>JAZEWT010000002.1:14652859-14690971 GCA_036362905.1 Mordacia mordax
CTACCCACACTTTACCCAACCGCGCGCGACACTGCCGTCACCTTTTGCTCGGACGTCTTCGACAAGCAGGGTGGCGAGGGAGCCGTTGTACAACGCGTGCTCGCCCTCCCGGGCGATGACCTCCAGGGTCTGCGCGAGCACCGGGTAGCGCACGGTGTCGTTCTCCTTCTTGACGGTGCCGTTGGGCCAGCAGAAGAGCGCGCTGGTGGGGGGGGGAAGCAGAGGTCACTGGCACGCCGCTGAGCACAGCGGGAACGCACGCCACGTGCCCCCGCCGTAGCGCTGTCGCCTCACAGCAAGAAGGTCCCGGGTTTGAATCTCGGCTCGGGTGCCTTTCTGTGTGGACTTTGCATGTTCTCCCTGTGTCCGCGTGGGTTTTCGCCGGGCACTTCGATTTCCTCCCACAGTCCAAAAAACATGCTCCTGCATAGGTTAAATGGCTTGCAGACTAAATTGTCCATAGTGCCCGGTGATAGACCGGCGTCCCATCGTGGCTGTATCCCTGCCTTGCGTCCTGTGCCTGCCGGAATATGCTCCGGCTTATCGCAGCCTTCTACAGGACTAAGCGGTTTCTGACAATCAGATGAGATGAGATTTATAGAGCGCTTTTCACCCTAGGGTCACAAAGCGATGCACAGAGCTGTGGAGAGAACGGCATGTCAACAACAGCACCAGGACAATTCAACCGAAAGTCAAACAGTAGAGATAAATTATAGGACATAAAGTCAGCAGAAAAAATATAATAATTGAATGCGTTCATAAGCGGCGACCTTTCACCCAGAGGCCTTGAAGCGTTGCAAGAAAAAAAGGTGGGGGTACGGGGACAGAAGCAGCCACGCTGATCGCCGGCACCAACCCACCAGACACTGCATCCCCGTGCGTTTTCCTGGAATTGGCCAATTAACGAGTGGGTGTTTTTTGGGTGTGGGAGGAAACCGGAGAACCCGGATGACACCCGCGCAGAGCAGGGAAAGAACACACAAACTCCACACAGAAAGGTGCCCGAGGTGGAAAATAGAATCGCCTCAGGCTTCTTTCTGCCGTTCTTTTGCACCTCAAGGCCCACTCGGGTCTGGTCACCACATCCCACGGTGTGGCGTTCACGGCCCACCGATGGGTGGTGACCCGTCCGTTGAGAATGGCGGGCTTAAACCAATGTCGCTGGTGAACTGCAAGATGCTTACAGGTGACGATCCTCTGATTCCGTATTTAAGTGTCCTGCAGTGCGTCCCAACCGATTAAGCGCCCAGCATTTCTGTATCGCGAAAGCGCCACGTTCTGCAAGGCGTTGGTAAATCCGAGAAGCTTTACTGCTCAAGCATCGCGAAATCGCTCACTGCGCCACCGTGCCGCCCTTAACATTATTTTGGTTTTAGTGGAACATTGTGGCTCAAAATGAAATAACATGGGTCACGCATTTATTTTGGTAGGGGAAAGCTGTGGCATGTCACATACCACATGGATTTCTTTTAAACAGCCGTTTCAAATAGTAATGCCATACCTCGATCTTTTAATCTTTTATTGAAGTGTATGTTTAACATTTACTGTAAGTTCTCCAGCAATGAATTCAGAAAAGTCAAAGTGATTTCTTGTTTGAATCAGAATTGAGGTGGTCCTCATCTCTGATTGCAGCCCTGAGCCAGTAGTGGACATTCCACATTTCTATGGCAGGGGGTAAGTCGATCCATAGAGCTACCATTGACGATATTCTCACAAAAAGGAACTATAATTTTATCAGAGATGATGATATGAACAATAATTATTACTTAAAACACGTGAAATGTTTGTCACGCTCAAAGAGCAAGAACAACTCCGGAGAGTTGCTCATTCTGATGCTCGCCGATGCCTCCGCGGTGGGAGGCGAAACATCGCGGAGGAGCGGAGAGGAATGCTTGGCAGAGCTATCCCGTAAGTGCACCTCTTGAGATTCTCATCACACGCAGAGTTGTGAAAACCTGCATCGATTCTGAAGCATTGTGTAAAGATTTTTCCCACGTTCGAAGGAGTTTGCTAAAATAAAATGCGTCTATTTACCATTATGTGCTTGGTGCAAAGGTCTGTTTCTCTAGATATTTAAACGTTGGACCTTTCGTCAAACAATTATGATGGCCGGTACAGAGTGCGGCAAGCCATCTACAACACGGGCGGCAGGGTGGCGCAGTGGTAACATCTGTGCCTCACAGAAAGAATGGTCTTGTCCGAGCAGGTTCGATCCCCTCCTTTGGCACCTTTCTGTGTGGAGTTTATGTATTCCCACCCTGTTCTGCGTGGGTTTCCTCCGGGCTCTCCGGTTTTCTCCCACAATCTAAAAAAAAAACTCGTTAATTAATTGACTGATGACATCCTAATATATAGGCAGCAGTGTGTGGCAATGTGGCGCCAGCAAACCGCCTGGCTGCCTCCTCCGCCTCTCTGTGCTTTCCTCGCGCCTCTGAGTTCGTTCTCTGTCGAACGAATACCTTCGACAGTGAATGAATATGGGCGCGTTATAAATGTTAAGCTATTAAATTAACACCAGTGCGCGTTTAAACGCCTACACACCATGAGATAACAAACAGTGATGATGTACAGCAACAATGGTTTGCCGCAGCATCCCAGACCTAAGATTTGGCAAAAACACGAGCTCGGTATGAACTATCACATCGCCAACTCATAACCGTTTATCAATGGGCAGCGTCTTTATTTTAACGATCCACAGCACTTGAATCGAGAATTTAAATCTGGCCATGAATCTGGGTGGCACACTGATGCAATGAGCACATTGCTCTTATGCCCATGCTATATAAAGTTCTACTTGGAGACAGGGCCTAAATAGCTTTCAGTAGCGGGCCGTGCATTTCACACCTAGGCCTTCAGTGATGTCCTACTTAGTCCGACTTCAATAAATACCTCTCATAATACCATCATTTATGAAACCACGTGACCACGGCTGGAGAAATAGTATACAGAAACACACTTACGCACTACTGGGCATTGCATCACCTCAATTGTGTACAAAACGGGCTATTTTCCAGCGCATTTAAAAATCAATAAACCCACATCAGCAATTAAAACATATCTCTACGTGGTACTGTCAAAACTAAAAAATAAAAGGGTATTTAAAATTATCTGTCCAAAAAGTTTTAATCAGTCCACATATAATACAGGCAAGCTTTAACAAGATTGTACACTAAATTGCAAAATCGCAGTTTAATATCAGAAAGACACCAACAAGACACTCACAAGTGAGTAGGCTATCCTCCTTCTTCTTCTTCTTGTTTTACGGCGGTGAGTGAGTATCCAATCACAGGACGCGTACATATCACGTTCAACGTGAGGCAAGCTAGAAGGCCTTCTGTCAACTCGTGATCTCATTGGCTATCACATCTGTCTATCAACTGTACGTGCCCGTTCACTTACATTGCACAGATGCCCGCATTGTTGATTCTGAAGGCCTCAGGCAGATTTCATACAGGCTGGCAACACAAGCTAGCTGAATTCTGATTGGATAAAAACTCTAACCTAAAAACAACACGAACATGAAGAGAATATGAAGAATATTTTTATATATTTAGGGAAAGTAAATTCAAAATTAAATTAACTTTTATCAAATTATGATCATGATTTATGTTAGGCCAGCAGAGAAGGCCTTGCTGGCCCTGACGGCCCACCACTGATAGCTATTAATGAGGGGGGGGGGGCTTACTCCATCATATGGCCTGTGTTTTTTAATGAATGGCACATTTAAATATCTATGTGGTGGAGAGAATGGAAACCTAATTGGAGGTATCGTCATAAGCCTGAGGATGTCTCCAACGTGAGAGGTGAAATGTTGCAAAGAACAGAAGCGGAACACCCGACACGGCTATCCCAAAAGAGCAGTTATCATACATCGTGCCATGATATCTACATCGATATATTACAAGTCTATGTCCAGACAAGTTAGCCAAGAAATTACAGATTCATGTGGCGTGGAGGGCGTCACAGTGGCCCAGTGGTTAGCGCTGTCGCCTCACAGCAAGAAGGTCCCAGGTTCGAATCTCTCGGCTCGGGTGCCTTTCTGTGTGGAGTTTGCATGTTCTCCCCGTGTCCACGTGGGTTTTCGCCGGGCACTCCGGTTTCCTCCCACAGTCGAAAAAACATGCTGCTGCATAGGTTAATTTGCTCGCAGACTAAAATGCCCGCAGTGCCCGGCGATGGACTGGCGTCCTATCGTGGGGATATCCCTGCCTTGCACCCTGTGTCTGCCGGGATAGGCTCCGGCTCACCGCGACCCTGTACAGGACTTAGCGGTTTCTGACAATGAGATGAGATCGACAGCAAGGTGACCGCCCCGCCCCCGCCCCCGCCCCTCCCACTTCGAAGTGAGTCACGACACTGCAGCCTTAGCCACCGAACTAACCGGAGTTCGGGGTTGTTATCGAATTTGCGGTACTGGTTGATGATCGACAGCTTCTCGGCCAGCTCCCGCGACACGGGCACACCCTCGCGCGCCAGCCGGACGCTCGGCTCCACCAGCTGGTGCCAGGGCAGGCGGCCGTGCCGACGGTGGGCGAGGGCGTAGGCCCGCAACTCTCCTGGGACGCCAATCACGAGCGGCTCCTTGGACAGGACTGCGGCAGAGGAGGGGCGAGAGAAGACGCCGACGGTTAATGGCAAAGGCGCAGCGCTTTGTGACTCTCGGGTGAAAGGCGCCTCAGAAATGCAAATCTCATCTCATCTTATTGTCAGAAACTGCTTCGTCCTGTACAGGGTCGCGGTGAGCCGGAGCCTATCCCGGCAGACACAGGGCGCAAGGAAGGGATATACCCACGATGGGACGCCAGTCCATCACCGGGCACTGCGGGCAATTTAGTCTGCAAGTCAATTAACCTATGAAGCCGCATGTTTTTTTGGACTGTGGGAGGAAACCGAAATGCCCGGCGAAAACCCACGCAGACACGGGGAGAACATGCAAGCTCCACACAGAAAGACACCCGAGCCAAGATTCGAACCCGGGACATTCTTGCTGTGAGGCGACAGCGCTACCCACTGGGCGACCATGCCGCCCAGAAATGCAAATATTATTAATTTTAATAACGTCAGTTTATTTGTTGGTTTTTCGTCGGGTACCCCTGTTTCCACCTACACTCCAAATACACGCTGCCTAGGTGATATGGCCTGACTTGTTCCCCCCCCCCCAGTGCCCCACGATGCACTGGTGTCCCACCACGGATATAGCACTGCCATGTACTGAGGGATAGGCTCGGGCACTGATAATGAATGAATGAATAATGGAGATGCGAGCAGATGTGAGCATGCAACTATCCACCCAACACCACCTGTCAGGAGGTAATACATCACAAGATGCCGTGATGCCTCCCTCCATGGTCTGCTGCTCTCAGCCAACCTTGCATCACGTTGGCAGCCATTGAAACAGCATGAGTGTGATGCCAGATATACACGCAGATAATAAACCATAATTGGTGCAGTTTAGGGACAGTTTACATCACTAATTTACATTCCACTGCTTTGAGATCACGTATATTTTACATAACGACCTATTTTTTCTTGAATTTCCAGTATTGTTGAGCATACAGGAAGATTAACATTCTTTTGTTAAGTTCAGTATTAGCACCTGCTTAATTCTGTAGAGCGTTGCAGGGGGGCCGGAGCCTCTCCCGGCAGACAGAGAGCACAAGGTGGGGGATACCCAGGATGTGACGCTAGTACATCGCAGAGCACTGGGGACCATTTACTCAACAGGAAAATTAACCTTGGCAGCAGTATGTTTTTAGGCATGCGTGATGAAACCGGAATACCCGGCCAAAAGCCACGTGGACACGGGGAGAGAACACGCAAACTCTGAACAGAAAGGCACCTGCGCCGGGAACCGAATCCAGGTCCTTCTTGCAGGAGTGCTACTCACTGCACCACCGCGCCGCCCTCAACATTATTTTGTTTTAGTGGCACATGTGGCTGAAATTGAGCAAACATGGGGCACACGTTTACTGTGGTTGGGGAAAGCTATGGCATGTCACATACCACGTGTTTTTTTTTTTAAACAGCCGTTTCCAATAGTAAAGCCATACCTCGATGTTTATTGACGTATATATTTGACAGGGCGGCGTGGTGGCCCAGTGGTTAGCACTGACGCCTCACAGCAAGAAGGTCCCGGGTTCGAATCTCTCGGCTCGGGTGCCTTTCTGTGTGGAGTTTGCATGCTCTCCCCGTGACCGCGTGAGTTTTCGCCGGGTACTCCGGTTTCCTCCCACAGTCCAAAAGCATGCTCCTGGATAGGTTGATTGGCTCGCAGACTAAAGTTGTCCCGCAATACCCGGCGATGGACTGGCGTCCCGTCGTCGGGTGTATTCCTGCCTTCCGCCCTGTGTTTCCCGGATAGGCTCCGGCTCACCGTGACCCTATATGGGATTAAGCGGTTTCAGATAATGAGATGAGATGAGATATATTTGACATTTACTCTAAGTTTTCCAGCAATGAATTCAGAAAAGTCAAAGTGATTTCTTGTTTGACTAACAATTGAGGTGGTCCTCATCCCTGGTTACAGCCCTGAGCCAGTCGTGGAAATTTCACATTCCTGTGGCAGGGGGTAAGTCTATCCATAGGCTACCGCTGATGACATTCCCACAAAAAGGAACTAATTTGATCAGAGATGACGTTATGAACAATAATTATTACTTAAAACACGTGAAATGTCACGCTCAAAGAGCAAGAACAACTCGTAGACCTAAGGAACCGTGAAGTGACAGGGGAGGGTGCAGGCACCCACGTAGTAAGCTGGCGCCAACTTTTGTCAGACACTGTATCTTCTGTATGTTGAGAAGTTATCGATCAAAATGTGTTTGTTATCATTAGCTGTTGGAGGAAACCGGAGTACCTGGCGAAAACAGTTGCAGAAACGATGAGAATACACATTCCGGTGCACCCAAGCCAGGAATCGAACCGAGACATTTTTGCTCTGACTGTTACCACTCCACCACCATGCTCACAACCAGGATTTGACCTCGCGACCTTCCTTGTGAGCCACTCACTCCATCCCACACCCACCGGATGTACGATATCAAAGTCCTCAGTTACATTTACCTATCTTTCATTTTTATTTTTTGCCCCCCCCCCGCGCCCTCCTTTAATCCCCCTGCCACACCCCCCCCCCATCACCACTACGCTGCGTGATGCAGACAGCCTGCAACTCACAAACGTCCAGGTTACGAATTGCACGTCCTTACAAGCTCCCAGAGGAGACTGTGAGTCGCATCATACAGTGTACTGCATGCTGTATGGCGCACAACATTAAATACCATGTTGCGACGTTAGCTTTTAAAAGCTCTACATTTCTACAACGTGCGTTACTGCTGCGTATACTGTACGGCACAGTATAACATTATGTGCTGTATCGTGCTCCGACTTGCGAACAAGACGGAAACCCGTCCATAATCCGAGGAACGTCCGTTACGTGTAAGGACAACAAACACGGCATTACGATTTAGCCTGCGGTTGCAAATGGTTTCGTTGATGGAAGACGGCAGGTCTCTCGGGGCCCGTTCTCTCGCCATGATCACTTCCGTCTCACCTGCGCGAGAGGAACAAACGAAAAGTTTGCAAATTACTTTGGCACACAGCGTTACGCAACAATTTTTTAGGATGACATGTTGTATGAGCAATAATGTTCCTCCGCCAGAAAACATGGCCTGGCAGCCCGTCGCTGATTCATAATGGATTAACGGACGGTGAGTAAGTTTGTAAGTTTGTCTTTAAGCTGGAAGGAACCGTTGAGCTACGTAACGCTTTCTAACAGCTGTACAGCGGAAAAGGGGTAAGCAAGTTACATATTGCAGGGCATCGGGGGCAATTTAGTCAGGACACTCGACCTAGCAAGCAGCAGCAGCGTGTCTGTGGACTGTGGGAATTGGTGGGTGAGAGTGGGTGCTTGAGTGGATTAGTAAGTGGGTGGACGGGTGAGAGTGGGTGGACGGGTGAGAGTGGGTGAGTGAGTAGTAGTTGAGCGAGTGGGTGAGTAGGTGGATGAGTGGGTGGATGGGTGAGTTAGTGGGTGACGGAGTGGATGAGTGAGTGATCGGTGAGCGGCAGCAGCATGTCATGCAAACTCCACACAGAAAGGCACCCGAGCCGAGAATCGAACCTGGGATCTTCTTGCTGTGAGGCGACAGCGCTACCCACTGGGCCACCGTGCCGCCCAGCTCATATTTGTAAAAAACCCCAAAACTAGCGGCACCATGGCCCAGTGGGTAGCGCTGTCGCCTCACAGCAAGAAGGTCCCGGGTTCGAATCTCGGCTCGAGTGCCTTTCTGTGTGGAGTTTGCATGTTCTCTCCCCGTGTCCACGTGGGTTTTCGCCGGGCACTCCGGTTTCCTCCCACAATCCAAAAAACATACTGCTGCATAGGTTAATTGGCTTGTAGACTGAATTGCCTTCAGTGCCGGTGATGGACTGTCGTTCAATCGTGAGTATATCCCTGCCTTGCGCCCTGTGTCTTCCAGGATAGGTTCCGGCTCACCATGTCCCTGTACAGAATTAAGTGGTTCTGACAATGAGATGAGATGAAAAACCCCAAAAACGGTATTGATGCTGCGTTCTTGTGTCGTTGTAAAGAGTAGGAAAGGTTTTCACTATTTCTGGCAATTATAGAGGTGTTAAGATCTTAAAACACCAAATAGACACCTTTCACAAAGTATCTAGTTTGCAAAAGACACTGTATAATTGCCAGAAATGGTTAAAACCTTTAATACTCTTAACAAATATTCACTGGCAAAAATACCCATAGCTTGTGTCGTTGTTGTTGACGTGCCATTCTCTCCACAGCTCTGTGTAGCGCTGTGTGACACTCGGGTGCAACGCGCTCTATAAATGCAATTATTATTATTACTCTGCAGTATGGTCCATAAGTCTTGTGACCCCCATTTCATCGGGTTTTTTTCGATTTCAAGAGTCCATACGTTGCTCACTATAAGCCACTCTTCATTAGTATATAAACCTGTATGAGCCACCTGAAATAAATAGGTAAGGGTTATTTATAACAGACATTAATGAGCATGGGGGGTGGGGGTACCGTTAAGTGTTAATTCAATGCGGGTTACAAGACATTTGGACCACGCTGTAGGTAAGAATCTCTGTTGCGAGTTTAACATGACACCGTCTCACAATGGGTTAATCATAGTACTGTGTCGGGGATAGCAACTCCAGAGTTGACCACACACATTCCTCGGTAGTGTGGGAGTCAGGGTTGGGGGCGGGTAAAACAAGCAGTGTCCTGAACACACAGGCCCAGCGGGAGACACGGGCTCAGAATTGTGACTCGGAGGAAGTATTTTTGTTACCACCCCCCTTGGCTGCAGCGCCGGTGTTTTTTTTAACTCAATCTAGAGGTTGTTGTTCCGCAAAGTACTACCAGACTGTTATTTCAGCACTGGATAATGCGTACTTAGCAATGGGCTTGCTTTAAAAAAAAGACAGGCTGCTAGCTTCCTGTGTTCCTGCGCACAAGAATGTTCAGTGGGGAGATAACGGTTCATTGCATACTCATAGGTCTACAACTCTATCCTTACCGGCCCCAACGCCTCTGTGGTTCCAAGCAGCCACAGCATGACTCACAACAGCGATGATTTTTTTTTACTTATACGGCCTCTGAATGGAACTGACGTCTCGAGACACTGGGGCACAATTCCGGGGAATCGCTTGATGCGAGGTGCATTGCTTCTCAAGGACTCCAGTTTGAAAATGAAAAGGGAATTTTCAAGGCTCGAATGTAAGGGAATTGCTCTCCATAGCTGTTCAATCGAAGGTCGCCGTGTCGAGTGTCCTGTCTCTCGCCTTCGCGACGTTTCTCATCCCACGTCGGAGGCATCATCAGGCGTTCCGAATTCCGCGTGGAGAGAGAAGAAACATTTGATAGGGCTGTCCCTAATGAACAGCAACAGAGACCAATATATATGATGCGGCATTGGGGTCTCATTCCTCATTTGTTTGCGTGTTTCTATTGGCTTGGTCGTGTCACGTGTCAATCAGCTGCAAGCTGTTCTCTCGGCTCGGAGCTGATCGTATAATCGCCATCTAGCCGTGCTTTGTGAGAGAAGGCAACCTTGCCTCGGGGGCCAGAGACCGACGTTCGATCCGGTTCTAAAATAAAAGGGATGTGAGACGTAGCAGCGCAAGGAACTCGTGACGTGTAGGATTGTGTATCGCGGTGCAGTGCGGTGCAGACTCACCGGTGCCCTGATCGTAAATGGTGAAGATGACGCCTCCACCCAGTCCCATGCTGTGTGGGTTCATCAGTGCGGTGCAGAACAGCGTGGCTATGGATGCATCCACCGCAGAGCCTCCTTCCTTCAGAAACTTCCTGCACAGGGACAAAGTCATTAATTATACATTCATACAATGGCACCTTTCACCCAATGCGCTGCAGAAAACGGAGATGGGGGGAAGCAGCGACGCTGACAGCCGGCACCAACCTGCATGTTGGTGGAGGGCTGTGCGTTTTCCAATGAACCCCAAAGCTAATATAGCTTTGGAGTCGAACACTCCTGCTGGGGTCTCCTTGGTAAACAGGTCTGGAGTGCAGCACTCCGAGTTGTGTCTTACTTGGTGAACAGGTCTGGGAGGAGGATCCAAACAATGATCCACTCCGGCAAAAGGAGGTTGTCCAACCATAAATTTATCCTCCAATACCCCCACCATCCGGGGGATACCAGCCGTTCAAACTAGCAACAACAACCCAAAAACGACACTCGATACATCTCATCTCATCTCATTATCTGAAACCGCTTAATCCTATATAGGGTCACGGTGAAGCCGGAGCCTATCCCGGAAACATAGGGCGTAAGGCAGGAATACACCCGACGACGGGACGCCGGTCCATCGCCGGGCATTGCGGGACAATTTTAGTCTGCGAGCCAATCAACCTATCCAGGAGCATGCTTTTGGACTGTGGGAGGAAACCGGAGTACCCGGCGAAAACCCACGCGGACACGGGGAGAGCATGCAAACTCCACACAGAAAGGCACCGGAGCCGAGAGACTCGAACCCGGGACCTTCTTGCTGTGAGGCGTCAGCGCTAACCACTGCGCCACCGCGCCGCCCTACTCGATACAGTTATTCCTAAAGAACCGCTACGGAGAGCAATGCTCATACATCGACCCTTGACAAATCTACATTAATTCAATGACGTTGGAAATAAATAAATGTGCAGCACTGCGATTATTACACTCGTGTTACTGCTGATGGAAATGGCGTCCTTATAGAGAAGCCCTGGTGGAGGATATTTGGTCTACTCTTCCACACTGGCCAGACGTTTTGAAAGAAGCAGAATTACACATCATCGCACCACACGTGACCCACCAATCCTCTTGAGTCAACTCATTTATACTACTGAAGAATTGCTCTTAATAGCTGTTTCTTCGGGATAGCCATGGCGAGCATTCCTCCTGTATCCTCCTCCGTCGAAAGGACAATTCTCATCCATCGAGCTGTGAAAACCGACATCAATATAATCGCAGCAGGATTTTAAAATATGTAACATTATTTCAACTGCTGAGCTCAGAGCTCGAATTGCACGTGAACTGGCAATGTCTCATCTCATCTCATTGTCTGAAACCGCTTAGTGCTATACAGGGTCACGGTGAAGCCGGAGCCTATCCCGGCAGACACAGGGCGCAAGGCAAGGATATACCGACGATGGGACGCCAGTCCATCGCCGGGCACTGAGGAGCAATTTAGCCTGCGAGCCAATCAACCTATGTAACAGCATGCTTTTTGGACTGTGGGAGGAAACCGGAGTGCCCGGCGAAAACCCACGCGGACACGGGGAGAGCATGCAAACTCCACACAGAAAGGCACCCGTGCCGAGAGGTTCGAACCCGGGACCTTCTTGCTGTGAGGCGACAGCGCTAACCACTGGGCCACCGTGCCGCCCAACTGGCAATGTCTCATTATCTCATCTCATTATCTGAAACCGCTTAATCCTATATAGGGTCACGGTGAGCCGGAGCCTATCCCGGAAACACAGGGCGTAAGGCAGGAACACACCCGACGACGGGACGCCAGTCCATCGCCGGGCATTGCGGGACAATTTTAGTCTGCGAGCCAATCAACCTATCCAGGAGCATGCTTTTGGACTGTGGGAGGAAACCGGAGTACCCGGCGAAAACCCACGCGGACACGGGGAGAGCATGCAAACTCCACACAGAAAGGCACCCGAGCCGAGAGATTCGAACCCGGGACCTTCTTGCTGTGAGGCGTCAGTGCTAACCACTGGGCCATGCATTGCAAGTCCAGTGTGCTCACTCGTCATATTGTCCTGCTTCTCAGTCGACTGGTCTTCTGTGTATGATCTGTGTTTGTGTATGCGTGTGTCGCAAAATATAAAATCACGTCCCCATCAGTGAGGTTATCTGGCAGGCAAGGCTGCGTTGACTGGGTCATGTAATCAATATGCCCAGCCACCAGATGCCCAAGCAACTGCTGTTTGGCCGAATGGAGGGGGATAAACATGCACAGCATGGGCTGGAGAAGAGATGGACTGATGTGATGCAGAAGGATGTGAAGCTGAGTGGACTTGCCGGTGACTGGTAGCAGTAGTGTCAAGATCGACCTCTATGGAGTAGGTTCGTGAAGGACACTACTCGACAGTTGGAGGCATTTGCCCTCCAGCAACAACATGGGATGGAGGAGCGACGCTCACAACAGCAAACGGAGCGTCGGCGGCTAAATCTCAGTGAGTTAGCAGAGTAGGGAGCATCGGTGGTGCCACGGCACGTCATCTCAGTCAGCCAATCACACCTCAGTCCGTCCCATCACCTCCTGTCAGCGGTCCTCTGACACTTTGCGTTGCCTCAAAGTGCACCTGGTCTGGCACAGGCACCATGGGGACGTCACCGGTTGTTGTTGTTGCTGTCACAATTGTTGTGTCTAGTTTGCGCCATAAGCCAAATCGTTAATACATTTTCTCAATTTATAACAAGGTATAGTGCCCGTTAAGACTAAGGTGGACCATTAAGATAACATGCATCTGGAAAAACAGATAAATAAAGTTTGCAGAAAAGCATAACAATAAAATAAAATATTCAGTAACCAATATATTTATATGAAAGTGCAGATTTACAAACATTTACATTTGAGTCGTCAAACAAGTGAATGTAGTAGCTCAGTCAAATATGTCCAAAGAACATTGGTTTTTAAATGCAAAGCATAAGCAATGTTTGTATGACACGTAAACAAAGCATTACGGTTCAAATGTAAAACTACCATATGTTGTATTGAGTAGTTCCACAAATTTACAAATAACGTGAGCGTAAATTTTGTAAGAGTTTGTGTTTGTTAATTGCGCCTGTACGCCACAGCTAACGCAGCGTCACCAACTTATTTGTTTAGGCTCTTAAATCAGGCGACCTCACAGTAATGCGTGCAACGTAAATCCTCGACAATGCATATAAGATGTCAATTTGAAGACAGTAACATACGGCTCCATAAAATAAATGTGCGTTGTCTGCGAAATAAGCAAAGCAGAATGGTGCGACGCGCGCGTATCGGTGAAAAGGGCCAGATTGACCGTGTCCATTATAAAAAGAAGTGAACAAATTATTTCCATCATGATCGTCAACACCCACTTAATCCTGCACAGGGTCACTGGTGGGCCAGAGCCTATCTTGGCAGACAGAGGGCGCAAGGCGGGCTTTATCCAGCATGTGACGCCAGTACTTCGCAGGGCACACGTTTTTGGTGCAATTTACTCGGCAGGCCAATTAACCGAGGCGGCAGCGTGTCTTTGGACGGTGGGGGGAAAACGGAGTAACTGGCGAAAACCCACGCGGACGTGGGCAGAGAGAACACGCAAACTTCAAGTGGAATTGCACCAGTCAGGAACTGAACCCAGGTCCTTCTTGCTGTAAGGCGAAACAACGCCACTCACTGCACCACTGTGCCACCCCACTGCATTCTTAATCGGTGGACATACCAAGCCGCAGCAGAAAATGCCACTTGAAGTGTCTGAAAATGTGTATCCGACATTGTGGAAGTGCCCACTCAGCCGGTGCCAACATATTCTAGACGCTGCGTCCCATAATGATGTCATCAGCCAATGAATGGTGCATTCATTTTAGTTATGGGAGAAAAACAGACTCACGCACAACAGGGACAGAGCACGAAACCTCCGCACAGAGAGCCGCACGAGGCGGGAATCGAACCGCCCCGAGAAGAACCATCGTCCTGTGAGGCGCAGATGTCACCACAGCATAGACACCAATACAGTTCCAAGGTCCCGGGTTCGAATCTCGGCTCGGGTGCCTTTCTGTGTGGAGTTTGCGTGTTCTCCCCGTGTCCGCGTGGGTTTTCGCCGGGCACTCCGGTTTCCTCCCACAGTCCAAAAAACATGCTGCTGCATAGGTTAATTGGCTCGCAGACTAAATTGCCCTCAGTGCCCGGTGATGGGCTGGCGTCTCATCGTGGGTATATCCATGCCTTGCGCCCTGTGTCTGCCGGGATAGACTCCGGCTCACTGCGGCCCTGTACAGGATTAAGCAGTTCTGACAATGAGATGAGATGAGACAAGACAAAATTCACGGTGATTGAAGTGCCATGTAATTTTTGTCTGCTCCGGGATCAGCCAGATAATCCAGGCACTCCGCAGATGACAGGCCAATGCACGGACAGGTCCTTCGCTGATATTTTAAATAGCACGCCTCTACTCAGCGCAGTTGATTGACTGGGTATTGTGGGAGAGAAATATCACACGTTGAGGGCGTGCAGATTGATATACAGACAAGTAGGGGCTTTGCAATAACCTAATGTTATCGCTGTAATTTGCTCTTGCTTTATAGTCGGCTACGCATGCTTCACCCCTGTTATTTCAAGGCTACCACTGGCAACTCATAAAAGCCATGGGCGTTTTTGAGCTTTTTTCAGGATATAATGATTTTAGACAGTACAGTTACTACAATCTAGTCTTTATTAGAGACTCTGATAATTATACTCCTCCGCACACCGAGCAAAGAGTCACTTTATTGACAAATTAGCATGAAACGCCGGGGTTCGATTCCCAGCTGAGGTGCCTTTCTGTGTAGCGTTACCGTGTTCTCCCCGTGTCCGCGTGGTTTTTAACCAGGTACCCCGGGTTCTTCCCACCGCTCTAGACACGCTGCTGCCTGGGTTAATTGGCCTGCTGAGTAAATTTCCCAAAAAAGTGTCCTGCGATGTACTAGCGTTAAATCCTGGGTATAGCCCCACCTTGTACCCTGTGTTTTCCGGGATAGGCTCCAACCACCCTGTACAAAATATGCGGTTACTGATACTGAACTGAAATAGGTTTGGGCTTAAAACAAAAACACAAGCAAACAACTTCAGATTGCCTTTCTCTGCTGTTTCCAACGTATGATGGTTATCATTTCAGTCTGCCGGTACAGCAGTGGAAACAATGGGAAAGATTGTAACTGATGTAGGCTTCCACGGCTCGATGTACGATATTTGCTTTCCAAAGCTGTTCTTTCGGGATAGCCGTGTCGAGCGCTCCCCCTCTCGCCGTCGCGACGTCTCAGAACGCCTGAGCATGCCTGTAACGTGGGAGGCGAAACGTCGGGAAGGAAAGAGGGGGCAGCGGTCGATACGGCTTTCCTGAAAGAAGGGATTTGGACTTTCAGCTCTGTAGAGGGCGTCTGGCCAGTGTGGAAGAGTAGGAGAAAATATCCTCCAGAGTAGTGGGAGATTGGGAGAGCTCTCGGCCTTGTCTTCAGCAGCGGCATGAGAAAATTATTTCGGGTCTGTGCCTTTGCCTTACCATGTTTTGTCAAACTGCTGAAGATCATCATTATTAATACCCGCTTAATCAGATATTGGATCGCGGGGGGCCAGAGCCTTTACCGGCATACAGAGGCTACACCCAGGATGTAACGCCAGTACATCTCATTGTCTGAAACCGCTTAGTCCTATACAGGGTCACGGTGAAGCCGGAGCCTATCCCGGCAGACACAGGGCGCAAGGCAAGGATATACCGACGATGGGACGCCAGTCCATCGCCGGGCACTGCGGGGCAATTTAGCCTGCGAGCCAATTAACCTATGTAGCAGCATGCTTTTTGGACTGTGGGAGGAAACCGGAGTGCCCGGCGAAAACCCACGCGGACACGGCGAGAGCACGCAAACTCCACACAGAAAGGCACCCGAGCCGAGAGATTCGAACCCGGGACCTTCTTACTGTGAGGCGACAGCGCTAACCACTGGGCCTCCGCACCGACCACGCCAGTACATCGCAGGGCAAAATGTTGATAGATGGATGTTTATTATGAATAATAATAACTGCATTTATAGAGCGCTTTTCACCCGATGGTCACAAAGCGCTGCACAGAGCTGCGGGGAGAATGACACGTCAACATTAACGGCACTAGAACGGAAAATCAACAACAACATTATTATTTCAGCAGACACTACCCAGTGAACTTACAAGCTCTGGATACGGGATTCCTGCGACACAACATCCGAACTAATACACGCATAGAATCAAAGGGTAGATAAACTTGCACCACCAATTTATACATAGATGAAACCCGAACCATAATCAGAGAATAAATAGTAGCGCTCGAAACGTCACAGAACAAAAGTGACAAATAATTCCAAGAGGCGCTGAATGTAAAAACTGGTCCAGCGTTCGCCTGTGTTGAGCCAAATACGCTGAGATGCACCCCCTGAGAGCCATGTCAAAGTTTATTTTTTTACGTGGAGAGACAAATATGGTAAGAGGCACAACGGCGAATGACTTTCATGAGAACAGCTCTCAAGAGCAGCTATTTAGGGGTAGGTGTGTCGAGCGTTCCCCCTCTCTCCTCCCCGACGTTTCGCACCCGACATTGTTAATCAGTCTGCTTCTCGTTCAGTGCCGAGACGCGAAGCGAGATAACTGAAGACGTTTCCTCAGGGCATTCCTGAGACCCGATGCGCGCAAAAACACGGAAACCGCAAAGACAAGGAGGGCCAATAAAGTGAAATCTGTCCACATTCCGAGAAAAACACTCCTGGAAAAAACTATAGAGCTTTGAAGGCTCTGTCCCACAATTTCGTGACTGCTGTGTCTAGTAATCAGTGCCAGCACTATAAACCACAGACGCAACATGATCATACTTTGAAGTTTTATGTGATTTAAAACAAACATAATAATGACTAATTACACCCTCCAGATTCTTTCATACCAGCAGCACTTTTTAGGGTTGATTTAATAGTCATTGGCATGTAGATATACTCACCCCCGCCATAGGAACCAGCAATTTCCACCACTGGCTCAGTGGCTTATAGGCGCACCATCCCAATGCATTTTTGAGCAAGAAATCACATCTTTTACTTTTGATTTTGAACAACACCGCAGGAAGAGTCGAGATTAATCAGCCTTTGGAATCGGGGCAGTGTCAAAGTAGTTAGCGCACTGCCCTATGAACCCACCAACCTGAGTTTGGCGTCAATATGGCCTTTGGGGGAGTGCATCGTGACAGCAGCATTGGAACACTCGACACGGCTATCCCGATTGAACAGCGACGGAGAGCGATTCTCACACGGAGAGACATCCAAACACACACAGAGAGAAAACACACACACAGAGATAGCCAAGACAGAAAGGTGTAAGACAAAGATCCCCCGTGTAGCTTTTAACAGTTGTTGTAGGGTCAAGGGCTGTTAGCAAGCACCTATGAAGGCCAGCACGGCATACAGGTGGGTGGCCAGAACCACGCCCGGCCACCTTTGTCTCACTGGTTATACACCGCACCAGATTCTTATTTGAGGCTGAATCGACCGACAGTACGCCCAAGACCGGTTCAGAAAATCTCATCACTGGTGTTGGCCGTGAGCGGGAATCGAACTCGACTCGCCGGGCTACACAGCCAAATGACACAGACACACACAAAGATACGGCATAGAGGACAAACGAATTCAAACCACCCGTGGCCCAGGCGCTGACCTTCCCAGGATGGAGCACAGCGTGGCGTCCGAGGCGACCGCAGCGTGAAGGTACCGGGGCCACCCGGGGTCTCTGTGGGACTCCTCGGCGCCGCCGGCATCCTGCGAGTTGCGCAGCTGCAGCAGCACGGCGGCCACGAGCAGCAGCGTCAGGACCACGAGACTCGTGGTCGCCACGACGAGGCCGCACACCCAGCACCGTGAACCGCGTCGGCAGGGGGTCCCGCGCCTCCCCCGCCTCCCGGAGGAGCCGCCGGGCGGTGAAGGCATTTGAGAGGGTTCTGTCGGGCAGTCGGGCTAGCCTTGCTGGCTACCTAACTGCGTACCTACTTGCTGTACTTACCAGCTCGCCTGCTGTTGCTCCCTACCCGCAAGCGCGTAGATGTTAAATCCACAGTATCTGAAAAGCTCAGCGTCGCTGATGTGCGCTCGTCTGTCACGCTGCACTCCTTGACTGCCAACTTACTCCACAGTACTCTGTTCCTTCTGGTTCCCTATGCCACGAGCTCACAGCTTCTAACACCGCAGCGCAGTAAAGCCGAACGCCGCGGGTGTTCACTGGCTCTGGTAGTTGCGCAGGGCGCTGGAAGCGAGGAGGAGGAGGAGGAGACTGAGAGCCGATGAGCGCTGGCTGACACAATCCAGCGCAAGGAAGCGCCCAGTGCGCGCAGTGGCTGCAGGAATTGAGACCACGGATGAGCTGAGTTCAGCCAGAGGGGGGCGTCTTTTATACTTATGCAACCGCGGGGAGGGGGTTGGCTTGCTGGCACTCCACGTGGACGCGTGGAGCTCGCTGATATTAAAAAAAATCTGAACATGTTCCCATCAGTGAGCGCATTTGGGAGGCGAGGCTGGGTTGGTTGGGTCATGTAGTCCGCATGCCCAGCCACTGGTTGCCCAAGCATTTCTGTTTGGTCGAATAGAAGGGGATAAACGGGCGCGGCACATCCTGGAGAAGAGATGGGCTGTGTGTGCAGAAGGATGTGAAGCTGAGTGGACTTGCTGAAGACTGGTACCGGCGGTGTCAAGATCGACCTCTGTGGAGGAGGATCGTGAAGGACGCTGCTGGGCAGCTGGAGGCAGTCGCGCTCCAAGAACAACAGAGGGCGGAGGAGCGACGCTCACAACAGCGATCGGAGCGCCGGGCGGATTAAAAAGCTAAAGCAGTCGGGAGGGACAGGTGGCGCCTCAGCCTGTCATCTCAGTCAGTCAGCTGGGTTCGTCCCGTGACCGTGTTAACGAGCCTTCGGCACTTCGCGTCGCCTAAAAGTGCACTTGGCCTGGCACAGGCGCCGTGTGGACGTCGCCGCCACTCGATGACTAACGGCGGTTGTTGTTGTTACGTGGTTGGATAGATCATGAATTGGTCTATGGACACTACTGGTGTTAATGTGGCAATCACCGGGATTTCCCCACGGGGTGGGGGGAGGAGGTATTGGCCAATGGCCAGCAGTTTGGCCGAGCGACCTTCATGTCAGTCATAATCATTATCAATACCCGCTATATCCTGTACAGAGTCGCGAGGAGCCGGAGCCTATTCCGGCAGACAGAGGGCGTAAGGCGGGACTATACTCATGATCTCATCTCATCTCATTATCTGAAACCGCTTAATCCTATATAGGGTCACGGTGAGCCGGAGCCTTTCCCGGAAACACAGGGCGTAAGGCAGGAATACACCCGACGACGGGACGCCAGTCCATCGCCGGGCATTGCGGGACAATTTTAGTCTGCGAGCCAATCAACCTATCCAGTAGCATGCTTTTGGACTGTGGGAGGAAACCGGAGTACCCGGCGAAAACCCACGCGGACACGGGGAGAGCATGCAAACTCCACACAGAAAGGCACCCGAGCCGAGAGATTCGAACCCGGGACCTTCTTGCTGTGAGGCGTCAGCGCTACTCACTGGGCCACCATGCCGCCCTATACTCATGATGTGGCGCCAATATATCGCAGGCCACTGGGGGCAATTTACTCAGCAGGACAATGAACCTAAACAGCAGCATGACTTTGGACGATGGTAGGAAACCAGAGTACCCGGCGAAAACCCACGCGGTCACGGGGAGAGAGAGACAACGCGCAAACTCCACACAGAAAGTCCACCGAGCCGGGGAATCGAACCCAGGACCTTCATGCTGTGAGGCAACAGTGCTACTCAGTGCGCCACCGTGCCGCCCTCATTCATGTTAGTGCTTTTTCTATACCAGTGGAAGGGGTGGGGGGTCATAATTGAATTTATCCTTGGCCCACAGAATCACTAAGACCGGCCCTTGTCTGTCAGTTAATCAAAGTATCGATTGGTAGTTTGATGCATGAGCGAACGGGGTTAATTGGATGAGGGATTATAATTGCAATTATTATTATTTAAACTTGGAACGCGCCGGCGCTCAGTATTCGCTCATTCCCTACGAGACGAGACTGAACGACTCAGAGAAGCGATGAGCCTGCACCAAATGCCCCATCAAACTCCGCGGTTCTCTATATAGTAAGGCGTTATCGGCCAATTGATGTGCTTATATTTAGTCACTATTAATTTAGAAATGTAATGTTATACATATATGATTTTGACTTTCAGTTGAACTGCTCGGGTGTTGTTGTTATACCGTTCTCTCCACAGCTCACGTTTGTAACAAACCCCCCCAAAAAGTTATTGTTGTTGATTTGCCGTTGTTACTGCTGACATGCCGTTCTCTCCACAGCTCTGTGCAGCGCTTTGTTACCCTCTGGTGAAAAGCGCTCCAGAAGTGCAATTATTATTATGTGTGGGGGGAAACAGGGTCGCTCCAAGACATCCTATCCCATACGCGTTGGCAGTACTCTATCCCGTTCAAATGGAGCATCTGGGGTCCACATTTGCTCTACTGCATCGCATTCTCCTGTCAAGCCAGGATATGGCACGATCCCGACACACGCGTTTATACAGTTTGACGGTATTATATAATCCACCAACCCTGAATGGGCACAAGGGTACATGGGCACGAGGATGTAGGAGTGAATCAAATGCAAGGGTGGCAGTGGATCGAATCGAAATGAAGTTGAGTAAAGTTGCGTTGAAAATTGCTCTCCAAAGCAGTTCTTGCAAAATAATAATAATTATGTGGTGCCCAGCCTCGCGCGTCACAGGCTCGGTGCGTTACGAGAAGTGCTCGCAAGGGGGTAACTCGAGGTCATCGGAGAAATCATAAACATCACGTGGGCCGGAGAGCGACGGAGAGTAAGCGGGTCACGTGGCGTGATGTGGTGACCGGGAGAGAAATAACGCGGTGCACGCAGGCGCGGAAGAGAGTTCTCCGGGGGCATTGGTGAGGAGGCAGCGCAGCATGTAGCCGCGAGATTGCGCGTGGGGGGTAGGAGTCGATGTGTGGTGTTACCCTCGTCGTTATGTTGTGTTAGTCAATAAAGCATCGAAAAAACCCAGAAGCCTCTGCTGATCTATCGCCGAGTGAGTGCTGGTGTTGCAGCAGAAGCCGTAAGAAGCCCGCGCCACGTGACTGCACACGCACGTCGGGACCCGAGTGCCTGGCGGAGATGCGACGAGTTCACAATTGCATTTATAGAGTGCTTTTCACCCAAGGGTCACAAAAAAGCGCCGTGTTGAGAGCTCCCTCTCTTCCCTTCGCGACGTTTCGCCTCGCACGTTAAAGGGATCCTCTGAGTTTCTGAGCGCATTTTCCATTTTTTTTAATCAGTCGCTTCTTGCTGACTTCCCACAGTGCGAGTCTTCAGATTGTTAGCCGCATGTAGATGGTGTCTAAGTCTCATTCACTGCCCCAAATAGATGTATTTAAATAAGATAATAATAATTGCGGGCGGCGCGGTGGCTGCTCAGAATGGAGGCTGCACAGACCCACAAGGAAAAGGATGGTCAAAAGATGCTGCCTGGCTGATAATACAGAAAGGTTTAACATAATAGCACATTTTAAAATGCAATATCACCCAATTTACCATCCCCCCATATCATGGAAGATTCACATTTTTATTTATCATTTATATTCTTAAACACTTGTTCATGGGGCGGCACGTTGGCCCAGTGGGTAGCGCTGTTGCCTCGCAGCAAGAAGGTCCCGGGTTCGAATCTCGACTCGGGTGCCTTTCTGTGTGGAGTTTACATGTTCTCCCCGGGGCCGCATGGGTTTTAGTCGAGTACTCCTGTTTCCTCCCACAGCCCCAAAAAAACATGCTGCTGCATAGGTTAATTGGCTTGCAGACTAAATTGCCCTCAGTGTCCGGTGATGGACTGGCGTCCCATCGTTGATATATCCCTGCCTTGCGCCCTGTGTCTGCCGGGATAGGCTCTGGCTTATAGCGACCCTGTACTGGACTAAACGGTTTCTGACAATGACATGCGATGAGAATTATAATTGCATTTCTAGAAGAAAACAACCCCAAAAATGTTATTGTTGCTGATTTTCCGTTCTAGTGCCGTTGTTGTTGGCGTGCTGTTCTCTCCCCAGCTTTGTGCAGCGCTTTGCGACCCTCGGATGAAAAGCGCTCAAATAATAACAATAATTGTATTTATAGAGCACTTTTCACCCGAGGGTCACAAAGAGATACACAGAGCTGTGGAGAGAACGGCACGACGTCAGAATAGATCAATGAACTACATACAACACGTATATATATTCTATTTCTCTTTCTCGGCAGGTTAGTTAATGATCAGTTTGAGGTGCTCACACTCGGATCGGTGTGACGATAAACAACGGTAAACGTAGTAAGTTTTCATTAATTAGTTTCGTGGTTAAGAACAGACACAAACACCCAGTAACCGGCACTGTGTGTCTCTCTCTTTCTCGAGACATGTGACCCAAGTTCTTATTGAATATCACGCACTGCTCACATTAGTGTCCCCATACTCTCCATTGTACTGTTGTAGCAGATAGATAGGTATTTTTTTTTTCCCACAACCGAAAGGGTCAAGCGAGCTTCCAAACTCTAAATGCGCATTTTCTGCTACACAACAAACGTCAGAACTGACCAACGTAACAACGCATAATATCAATATCTACGTTTCTGATCATTATATAATACATCTCTGCACTGATGTAGAATTGTTACAGCTCGATGCATGATGAGAATGACTTTCCGGAGCTGTTCTTTCGGGATAGCAGCGTCGAGTGTTCCTAATTCATTGCAGGCGTCCACGCATTTATACCTCCAAATGTGGGAGGCGAAAAGTAGCGCAGGAAAGAGAAGGACTTGCTCGTCACGGCTATCTCGAAAGAACAGCTTTGTAAACAAGCTATAGGTGCTTTTGCCAGTGTGCATATATAAAGAATAGAAAAGGTATTTTACCATTTCTGGAAATTATACCGGTGTTAAGATCTTAAAACACCAAAATAGACACCTTTCACAAAGTGTCTAGTTTGCAAAAGCCACGCATACGTGTAGCAAAATATGCCACAAGTGCAGTGTGTAAACATCGCCACCAGGCAGAGGGCCGGGCATAGTGCTGGCCACGTACCCCCTCGTGCTGCACTGCACAGATGCGCGCTAACAGTAAGTTAAGGCTATACGGGGAATGTGTGCGAGTGCAGTGATGTTTTCCTTAGCAAGCTGCTGGCGTATTATTGGGTTAACGTGCAAGCAGTTAATGCTCAGTTGGAGACTCGCACCTGACCTACATCGAGACAATGTCCATGATATACGAGGGGTAATACAACATCCGAAACCCTACAATTGAGCTGCATGCCAACTTCTTTACGTGGACAAGAGCCAGTGATGCAATTGAAGTTGTACATCCTGCTGTCACGGTGTTTGACAACTATCGTTGGGTATTTCAGGGCGCGCAGACCCTATCGTTAAGTCGGTCCTCAGTAGTTGTGGTGGAACGAATGATCGTGCAGTGTGCTATGCTTGGTCGTAAAAGCATAAACTTGTACACATTTTGAAGATCGATACAAAATTTAAACGCTCTTTCAGGGCGCTTTGAAATCCATGTGGACAGCACTGACAGCAGTGGTGGTGGAGAAATATCTGAGAGCACATGTGCTGAGCGAGTTGAATAATAATAATAATTGCAATTGTAGAGCGCTTTTCACCCGAGGGTCACAAAGCGCTGGACAGGCCTTGATGGTGGACCTCGGCCGCCTAGGTTAGGTTTGTTTCTCACAAACAGCACTAGATGGCAATGATGCGATCAGCTCCGAGCCGAGAGAACAGCCTAGATACAATAAATACAAGATTCTCTGTACGCCATCTAGTGGGCTGTCAACGAATGGGAGGCTAGGAAATTATCGATGACCTGACGCATGCCCAGCCCTGTTAGATAGATTGGTTAAACGGTTAGTTCGTTCATGCTTGTCGACTGCAGGATTTTTTTAGGGAGAAAATATGCGTGAACTCCCAGAAAGAAACCTAATACGTAGTGGATACATTGGTTTGTAAGAATTGTTCTTTAATTTAACGGTTAGCTGAAATAATAAAAAAATAGGCGTGTTAAACGATTCACCATTAAAAAATTAATGTGTTTCACACACTCCGGAACTACGGACTAGTGTCTTTTATTTAAGAACGTTTTATTTGAGTTATACCTTGTGGATATTTCATTATTCCTTAACAAAGCTGTTCTTTCGGGATAGCCGTGTTGAGCACTCCCACTCCGGAGCCGTGAAAACCTACGTCAGTACATTGTAGATTTTTCTTAATGGGAATAAACATGAATGTCACGAGTGTTTGCCAGATGGAAATAATCTTCCTTCAACTCATCAAGGGCAGACCACAGCAATGCCAGGGCAATCAGAATCCACCGCACATGTTCCAAGTTTATTTAGTCTCACAACACTAGAGCTGAAGCCACCAGGATTATTCTAATTTGTAACAGTGGCCTGCGGCATCATTGTGACAAAAGGGGGCTATGATTACTTTATACAGTTTATCCTAATTAAATTGCAGGAAATTTTAAAATTCGGCAAAATTGGACCTTGTGTCAGTTTACAGTCTGATTCTTCGTGAACGTGTCGTAATATTTGCTATTGACTAAGGTTTATTTTGCAATATCTAGGGACGTCTTGACGTTCGTTTGGTGATTTCCCACTGACAACACTGACTATTACGCACAGCACAACGAAAACTGTTATTTTAAGTGTCAGGGACTGGCATTCGGAGATCATCCCTTCTCCTCGGCCCACAGCAAGAAGCCCCCGGGTTCGATTCCCGGCTCGGGTGCCTTTCTGTGTGGAGTTTGCGTGTCCTCCCCGTTTTAACTGAGTACTCCGGGTTCCTCCCACCGCCCAAAGACACGCTACTGCCTAGGTTAATTGGCCTGCTGAGTAAATTGCCCGAAAAAAAATGTACCCTGCGATATCTCATCTCATTATCTGAAACCGCTTAATCCTATATAGGGTCACGGTGAGCCGGAGCCTATCCCGGAAACACAGGGCGTAAGGCAGAATACACCCGACGACGGGACGCCAGTCCATCGCCGACCCTGCGATATGCTGACTTCACATCTTGGGTATTCTCTCGCCTTGCGCGCTCTGTCGGCCGGGATAGGCTCCCACCCCCCTGCAACCCCGTAGAGGTATTGATAATGAGTGAATCTCTTATCCACAGAGCTTGCAGCATGAACAACACGAAGAAACACACGCTACCATTGTAGTATAGGGTACAAAACTGGTCAAAGTGCTTCCAACAAAATAAGCAAATGCTCGACTGTAACGATTTAGTCCATCGGCTTGTATAAAACGACGAATAATCGTGGATAAAAAAACATATGTTAGTTGTTTTTATTTAAGCTGCAAGTAACCATTGAGATATGGTAGCTCTTTTTACAACTGTCCCATGGGGAGGGGTGACCAAGTTACAACATTGTAGGGCACTGGGGGAAATTTAGTCAGAACAACTGGTTTGTTGGAGGAAACCGGAATACCCAACAAAAACTAACCTAGACACGAAGAGAGAACATGCGAACTCCACACAGAAAGGTATCCGCGTGGGGACTCGAACCCAGACCCTCCTTGCTGTGAGGCAGCAGCGCTACTCACCGCGCCATTGCACCCCCCGTAAACCCGTGTTTCCTTTCAAGGGGAGTTTAGTGAGTTAGCTGGCCTTGAGACAACCTAAAATAACACATAATTTCAGGAAATTACGTTCGGTTACAGCCTGTTCCGGCCAGATCCCCAGCTACCGATGGTTGAGACACAGAAATCTTTATATTTAGCGCCTAATTAATGTGTTGACAATAAGGATAGTCCACCAAGTGTTTGTTAAAAACCACACAGACACGCAACAGCAGGACGTATCTAACAGCAGACTCATCGAGCAACACACAAAAAGGGTCGATGAATGTCAATGTTTCTCAACTCTAGTCCTCGAGAATATCCCCCAGTCCATTTTTAGTGATTAGCATTGTTTTTGTTATTTTTCAAATAAAACTGCTGTGCAAATGCACGTTAGCAATTTAAGTTACTTTAATCGCTGGCTGCTTCAGCATGCGGTTGAGGGGGATTGGTAGAACGGAAGAACATGACTGCTTCGGATAACATGCAAACCGCTAAGCCACCATTGTTTACAATAGTCTCATGTCATCTCATTGTCAGAAACCGCTTACTCATGTACAGGGTCACGGTGAGCCGGAGCTTATCCCGGCAGACACAGGGCGCAAGACAGAGATATACCTACGATAGGACGCCAGTCCATCACTGGGCACTGAGGGAAATTTTGTCTGCAAGCCAATTAACCTATGCAGCAGCATGTTTTTTTTGAACTGTGGGAGGAAACCGGAGTGCCCGGCGAAAACCCACGCGGACACAGGGAGAATATGCAAACTCCACACAGAAAGGCACCCGAACCGAGATTCGAACCTGGGGATTCTTGCTGTGAGGCGACAGCGATACCTACTGGGCCACCGTGCCGCCCTTATATCATAATTTTGCACAGTGAAAATTAAGCGAACACAAACCCATATAGCACAATAACACGTTTTCAAAACAACGTTCGGAAATTTTAAAGATATACAAGATACCTCCAACATGGGAGGAAAAACGTCGCGAAGGAGAGAGAGGGCATACTCGACATGGCTATCTCGAAAGAACAACTTCGGAAAGCAACGCTCAACATTCTGAAAAAGAGAAATTATAAATAATAATAATTGCAATTCTAGAGCATATTTCACCCGAGGGTCACAAAGCGTCGCACAAAGCTGCGGAGAGAACGACGTCAACGACATACGAATGGTAAATCAGCAACAATAACCTGGTTTTAAGTTAAATAAAACATATTAAGCCATTCTTAATCGACCAAGAGATAAATGCCTCCCCACAGACGTCACTGAGAGTTTTTCATCATACTCCACGTGGTCAGTACAGGTAGGAGAAAGAGCAGAACTATTTTGCATATGAATTGCCACTATTAGCCATGGTCTGGAATTGAACTGGGGCGTCCTAGTTCATACCGCAGCATACATTTTACCACTGTTCTAAAAAATATATCCCTGTTTCCGGACAGTGCCCCACGATTCGGCCTCCACACCACCCGAGACCACGGACACCACCACCTCACTGCCCCCCGCCGAACTGACTCAAACCGGTTGAGACCAGCATTGTTTACGCCAAGGGCAAGCCGCTCCTTGCTCTTGATTTTCTCACCTCCAATGACCTCCCCCATCGGCCGAGCGACCCACAGCAACAGTGGCACAGCCAATCCAACGCGATCCGCGCAGACATTTGCCACCACCGCTCTCGTGCCAGGCTGGGTACCCATGCGCACCCAGCCTGGCACGCACAACACCCCCCACTCAGCCATCGTCACCGCCGCAACTCGGCACCGCTCATCGCGCACGACCCACTCACCCATGACATCGCGACCCCCTTCACGGCCCGATCGCTGGATTGTGTTGTGAACGTGCACCTAGCCTGGCACGGCGCGGGTCTTGGCACCACACCTGCATCATTTTCGTTGGAGTTTTACGTAACCGAGACCATCCTGCACGTTAAATAAACCTTGGTAGGGAGAAGTTCTTGTTTTCTGCATTAATCTCACAGCTCCTAATCAATCCCAAATGAGATTCCACTCACACTAAAGCCTTACGTAAACAGCACTTCCAATAGGCAGTTGCTAAATACTATTTTATCCACAAAGGCAATATAAACAGGTCAAGTTCCAATATTCTTAATAAACGACAAAGGGTAAACCTTATATTTTTTGCCTTGTCTTAGAGCCAGGCACTTTCAGAGTTAAATTGCATACAAGTAGGGCACTTCTATAATCCCCATCCAGAATGTGCTTGGAACCAAATGCTGAATGGTCAAAAACCACATAAAAAAGGTCAGAACAAGGGAAATATTTGAATAAATATTGTTTTGTGTTTCTTTAAACCGCTGCCACTCACTCTTATGTGAAATTACACAGTGGGCGAAAACTATCCCTGAAATTACACTGCAGTTTAGTGAAAACAGGTTTGTTTCTCATAACGCAACTTGGAAAGCAATCGTAACATATTGCAAGTGTTGCAAAAATAACAAACAGCCTACCGTGCGACTTAAATAATAATAGCATTTCTCGAGCGCTTTTCACCCGAGGGTTACAAAGCACTGCACAGCGCTGCGGAGAGAACGGCATGCCAGCAATAACGACATAAGAACAAGCAAATCAGCAACAATAACGTTTAAGTTTGGGTTTTTTGTTTGTTACTTTTGATTCAGAAAACAAGTGAAAAAACACATGAATCCATTTTAAGCTGTTAAAATTGGTATAGTAGTGTTATAATTCGGAATGACCAAAATATATGTAATTATAATACTGTCAGCTAAACTTACCGTCCGACTTTATCCCAAGAGCCACCCAAAGCAGATAGTTCTCCCAGGAATCCCGCATCTAGTGCTTGCAAGCTCAGTGTACATTCTATTGTAATAATAGACATCTCTCCGATACAGTGTAAGAAGGAACACTTTTTGCTGTCACACGCCTCGGATGCAGAGGGGACGTGTGTCATGTGGACGCAGACGACGCAGAGAGCTTTCTGTTTGTCTGGAGCCTACATGCAATTGAGACATGAAATGGGCGGCACGGTGGCCCAGTGGGTAGCGCTGTCGCCTCACAGCAAGAAGGTACCGGGTTCGAATCTCGGCTCGGATGCCTTTCTGTGTGGAGTTTGCATGATCTCCCCGTGTTCGCGTGGGTTTTCGTTGGGCACTCCGTTCCACCCCCCAGTCCAAAAAACATGCTGCTGCATAGGTTAATTGGCTTGCAAACTAAATTGCCCTCAGTGCCCATTGATGGACTGGTGTCCTATCGTGGGTATATCCCTGCCTTGCGCCCCGTATCTGCCGGGATAGGCTCCGGCTCACCGCGATCCTGTACAGAACTAAGTGGTTTCTGACAATGAGATGAGACAGATAAGCGTGAGGAAACTTGTGGGCATAACATTACAAACCTACGCTGTCCAGTGTGGCGAAGTATGGTCAGATAACCCCCACCATTAGAACGGTAAGGAGAGACCGTCATAACTATTGTGTCCTTCATCCTAAATTAATTTGAAAATCTTCAATGAGTCTCCTGCGTCTATTTCAGGAGTATCTTGCCATCTATTTACTGTAGGCGTCTCCAATTGAGTAATTTGCAGGTATTTTTTTTCAGATTTGATAAATTTGGACCATCATGCCAGCAAGACCATGGCCTGCACTTGCAAGTTGCACGGTGGCGCAGTGAGTAGCGCTGTCGCTTCACAGCAATGCAGGTGCTAGGTTCGATTCCCGGCTCGGGTGCCTCTGTGTGTGGAGTCTGCGTGTTCTCCTCGGATCCGCGTGGGTTTTTGACGGGTGTTCCGGTTTCCTCCCACCGTCCAAAGATACGCTGCTGCCGAGATTAATTGGTCGACTGAGTAACTTCCAAACTCCCCCAAAAAAATGTGCCCTGCGAGGTACTGACGTCATGTCTCCTGGGTACAGCCATGCCTTGCGCTCTGTGCTCCGGCTCCCCACGACCCCCCTGTACGACACTGAACTGACGAGGTCCCCCCTGCGCTGCAGCGTTCTGAGACCTCCTCGCGTCATCCCAGCGGGTCACGAGCGCCCCCCAGCGGCCGCTCACGGCCACTGCCACCCATCGCCCACCAGCCCCCGCCGCCCTCCTCGTCACCTCGGGAAGCCGGCGAGCGGCATTTGCGCGGCCCCAGCAATGGCTTTCGGGCCACAAGCGCCAGCCTACTACACGAGTCTTCTGGTGGGTGAGCGAGTTGTGGCCGCTGGGCCCGCGGTGGTGCAACCTCGCCGCTCGCTGCACGCTGCGAGAGACACTCGCCGTTACCGTGGCCGAGTTCGCCACCAATTTCGGAGCTGTGCGCGTGTGGCCTAGTCTCGATTGTTGCCCGTAGTCGCAGCGATAACTTTATAAAAGGATACATACTGTTCGACCCTTTGTCTGGACGAAGGCCTCCTTCCTGCCAAGCCGCGTCGACCGCGTGGGTCCTTAGGCCATACTTCACCACATTTGATGAAGTGTGGCCTAAAGACGGTTCAGACAAATCCCAGACTCGCTACTTGTAGCGGTGGCCTCGATTCGAGACTGAAGTCGCCCCGGTTCATAGTGGCAATACTTCATGTTGTAGTAATACTTTGTAGTAATTATAACGGCAGCGGTAACGTGTGTGTTATAATGATAACGGTCGAGAGAGATAGGAACTGGAGGTTTTAATCTTGGGTATGCAATGTTGCCGTGTATGGGGGCTGTCTGCTCCAGGGAAGCCTGCATAGTTCTACCCTGGTATCACCGGGGGTGCCGTGTAATCGTGCTTAAAGTCTGCAAAACTTTATAGCATATATTACTGGGCTGTGGACTTGCGACGTATCCAGTTGATACGTGAAACGGTCGTAGGTCCACTCGGCCTTAAACGAGTGCAGTAGCTCACTGCGGTGTGTAAATATCAACACTTAAGAGAGCGAGAGAGAGACAGGCAACCGGGCGTGGTGCTGGACACCCACGTGCCATGCGGGCCAGTTCATACGGTGGTCACGTTATCTTTACAACATAAGGACTGGTATATTCTCATCCAGCGGTGGATTGATGAGAGGCCTGTAACATAAAAAAAAAGTTATTTGTTGCTGATTTGCTGTTCTTATGACGTTGTTGTTGCTAACACGCCGTTCTCTCCACAGCTCTGTGCAGCGCTTTGTGACCCTCGGGTGAAAGGCGCTCTTGAAGTGCAATTATATGCACGTACATTTCCTTGACCACCTGAGTTCTGTGATGTAGACGTTTGGGATATCCGAGCCACGTTAGGGTCTGTTTATTTCGATATGTCTTCATTTTGTTTATCGCACTTAGTCTGGCTATGTGAGCGTGGGTATGATGTGGTTTTTTTTGCGGTGTACACGGTGATGTTCTGAGCAGTATATACACGACGCTTAATGTAGCGAGTGCACTGATCATCGTGAGTACAACACCTACGCTGGTACTCGAGTACAGGCAGTTGGGACTGTAAACTGCGGCGGGATGGGGCGTGGAACCTATCCCGGCCGACAGAGGACGAAGGGCGGGGGAATACCCAGGATGTGGCACCAGTCATCGCAGAGAACATTATTTGGGAAAATGTACTCAGCAGGCTAATTAACCTAGGCAGGAGCTTGTGTTTGGACGGTGGGAGGAAAACACAGTACCTGGCAAAAACCCAACTTATCTTCAATTATTTCTACATCTGCTGCACAGTTTTTATGCGGCTTCCACGATCTGCCGCTGATAGTGTCCCACCACCTGACCTTAAGTCTAACCCACCCTGGTCAACCAGACTAGAGGACTGTTTATCGGTACAATATAGTCTGTACAAAACACTGACACAGACAATTCATGTAATATACCGATATAGTGTCTAGTACACGCGTTGCATGCAGTACCTGGTAATAGTTGGGCAATTTCACCATGTTGAACGAACTATACATGGATACTTTAACGATATATGTAGGTAATAATTAGCTCATTAAGTGACTTCATGAGCATAGTTGTGTTAACCAATTTGAAGGGTGATTATGATAAAAGTAATTTGTCAAACTCTTGGTAAGGGATACATTCTCATGAAAATTGACTTCTCTATCAACACTCAAATGGTTATGGTAAATTCATTTGGTGTTTTTCGAAACATTGAAATTCCATAAGCCACACTCTTAAAACCTTTAGCTAATTAAAGAGTACACGATTGGGGAGGATGGAATCCAAAAAAAACATGCATCTCGTCGAGGTTAACGCCCTTGGTTAAGCGTAACAGGCAGACTGACTCGAGTTTAAGTCTCCATTAATGAAACAAAAAATGACTAAAGCTGCATTCACAGAACCCCTTGTGTGTGCTTGTGCAGGCTCAGCTGAAGACGGAACAGGTGAACAAGACCTTTCTTCACCGCTGTACAGATCTCACCAGGACCATTGATGATTACACCAGCAAGGTTTACACTGCGCCACACCAGCACCACCACTGTATTATCACTGCACGCGTCATGGCATTCGATTCGCTTGATAGATCATATAATTTTATCTGGCGCTCAACCTGTCACTCAAGACAACATGTCCACCGCCAAGATGAGGCGTTCAAATGCATTGATGCATTGCGAGACCAGAAAATAACGTAACGGCTTTCAGAAGTGATTCATCCCAGCAGTGGATGGTGAAGATATTCACAAGCCACTGCTTTCAGCCACAGCTGAGAATCAAAGTCAAGTTGCCGGTTTCATAACGCAGTTTTCCCAATAATTTCATCATGTATTGGTTTAATGGTTGATTGCATGTACAGTTAACTGTATTTTGCCTGATGCTGCCTGTGATTATCATAGTTTTTGTTTTGTTTTTGACAGTTTTAAATTCTTTTTAAATTTTGTCTCATGTTAAAACTATTGGTTTAAAATTCTAATTGGTGTCAACCACACCAATAAGATTGCTTTAAAATGCAATGCATGACAAATTCAATAACCCGAATGCTATCAAGTACGATTTGAATATTTTATATGGTCACCTGTTTAATATTTTCGTATGTATAGCTATTAAGGTATTTTCTACCGTCGATGCATCTTGTTCTGTTGTAACTTGCTTACCCCTCTCTGCTGGATAACTGTTAAAAAGAGCTACATAGCTCAGCGATTACTTCCAGCTCACTCATTTACTGGCTCCACCGCTCCATGTCTGAATCGTGTTGTGTTGTGAATATTATATGTGTGACCTATGGTTGTTCTATCGCTACATAAACATCCACCGGCAACGTTTGTCTGCAGGATCTTCAAGGAATATTTGAGTGGCTGGTGGCCTCCATTTTTGGAGTTGATGGCGAACCAGGATGGAACCTCCTCTACATTCAAAATAAAAAGAGTCCCACAGATTATGCGGCCATCAGTGACTTCCTTTCCCCCTGGTACCTTCTTCAAACATCGACAACAACAGTAGCAACAAGCAATGTATACAGCACACGTGTACATTGCAGCCACTGAAACAAACAAGTTTTTTCACGTTCCTTTTTTCCTCTGCCTATAATGTGGATTTTTTGTAGTATACTTCCATTACTTGGGCGTTCTTAAGCATCGCATCAGCCCAACACTTGACATTTAAGTTGTGATATTTCCAGCAAGAGTGCATGGGTCTGCCTGGTACAACTGGTTAGTTGGCTGTCACGCCGTTTAAAGATTCTGAGTGTAGCATTAATTGATATATAGTTGTTGTAGTATTAGTGCAGTGCATATTATTGCGTGAATGCGATACGATCACGTTATTCTGCAGCGGTGCCATGATGAGGCTCGTGTACAAACTGCAGATGGATGATGTGAAGTTCTCCTATCAGGTCTCAAAGCTGCCGGTAAGTGATCTTCTTTTTGGAAATTTAATTTAGTCCACCAGCAAAAGCAGACGACCCATGTGCGCAAGCAATACGCATTTGAAAAATAAGCCCAGCAACATGTCATTTTGGTCCGTTTGTCACCGACTTATAAAATGTAAAAAGGAAAGGACAAGGATGGGGGAGATTTGGAGGGTACAGTATTGGATTCCCAAGATTAATTTGAAACTTCAATCCAAATGAAGGAAACTGATATTAAACGTGGATGAATGATGCACAGCGCTGGAGATGGCTGAGTTTGTGCGAGGTAATCGGTGGATGTAATTAGTGGGGGCCAGGTCTCATACCAGGTCGATGTGTTGTCTCGCATAGGTGATATGTGTTCATTATTGCAGCAGACAATACCGATACAGTTTTTAAGCTGTGAATACGGAATTCTTGCGATGCAACAAACTTACGAACTGACCAACGCAACAGCATATAAAAGCAATAAGTAATTAGACAAACTCACAGCACCAATTTGCGCAAAGATGAAACCCTCACTATAATCATAAGCATATAGTAACACCAAATCTTCGCTTAGGTGTTGCATAAGTGATGGCAAGATACGTGCGCAACCGAAAATGCTTGGGTTATGTGTTCATTGCAGGCTCCGGCACGAGGGGCCCTTCAGGAGGGCCTTCTTCCTGCGGAGTCGCCCCTCTATGTGAACAAACTGGTGGGAGGTGGCCTGGTGCTGTGTCTCTCCCTGAGTATCCTTTCGGGTGGTGACTGCAAGAGCAACGACACCCTGCCACCCGAGGTCGGGCGGCAGGGTGGCGCAATGGTTTCATCTGCGCCTCACAAAAAGAAAGTTGTGCCCGAGGCGGTTTTGATTCCCTCGTCGAGCGGCTTTCTGTGTGAGTTTGTATGTTCTCCCCCTGTACGTGAGTTTCCTCCGGATTCCCCGTTTCCTCCCGCAAGTGAAAAACACTCCTCAATTAATTGGCAGATAACATGTTAATGTATAGGACGCAGTGTCTGGCAATTTTACCGCTGGCTGACTGCATAACTGCCTTCTCCTTCCCCGCCTCGCTGCGGTTTTCTCTCTGTCCGTGTCTCGTCCATGTCTAGGCAAGGAATTTGCACGCATTACACATTGTATTTTTTTATCTTATTCTTTTGACCCACCGTCTCAGTATCCATACCATCTGGGTGCCACTCCAATCCTTGAATGATTAACCTGCCTTCTGTTCTGGACAGATGCCCTCCCCATTACAACAGCCGCTTTCTGATTGTGTCTTGTGGTGGGTGGGATAACTGTGACATTGGTTGCAGTTAATTTCCTGCTTGATAAAGAAAAACTAAATTTGGGATATTAATTATTCATCTCATCTCATCGCATTGTCAGAAACCTGTACAGGGTCGCGGTGAGCCGGAGCCTATCCCGGCAGACACGGTGCAAGGCAGGGATACACCACGATGAGACGCTAGTCCATCACCGGGCACTGAGGGCAATTTAGTCTGCCCAATTAACCTATGTGGCAGCATGTTTTTTGGACTGTGGGACGAAACCGGAGTGCCCGACGAAAACCCACGCGGACACAGGGAGAACATGCAAACTCCACACAGAAAGACACCCGAGCCTAAATTCGAACCAGGGACCTTCTTACTGTGAGGCGACAGCGCTACCCACTGGGCCACTATGCCGCCCGATATTAATTAATGGTAATGGCATTTAAGGTGCGTCAACCTAACAACATGTCGGGGCACATCATTCTGAATAATGAGACGTTTGGACTGCAGTAATAATGCAGTTTGTAACGCTCGCAAATTCCACACCTGGTTATGGATGAGACATGGATACAGAGGTGCGAGGAAACATCAGAGCCAGCATTTTTCAGACATGATGTTATCGGCCATTTAATTCATCAATGGATCTTAGCCGTCCAACTGTCACAAAAGGTGTTCATACGAGAAACCATGTGGTAAGATGGAGGTTACTGGAAGGTGCAGCCATTTTAAACAACCGAACATTTTTATAAACGACGGTGGCCAATCCCACTTGTGAGTTCATATATCTGCCACCTAACTTGTATTCATAAGATGCCTCCTTAACTCCCGTCACTTTCAGATGCCTTTGAGTATTATTTATTCAGCTTTGCCAACTACCTCGTTCTGCCAAAGGTGAGACTAAGAGGGTCTTTGGCACTTCCATTACTTCTCACATGTAACAAGTTAATACTTCTTCTAGAAACCGGAACTATTGCGCATTATAAATGTTTATATTCACAACCGATTATACACCGGTACCTGCATGATTATTAGACAGGTACAAATGTATAAGGAGTGTCTGGCTAATTATTACAATGTTTAGACAATTCTAAGAACTGTCCCAGTTTGGGCTTACGATTAATTTCGATAATTTTAATATTGTGATAAATGTAGCTCGTGCGGTCTCGGGGTAATGATGTAAATCAGAGCATACACGAATTGAAAAATCTATTATTACATGTACATTTCATGAATATATCGCGTGATTAAGAATATAGTTGAGTCAATGATTTATTTCAGGCCTTAATACGCTGCGACCTGCACCAATACGGACGACCCTACGCTGACCTGCCAGTAGCCATAGCGATGGCTGGTGTCAATCGATCCCAACCGATGCACTGACTCGCCAACCCTAACCGTTCCTCCTGTAATTCCCAGACATCCTTGAGTCCCCCGTACGCGGCCGGTCCCAACAACCTGTACACGGCTCTGGTGGAAGACTACCTGAAGTACTTCTTGCCGACTGCGGGAAATGCGCCGGCGTCTCCAACACACACTCTAGCCAAGGCGCCCTCGCCACCCAACCACAGGTGACTGGTGTCAACAGCGTGCAGTTTTCTCCGAACGGTGATGTCGGTTTTGTGGTGGCGTTGGTGAAACTGGCCTGCAGGCCGTTCCATGTTTTCGGACGTGCGTGGATAATCGTTAATTTAATCGTGAAGTGGCTTTTATACCTGAGCATAGTATTTTGCCCAATTTTGTATAATTTATTTCTAGCAACCGGTGGGTCAAGTGGGCCCCGAGCAACACCTGGTGGTCGGTGTAGATCAGACCCAAGTGGGCCTTGAGGTGCAAGAGGTTAAGATCCCCTGATTTAGATGAAAAGAGATAACTTGACAAATTTAACAATGGAGAAGGGAGAAATGTTCATCCAGGTTTTGGCTGCCTGTGATTAAACAGGGTTCTCGAGTGTAGTTTGTTATTGGTCTCAGCCTGGTCATCAATGGCTGTGCTAAATTTGCACTTTCACATAATTTATGAAGCCATACCTTGCAGTTCTGTAAATATAATTTGATGAACTATTTAACGTGGTCAACCACCATAAATATCTGTCACATTTCCTAAAGCTCTCGACTGGATATCCAAGCTTAATACTTTAAATAAATGTTGCTATAATCACGTAATTAATGCAGTGATTACGATATTTTTATTCAGGCCCGTGAGCTGCCTGCAATCTCCATACTCCAGCCCTTTGTCGGCCCTCCTTAAAAGACCCATCCAGCACCAGTCGCCCGTGACACCAGATCCGGCCGCACACCAGATCTGGCACTCTGAGACGCTCTTGCAGGTAAACGGAGTCAAACACTCATCGGAAATCGTGAGTAACTCGTCAGACAAGAAAGTGAAGGCTGACAACAAATAATGGTAGTTTGACATGCAAGAAAGTGATTTATAAACAGAAAACTGCACTACTTTGACTATTAGATGATTCCTCCCATAATGCTTTCCGTGTAACATTACATCCCCATAAAAGGTAAAGATACATCCCTGAGATTACTTGTTTATGCCACCGTTGGTGGAATGGTCTTCACCACAAGGAACTCGAAAGAATCCCTCGAGAGGGTATTTGCATCTACCCTTCGAGGCTGGCCTGATGCCTTTAAAAGATATCGGAGTACTGACAATTAACCCCGCGCGTGGGATCTGCCGATCAGCTTGCTGCGGCGTACTATTTATACTGCTCGGTGGACAGAGACGGGACGATTTGGAAGTTGTTACATTGGTGGGTGGAATCTAGCCGGCGGCCTCTGGATTGCAAGTTCACTGTGCTTCCAGTGACGCCTCGGCAGCATCCCCTACATACCGCGTGTATGATATGCGCAGGTGTGCTTTAGGCACCCAACCCAAATAGCTCATACAGGTAACTTGCACCATAAATCGGCCGTTTACAGAACATTTACTATTGACTTGCTCAATGGGAATCCACTAAAACCTCTCTCATTCTACTCCCTCCTCCACAGGTCTTTGTGGAGCTGTGGTTGCACCATTACTCCCCAGAGGTATTCCAGAAAATGCAGTCCCCACAGGCTCGGGTAAATGTTTTGCCCATCGGCATGCCTTTCCGCTCGGCGCACACCGCAGGTCGAATCCTCATCGCATTTCCACACAGTCCATGGGGGGGGGGGGGGGGGGGGG
>JAZEWT010000002.1:14690982-14706085 GCA_036362905.1 Mordacia mordax
GATGCAGCAATGCGTGCATCATGGTTTCGGTAAATAACTTTGGTGTCCCAATTATTCCCCCCCGCTTATGTCATGCACACGGGGAATTTAATACATTTCACTGTGATGAAGCCTCTCGCTTGCGTCAAGCAATTATGAATCGGCTGGCAAGCGATTATTTGGTTTAATCTATGCCAGTGCAGTGGCAACATTTTGCATGACTTCACAACTAAGTTCACAGGCTTATGCATCCATAATTTCACCACTAAGTTAAGTGTAGGTTCAGTGGTTCAATTGGCTGCCCTGGCTGTATATGAGAACTTCAATTGGTTTATGATGTCCATGTCAATCAAACCCATGATGTTTGCTTCGAAAGTCTGCTCTCTCGGGACAGCCGCGTCGATCGCTTCCTCTCTCCACCTCACGGTCGACATAGCTGCCCCGAGAGAGCAGCTTTTTGAAGCAATCGTCACGCATTGAGCCATGAAAACCTACATCATTACAGTCAAACCCATTGTCAGCCAACAGCCATGGCTACTTAGCCACATGCTGCTCCCAAGTATAACGTATATTGTGTTGTGTCTGTGGTGTTAGTTAACACTGATTTGTCATTTAATAAATGCTGTCTATGTAGCGACTATATTACCATTGGCTAACAAGTGCTTCTTATATATTTTAATAATATACATGTACATTAGGGCGGTGCGGTGGCCCAGTGGTTAGCGCTGTCGCCTCACAGCAAGAAGGTCCCGGGTTCGAATCTCTCGGTTCGGGTGCCTTTCTGTGTGGAGTTTGCGTGCTCTCCCCGTGTCCGCGTGGGTTTTCGCCGGGCACTCCGGTTTCCTCCCACAGTCCAAAAAGCATGCTGCTGCATAGGTTGATTGGCTCGCAGGCTAAATTGCCCCGCAGTGCCCGGCGATGGACTGGCGTCCCATCGTCGGTATATCCTTGCCTTGCGCCCTGTGTCTGCCGAGATAGGCTCCGGCTTCACCATGACCCTGTATAGGACTAAGAGGTTTCAGACAATGAGATGAGATGAGACATGTACATTAAAGTAAATTTACATCAGACGATATATCCTAATCACATTTTTGTCCAAAATGTGGAGCTATGTCCATAATGATGATGAAGTAATAAAATAAGCACATACCCTGTTGCCAAAGTAATGGCAGTTTCAACTGTACGAAACAAAACGTTTACTATAGTGAGCACTTGTCCTATTGCGTAATCTGTGGTTAGTAAACAGTGTATGTATATTAATGACATGGCGTTTGGCCCCCGTATGGCTATGATTAACCATAATTCCACACCCAAACAAACATAGTTCGTACATCACAGAGCTATTGACAATTGCCTCCGCTACATGTACCTTATTTTCCTGCTATTGCTGCTTGTGCTGTACGTGCCTGACCAATAACGCATAAGGTGCAGAGTGGGGATTGGAGAAAATGTCACTTCTCCTCATCCGATCGGCCAGACCACAACCTGTCCCAGGACAGCTCGTGTTGTTCCAGTGTCTTGTTAGTTGTGGCTACAGTTGTAGCGATTGATCGATTAATTACAATACCGATGCTTTAGCAGATTACACGTAATGAATAGTTGCACAATGGCTGTGTGTGTTTTTATTCGAATAGCTTGTGCGGAATTGCGTCACGGTTTGTCCTTGCAGCTGCTAGTGTCTGCTCACATTATCCACCATTGGGCTTGAATAAAATCATGGCCCTAAATCGTGGCATTTCATCCAATTGGTGGGATCACTGCAGATCATCAATTGGGTACGGGTGAGGGACGGGCAGTGAATCCACTCCATACCCAATAGTCATAACTATAAACGTGGAGGCCTTTTTCAATTTGCAATGTGTGAGTGAAGTATCTTTTTGCGTAAGCAAGCAAGGTATGTGACTCACCGGATACCAGTTGTGGTTTAATGCTTTTTCCATATGGCGGTGAGGTCAATCACACCTATCCATCTCATTGCGTTTTGTTAATGTATTAATAGAAGCCTTACACCTCATATCTAACATTTAACAGTCTTGCGCATGAAAACCCTAACCAATACCCCATCTGCCCTCCGTTGCCGTGTGAGATAACAATTTATCTGCATGTTGAACAGACAGTATTTATTGCATGTGTCTTTTCTTCATAGCTTTTAACATTATACAATTAGTCATGTCACGTTGGAGAAAATATCGCTGTATGCAAGCTTTGTTGTTGTAGCACTTTGTGGTCTTTTGATAGGGGAAAACACAGCGCTCACCATTGTGCTGTGGACGTACACAGATCATACGCTTAAGAGCAAAAATGTAACAGACAATGGCAGTACCTTAACATCAAAAATCAAGCAATACTAGGAAAAGTAAAACCATATTCAATCAGGCACTAATGTCACCGTTAGCCAAAATCTATTAGTCTGCAAACAATTACCACAGTGAAGTGAGGTCTCGTCGCAGGACAGCACGCTTTTTATTACCCCGTTTGGAAGAATAAAAACGATGCTACACTCTCAAAATACATGCAGTGCATATGATAAGGCATGCAGGCTCTACTCATGGGCTCACTGAAATGAAGGGCAGGGTGATCTCCGACTTGCCTGTCGAACGGAAGTGGCGTGCACGTGTCAATGCAGGGTTTTCAATGTGCCACCTGTTCCTTTTCGCCTGTATCCATTCGGTGTTGTTTGTGTAGATGCGGTCGAGTGCAGATTTAAGGCGGCCGTACTGGAGATATTGCTTATAGACTGCTCAAAGAGAGATTGCTTAACGCAGATAAATAGTATGAAATTGTGAAAAGTTTATCGTGGTGCATGCCATTATAATTGTCCAACAGAGGAGCACTGAACCTCTTTTAAAGTCGGATGCATGACACCCACGTTCTATGCTTCCAGTAAGCTGACTGCAATGACATTGAGGCCATTCGAATTTTAAAAAATTACGTATAAAGCCGTATAAGTGGAAACCACAACACTTATGCGTGTATAGCTCTTGCGCGATCACTTCACGAAGTGCGAAAATCCCAATATTGCGTGACTAAAAGCATAATCCAGGCACGAGTTTGGCAGCTACCACCATCGAACTCTGAGCAGCATCTGAGCTACGTGTTAAATCCGCCCTCGGCTGCACTAATTGTGCCTCCTCCCCGCATCTCCCCTCCCGCTACCGCCCGTCTCCTCCTTGTGATCGCCTGCTGCCGTGCGTGCGCTGTGCCTGTGTCAGATGGAGGTGATGCAGTGGCGCCTGTGTGCCCAGGGCGTGCCGCACGGTAGCACTCACCAGCCCGCCTACTGCGGCCTTCTCCTGCAGGAAGTAAATGTTTGAGAACAGAGGGGGGCAGCCGGAGGCCCTCGCGGGCCAGGCACGGCGCATTTTTCTCTCGTCAGATCGGCACGTGACGATTCATTGATCAGAACGGACTCTTACGCTCGCAAATGACGTGCTCTGAAGGAGCGAGAGCGAACAGGACAGAACGTTACTGCATTAACGGGGATAGATAATACAAATTATACAAAAGAAATCCATTTTTGTCAAATATTCACATTTGGAAGTTCATGGGGAGAGTATTTATTCACAGGCACTGTGCATCAGTCGATTTTGATTTAGTGGGAAATGTGGACCGTGTATGGCTCGCAAGACCCGTGGTGATGCTACTTCACAAGCATGCACATTGAAATGCCGTGCACACAGCAAAGGCATCTTAGCAGCAGTGCTTGCAAATTGGGGGGGGTGAGGTCGGCATCCGACTCAAGTGCACGACGCTGGGTATACGCTGGAGGCACCCCATCACATGCGATGTCGGCAGAAACATTTGTTTCCGAATCATTCCAATTTACCATTTTCACGAGTGAATTTTTAAAATATTTATGCAGAATCTGTCTTATGTGCTGCATCCGTATATTCTTTGTTGGATACAGAAGCCCCCAATTACATTTCATTCCAAATTGTACTTTCCTGAATGTTTAAGTGGCAGGCACTCACACTTGAATCGGACCCATGTCCATTCAGAGAAGATCACAAGATCATTGAGCCCCCCCCCCCCAAAGAACAATAACTAAGGATCGCACTTCCTTTGGTCTATTTTCTTCTGCTCCTGAAGCTGCCATTAACGCCCATATCCAACATAAGGTGGTGTTGATAGGATTCGAACACTTCCAGATATTTTCATTTTAACACACAACTCAGCTCTTGATGGTCCTGACTGCCATTCCTACCACATTCAGGTCTCAGAATCCTTCTAGCTCGTTTTGGTCTGTCTTGAATTTGTTTTCCTGTCTGCCTTGAATCATCAACCCCTGCATGATGGCATGGCCTGTGTTCAGCATGCAGTGTTGCATGTGTGATTTCCATCAACTAAACTCCATGCTCTCGTTACTACATGCCAATGACACCAATAACTTAAAGCATTTGCACTCATGTATAGCCCTATGCTAACCTGCTTGATGAGAGCCTCTCAACGGCTAGGTTATAGGGGTTATTTGACCATACTTCTCCTCCCCAATCAGTGTGGCTTGCTGAAGATAGGTAGCATAGTCTGGGGAGTATTTACAGGTTATATATATATATATATGTTGTTGTGTGTCGACCATGACATCTGGCATGTATAGTGATCACCCGTCCACACATTGTCCAGGTCCTAAACAGGGTTTACATTGAGATATGATGAGATGAGATCGGACGCGTTCCGGGTGACGTGGTAGTTATCCACGGGGATGTTCGCACGCTTGCTACAATGATTGCAATTGTGAATAATACCTAAACGTTTGAGCCGTCTGCATTGCTGCTCATCCTATACATCTTTCAGCTTTGCTCCGCAGCCTTGCGCATGCAGGGGATAGCGAGGCTCGTCCTCCAACTTCAAGCCTTGGCTTTTCCGCTGCTTCGTTCTCTACCGCAACGCGTTCTGCATATTTATTGAGGAGGGTCGTTTCCTGCGGTTGCTGGCCGTCGGATGCGTCGCGCGCTGCATGGCTGCTCGGTGGGTCGCGTACGCACGTGCGCCTGCGTCCGCGCGTCGTCTCGCAGGAGCAGTTTGTGCCGACGGAGGAGCACGTGCGCGTGGTGCGCCTGCTCGTCAAGCACCTGCACTACTTCAGCAGCAGTGCTCGGGAGCCACCGCCTGCCTCGCCCTCGTCTCCTTACCACTCGCACCCCACGAGCCCGCTCGACAACTTCAAACGGTGGGCGTTGTGAATGCGCTCGACGTGAAAGGGTGGAGCGGTGGTAACATCTGCGTCTCGCAGAGAAAGTTTGCCCGATGCGATCCGATTCCTGCCTCGGGCACCTTTCCGTGTGAAGTTTGTGTGTCCTGTCCAATGCGGGTTTCTTCTGGATAGTCTGGTTTCCAGAACCCACCCACAAAAAAATAAACGCACACACACTAATTCATGAATTAATTGTGGGCCGATATAATCTATTGGATGCAGTGTCTGGAAAATGTTGGTGCCGGCTGACTATGTTTGTCAGTGGCCAGGTGTAGAGTTTGCACACGTTATACTTTTTGTCATTGATTAAGTGATTCCTTAACAACCATAGGTGTACTTTTGACCGTAGGGTTTAATCTGCCCATCATGGCTTGTGTGTCACTTCATCATACAACAGTGTATAATGAACAAAAATAAAAGGTCACTTAAAAGCATATTGGAACTAGTTCTGTGATAGCTGGTTATGTGGGTGATTCTGTTACCCACGTCTTGTACTGCTCTGCAAGAAATTCCAATAATATTTTAACAGATCATTTGTCTCCTGACATGATGCCAACAGCATAAAGTGACAATGGGGGAAAAGTTTAAGCTCATTAAAAAGAGTCACAAACTAATTTAAAGTCATGCAAGCACATCCACAAATATGTCCCTCAAATTACAATGCACGATCAGACAAGGCTCTTGCCTGTCACGCATTTGGCCAACCAAACCGCTTTGTGTTTGCAGGGCGGTGATCCCGAGGTTTGTTCAGAAGAAGCTCTACGTGTTCCTGCAGCATTGCTTCAGCCACTGGCCCCTCGATTACTCCTTCCGAGTGGTGAGCGCGCACGTGCCAGCAGACCCGCTAGCTGGGAGCGGGCACCGCTCCCCGCCGGCGAGTCGGCAGAGGGACGTGAACTGGGCCGCGCAGTTTGTAGAAAACGATGCCACTGCCTAGTAGACCTCAGCAGAAGAAGAGCACTACCCCCTCCTGTCAGAGTTAAAAAATAAAGGACAAGGAGAGGCAGTTTATCAAAATAATAAAACTTGGATTACATAACTAGAAAGGTTTACCCATGCTAAAACAGGACTGTTGATGGCAACAATATCCCATTATGGCCCAATGTTGCTGTCTTTCATCTTGTTGCCAGTTGAAGCAGCTAGTATCCAGGTTATCTTTAGTTGGCCGGTTGCCCCTCAGTGGTGCAGGGATTGGAGCAGAATTTTACTGCTGGATGCCCTTCCCCGATGCCAGCCTCCTTTAGCTGAAGCATCTTCAAGGTGTTACCTATCTGGAACCTCCCCCCAGACCTGTTCGTAAAGGGTGACCTTACAAGGAGCACTTGACTCTGGGTATCATAGCGCTGCAGTTCATTTATATATGTGGAACGTTATTGGCTCTTCAACATCCATTGTCAAGCAGACGACATCTCTTTTATGGTTCATTCACCGACCGTTTAAATAGGACAGCAGTGAGGCCTGAACGGTGAACAAATGACACGGGCGCTATCTCTAAGCCATGAAACCATGCTCAGGGTGGTCTCGCCTGTCAGTGGCTTTTCAGCAAGCGCCCAAGCGAGCGCACCCTTTTGTTCAGGTGCTGGAGACGTGGCTGAGCTACATCCAGCCGTGGCGCTACGTGGAGTTGCCGGATGGTGGCGGAGAGTCGGATGACCCCACCGTCCCTGATAAGTGGTGAGGCTGCGAGCTCAGTCTGCAAGCACTAATCCCCTCGCTCTGGCGCTCCGTATTAGCTCAGACTCTTGTCCAACCCAGCACATCTAAGCAGCAGTCACATGTGAATACATAAGCACGTGAAAGTGCATATTAAACTGTATTGATGCTTGTGAACTATGCATGTAACAATGTATCCCTCCCCCAACATCAGTTTTTCGATGACGAATAGTCACGACTCAGCTATCACTTGCCACTTAATGTTAACAGTGTCCAGGAATCGAAATAAGTTCACTGGTTTAATAGCGCATTGAGCCACAACGCCACTGCCCTGCTTGATGGATGGATGTTAACCCTCTTTCCATGACCCCTGATCTAACATGTTCCGCGCACGTGCGTCGTTATGGCAGGGCGGTGTTCGTGCAGGAGAACCTGCTGTTCTACACGCGGCTCTTTCACATGTTCGTGGGTCGTACCCTGCGCTCCGACCTCAGCTCTGCGCGGCACACACTCATGGCGTACCGCGCTGCCAAGGTCTACGCGCAGTCTAACCTGCGCACGCTCATCATGAAAGGTACGTCGCATGTTTCACAGACGTGGGGGGGAGGGTTAGGGGGGCGGCGGGCGGATACTGGACATGCTCCCATCCCAACTACGTGCAGTTTCAGTTCATTTTTCTGGGTCAGGTCACGGAAGCCTTCGAAATAATGTTTCAGTTCAGTTTATTGCTGACGTGGGTGGGACACATGTAATCAAATTAGAAACAATTAAAATGCAATATATTTTTAAAAAAATATGAAACCATTACTGGAACATTACAGATGGTTTAGCATTCCAAGCTATGCTTATAAGGACAAACTACAGTCTTCAGGAGTGTCGATTTTGCTATCTTTATTATACCATTTTTTATTTACTTACATTAGTGTTCCAGTTTATAAACTATACACATCTACAACAGTGCAAATAGTGTCCAAATCCTGACCGCATCGAGTACATTACCTCTTCGTATATGGTACAGTATAACATTAAATACTATGTCACATTCCGACTCGTGAATGGAACTTGGGAACGGAACCCATTTTTATCCCGGGGACGAATAATTTATTCATTTTTAGGCTTGACACCTTTTCTCAAACACAAGGTGCTGTACAAAGCAACTAAAGCATAAGAAACTAATAAAAATAATATAATATGCAGCAGTGCACCAGCATACACTGAACGAGTGTATAGTGACATTTATTTCCAAACTCAAGCTTAAGAAGGCGTCTTTAGCATTGTTTCAACTTTTTCAAGTCAAGAGCATGCAGTCATAATTATCAATACCTGCTTAATCCTGTACAGGGTCGTGGGGGGGGGTGGAGCAAATTCCGGCCACCAGAGGATGCAAGGTGGGGGATACCCAGGGTGTGACGCCAGTACATCGCAGGCACACTTTTTGGGGTAATTTACTCAGCAGACCAATTAACCTAAGCAGCATCGTGTCTTTGGATGGTGTGAGGAAACCGGAGTACCCGGCGAAAACAGAAAGGAACCCAACAGTGCTACTCACTGCACCACTGCGCCGCCAATTCACGAACATGTTAGGGAATTTTCTTCCACAAGTGAGCTGCAGGAAGCAGAAAGGCGCGTTCGCTCTAAGTAACCAGGTTGAAACGTGAGTCGAAGAGTCTTTAGGTAAGCTTAGGTGAACTGAGCTGCCTGTACTGTGCGAAAGTCCAGTCCACTGTGCTGTTTACATTGAGCGTGTTCACGTCACCGGTACGAGCCCTCGCCATTCTTCACAATGCACTCCCTTTGATCAGGCGAGCAACTGCTGCAGGAGCCCGAGCACATCTCCCCCCAGCACCAGCAGCAGTTGCCGGCAGCCCGAAGCTCGTCCGCCGCTCCGGCGCCACCCACCTCCCTGCGGTGGGGGGGCGGTGGCGCGCACCCTCCCCGCCAGGCGCTACCGGGAGACGGTGCGGCTCGTGTGCGCCTGCACGTGTGCGCGCTCGAGGGTCAAGAGCGCGCCTACACGCCCCTGTTTGGCTCGGAAGGCCGCACCGCCGTCCTACAGTTGGTGCAGGCGCTGCAGCAGGCCCAGAGGCAGGCGGCCGCGGCAATGACGGCACCCAGCCGGGCGGGCGAGGCCGGCTCGGGCGGCGGTGGCAGTAACGGTCTGAGCGGCGGTGGGCACTCGTTCCTCTCCATGCTGGGACTTACGTGGGACTCTGGGTATGGGTCGGCGGGCGCCAATGGGGACGACTACGAGGCGGTCGACACGCGCAAGTTGGGGGAACACCTACAGAAGTCCATCGAGTTCTTTTCACAGACGTTCAAGGTGTGGTTAAAATTGTTTGTGTTTTTTTGTTTGTTAAAGACAAGCATCTTTAGATGCTTTGTCATTTGCATTAGAGTTTTTTTACAGCACTCTTTTCAATCCATTGTCGGATGAGGGTGCACCGCACGGGATAATGTTACCGCATTTCACAATGCTGGTCAGTGTGGTTTGTTGAAAGCAGGGAGAAAAGTTGTGGAAGCCTATTTGTACAGTACAATATTGGCTTCTGCTATGCTGCCCTCTGCTGCCCACAACGTAATTCAAACCATATAACAACTCGTGTATGCAAACTCGTCACCCAACCAAGCACTATCCAGGCTCGCCCCTGCCTAGCTTACAATATACGATGACGGCGAGTGCATTTCAAGTGATTTTGTGTTGTATCGTTCTCATGTTGTAAACAGACTTGAGCTAAGAACTATTGCACACTCTGTTTCTCATTCCTAGTGCGGTCATATCTAAAAACATAGTGGAATGAAAAAAAAATCCCCAATCGGAAAAGGTGAACTTGCTCCACCGTCGGAGACACGGCATACCCCGGGAGAATTTCCAATTCGTAACCAAGCCGCGCCGTTTTGGTCGTTTCAGATTAACGCTGCGCTTGTGGTTCCCCGGCACTCATGGATGGGCCCCGGGGCGCCTAACTTTAGCACCAGAGAGCTTCCAGACTGTGTGCCGGGGGCGGATGGTCACATGCTCACACCGCTTGGCCGTTACCAGGTACCACATCCATGCTGATTTACGTCATATCAGTAGCTTAGAACGCTTTGTCAGTCCACTGCTTGGTAGCTCACGGCGCTTTGTCAATCCACTGCTGGGTGAAGGCCTTCCTGTGCAGTATTGGTCGTGGTGGTTATTTGGCCATATTTTACCATGTTGGTCAGTGTGGGTTGGTGAAGGAGGTGCCCAATACCAGTTGAGATATCACGATCGATTTTAGCTGTGGTTGTGAATTGAACACCGATTGTTGGGTTCACAGCGCAGTTCTACTAACGAAGACTCTACCACTCCATTCCACTCGATCGCATATCCAGTGCAATTCCATTGATCTCGATTCCATTTTTAGTTTGTGGTCGTCAAGAAACAATTTTAATTGTTATTCAATAAATCATAACAGAATATTTGGACACTTTTAGGAGGGTTTTGCTTTAGGTCGTTTGGTCGATTCATAGCGCTTGCAACATGGCAACCAGAATACCCAAAAAAAAATCTGTATGATGGAACAGCACTCCAAAGTCCTCAAAGATGAGGTCATGACTCACTCGCTTTACTACCCTCTCATGGCTAGCTCACGGCCCAGCAGAATTTCAAGTTTAACAAATTTCAACATGAGCCACAAACAATTGCCTAAGTGCTGCATTTCAACGGTGCCTGACCAGGTGTCCACAGTCACGGCGCACACATTCTAAATGACCTTAAAAATTTTCCATTTAAAAAGCAGCAACTTACGTAATTTTGTGTTTTAAATACGATGTACAGTTTAAAGAGTCGTTTCTTGTAACGCTTATTCTGTTCTTGGCGCACGCAGTTGATGAACGGGCTGCGTCGCTTCAACATCCAGTATTCGGGAGATCCGGAACTGCAGCCGATCAGAAGCTATGAAAACACCACGCTCGTCCGGTTGCTGTATCGTCTGACATCCACTCTGAACGTCCGGGTGAGCCATGACTCAAAAGTACTGGCACAACGTGGTCGGTGTTCACATTGGTGGTGGCTGACTTATGAGCAGTACGGAGCCAGGCGTCTTTCCAGCTATAATATAACAAGCATCGCAGAGCACAGACATGCAAAGGAGGACAACGGGAAGGAATGAGGGTGCTATGTCGATCTTGCTTCATGCCTCTCTACTCGACCTCGTCGGTGCCAGCACCCCCCACTTTCCATTTCACCTTCCATAATATTTTATCTCACTTAGGTCAATCATCGAACGTGCGTGGCAGGGCAGGTGGGGAATTGTTATACTCAATGCTTGCATCAAGTCATGCATCTAAATGTTATTAAATTAGGTAAATGATAGTGTTTAAACTATTGGTACTTTTTCCACTATACATTTAAAAAAGGAGAAAAGATTTTGCCATTTCTGGTATTTATACATGTGTTAAGATATTAGAAACACCTAATAAACACCTTTTACAAAGTGTCCAGTTAGCAAAAAGCCACATATGCCATATATGGCTTTTTGCAAACATTTGCAAACCGGACACGTCATTTTTAAGATCTTAACACTTGTATAATTGCCAGAAATGGCAAAACCTTTTCTCTTTTTGTCACATAAGTATTGATCTTTTGCTGTTTGTCAAACCTAACAAACGTACACTTGTCCAACCCATGATTGTTTCATTGTTGCCTCTGCAGTACGAGAGTCAGATGCAGAGGCTGTGCAGGCGTTCGGGCTTCCTGGGCCAGCTCGCGCGATACTACCTCTGTCCACCGAGGGTTGCGTCCACGCCAAGGTTCTCGCCAGCCAACAGCGTCTCTTCACCCTCCTCCTCATTCCGCGAGCCAGTGATGATTGCGGCGGTGGCAGCGCATGCGCCGCGCCTGAGTTTGCGCTTCTTGGCCAGCTACAGGAACATGCTGGGCCTGCTGCTGCTGTACACGGTAGCACACGTGTTGTTGTCGCTTGGCCTCCTGGGTTTCACGATGCTGCTGTTGCTGACGGCGTCGGGGTACGGCATCATCAACACGCTGCTCAGGGAGCGGTCGCACATTGACTGAGCAACTGACGTCCCACCTGACACAGCCACCCCCATCCCCTACCTCCAGCCAGTTCACATCCGTCAATATCGGAGTTGTTTTAAAGTGCAGGGCAACGTTTAGCGGCAGGCATGTAAAGGTGCATTGCATCACTGACAGATCTTTAAGTAGGCAATATATATGCACTTATTCTTGCATCTAATGATTGAATATATGCAGATCTATATGCTGGTGGTGATTCACAGCCCTGGATTAATCCACTGCCAGATGAACATCTTTCCGTGAATGTAGGTCATTTGGATTACTTCGCTGGTACGAGTCAGTATCGATTGGTGGCACGGGTGGCAGTGTTATGCATATGTCCTCAGTTCGATGCCTGTGTTACATCCTTGGCATGTGATTTAAACCCATAATAACGCCGTGGTTTACATCTGCACTGACCAACTAGGTGAAGCATCATAAACACCTGTGATCAAGTGGGAATGTCCCTCCAGCAGTAAATTTACACGGGTGAAATATTATTTCCATGTGTTACAATTAGACGAAACGGAGCAAATAAAATTAAACAAAACGAGATACAAATGAGATGGCAGTGATTATTGAATTCAGTCACAGTTCATCGATATATAGAAGTGTAACATATACCGTGGAGGCATATGTTCAAACAGGTGTTGGTTTGCAGGATTTCTGTAATTTTGACGATATGTGCATTGTGTACATAGTCGTTATAAGTTGTGAGACTTGGTGTTGAACTTTGTAATTGAAATGAAATGTGGTTCATATCTATTTTAATTAAAATCTTTTTGCAGAGTGTCTTATAAACCACTTTTAAGCGTTTTTTTAGACTAACAATAAAAATATCAACCAATGCAAAAGTGAAGTCGATTTAATAAACAATTATTTTTAATGTGTATCTTACCATGGTAATCGGGAATGCTGCGTTAAGAGCAGTATTTATACATCCGCACATTAACCGAGCCATCCAAAACCACATCCGGTTTTCTTGATCAGCCTTGCAATCTTCAATAGTGGTCCATAATAAATTTTACCTCCACACGACGGGAGAATTTATCCACACGTCTTTCAACAATAATATTCAGAGCTCAGAGGCATGAGCTCATTTGTCTCTGCGTATGGTAATGAGGAAGCAAAAGGAATTCATTTTCAGTAAAAGGTGACACGGAACATTTTAGAGAACCGCCATATTTGAGTTAGCTTGAGAAGGACAAGAGCTTCCCAAAGTGTCATCGATCCACTCAGCAAGATGCAGATCTCAATTTGACCAATAAGTGGACCCATAATGTACTTATGTTCATGTGGTACAGCAACGATTAAAGGGTGATGTACATTACATTTTGGTAAATCCATCCATCATTACTTTTTTTACCAAGCTATGCCCAGTTCAGACTTTAATCGCTGTTGAAGGCTAAACGATCCTAGTTGAAACTTGTTAAGAGGTGAACCAAAGGGGTGGTAAACAACTACTTCACACGTTAAGGATTAGGTGAAAAACCTTTTCACAAAGCTACACATCGCAAACCTGTTATTGCAAGAGGCATGACACGAGACTTAGCACAATAAATGCCCATTTTAAATAATTCCCTTTAACACCGTGCCAATACGTGATGCACCCATGGTCATTGGCCTCGTGACCATTCTAAATAAGCATTAAAGCATCGTCGCTGCACAACAGAACTAAACGTGGTAATAGTCTGTACGCCAGTCAGTCGTACCGGCTATTACTACGTTATATTCCGTGAGCCAGTTAAAGGTCACCAGAGGCACTGGGAGTGGTCTGGGAGCCAAGAGGAATATGCAACCAAGTTGTTCATTACTGGAAATAAAATTAAGTCACGACGTAGGATGCGAATTTAACAGGCGAATGATCCAAGTTTCAATAGGACACCAAGGCTCTGATATTGAGGGTTGGATGAGACCATGCATGTATGCTATGGTGTCTTGAAAGTCGAGTATTCACTGCTTGGCCCCTGTGTGACGAGACCACAAGTTTTAAGCTGAGTTGGTACCAAGAACAGGACTTGACGTTCAGCGCACCAGCTGTAACTTGGCAGATGAGGTCTTCTGGCATCACAATCATTAGCCACGTTAATCTTTTAAACTGCTGCAGCGTGTTGAGAAATTCTCTTCTATACGACCCATCGTAGTGCGCATTTGCAGAGTTTCTCAACGTCAGTTTAAATACAAATAGTTATCAAGCGCTGTAAGTGCCTGATGATGGAAGCACGTCACGTGGAATAGATTGACAAGATGTCATCTGAATTCTGAACGCCGCTGTCTCACATCTGTCGGTACACGCGTCCACAAAACATCTTCATTCTTAATCTCAATACGCGTTTCCTGCAATCTTCTGGCACGTACAGAGGACCACACAATTTGCAAGTAAGCTGCTAAACCTCAAAACACGAAGCGTGGTGGAGTTCGGCGATCCCAGGAAGAGAGGTGGAGGGATCAGTGGATAGCTGGAGACGGTAACCACCTCGCCGCCTCATTCTGCTCGGGCCTCGTCCCATCGGATCTTCAGATTGGGCGGCAGAGGCATCTCGGCGAGTTCTTCGAAGCGGCTCGTGTCCTTCACCGCCTCGCCGTAGAAGGCGAGCACATCGGCCGCGCGGGTCACCTCGTGCAGCCGCGAGTTGGGCACCCGATGGCCGCCCAGCTCGGCCGCCAGGCGCGCCAGCAGCTCGAACTTCTCCGCGCCGGTGCCCACCTCGAGCTCTCGCCAATCTCTGGCTCCCGCGCCGGCTTCTGCCGCACCGTCCCCGGCGCCGTACACGTCGCCCACCGCCCTTCGCACACGTTGCTCGAGGTCGGCGGGCGGGTCGTAGCGACGGCTCCGCGGCTCCGGTTTGGGCACCAGCACCACCGTCTCCTGCTGCTGCTGCCGCCGCCGCAGTCCCTCCTCCTCTGCCGCCGCCTTGTCTTTCGTGCCCTTCCTCAGGAAGTTGATCTTACTCCAGAAGGAGCCTTGCGTCCCGGTGGCGTACGCGGAGGCCGCGGGAGACCACGGGGACGGGAGGCGGCCGCCCGCGAGCAAGGACGCCGCGCCACGCCGCGCCGCCACGAGGGTCGCCATCGCCGACGTTCAGTGACCGAGGAGCGATGCGGCCGCCGTCGTTTCGTCGCCGCGCTCTGAAGCCCCGAGCGGACATGTTGGGTAGGGAGACGGGCCGTTATTTTTTGAGCGTACGGTGCTGCGACTGAAGTACCGTTGTTAATTGCTGTCGCGAATTGATGGGGGG
>JAZEWT010000002.1:14709532-14724801 GCA_036362905.1 Mordacia mordax
TTTTATAGTACGGTACTGTACAGATAGATGTGTATTATTATAGTAGAAAGTACCCGGTGAGCTTGCAAGCTCTGGATGCGGGATTCCTGCGACACAACGCTGATTCTTATCTCTAACGTTGGCTCCTGTTTCTTACACTGGCTCCTATCTCTAACACTGGCTCTATCTCTAAGGCTGGTTCCTATCTCTAACGCTGGCTCCTGATATCTGACACTGGCTCCTTTCTCTCAGACTGGCTCCTATCTCTTAACACTGGCTCCTGTCACTAACACTGGCTCTATATCCAACACTGGCTCCTATCTCTAACACTGGCTCCAATCTCTATCGCTGGATCCTATATCTGACACTGGCTCCTGTCTCTAACACTGGCTCCAATCTCTATCGCTGGATCCTATATCTGACACTGGTTCCTGTCTCTAACACTGATTCCTGTGTCTAACACTGTAGAGATAGATGTTTATTGTTACAGCAGAAAGTACCCGGTGAGCTTGCAAGCTCTAGATGCGGGATTGCAGTGATGCAAGAAACGTTCAAACTAACAACTATAACGAGGTTTGTAGTGCAACGTGTTTGTAACGTTGTGTCAATCGTTTAACGTGTTTGTTATTTATGTATAGTATGTGTTGTTAGGCTAATGTGTGTAATGTTATGTAACGTGTTTATAGTGTAATGTGTGCATAATGCACAGTACTGTAACGTGTATTATAATGTTACATGTTTGTAGTGTCACGTATTTTAGTTTAACGTGTTTTTTTTGTGTAACGTGTTTCTGATATATCAGGTTTTCATATTATTGATACTACACTTATTTACCTAGGAAATAAAAATTTGTAAATGAGAAAAAAACTATTGTGACGAAATAATAGTGCAGGCGTGAAAAAGTTCCAAGAACGACACAAACGTGTTTCAAAAAGCATGCATCCTCCATGCATCATGGACAAGAACTTTGCCCTTCTGTATGGTCTTTACAAATTTTATGTCTTCCTTGAAATTTGTCATGAAACCAAATCTCATGGCTGATTTTCAGGAGGGTCCTGCCAAGTTTTCAAGGGGTGTCCAATGGTTTTTAGATTTTTCTATGCCATGAGAGTATTTTATGATAACAGTTGCTTCTTATTGGGCAGCAAACTTGGAAGCATTAAAGGTTCAGCCAGGTCATACTTATTTTCAAATATTGAGTATATTTGATCAATTCATTAATAATCATCTGTTATTTATTTAACAACCCTTGTCGTTACATTTTTAAACATTGTTAGCCATAATTTCATTAATAATCCTTGTTATCTGTCATCAATGAACACCCTTCATTTTATGGCCTCATATCTCTTGCCTTTTCTTGCCTCTTACAATATCACAATGCGTTTTGTTTTCCGGCTTTGTTAAAAACTATTGATATCTGGTATTGGGAGAAGAATATAACTAAGTGTCCATTGTCATGTTTCAATAACCCATCTTATCTTTACACTGACAGATCAAGCGTGTGTGTGAGCTCAGTTGAGATGGACACATACCAACGTTGAGGTGACCTCTCCCAGCCATCCTCCACCCCAAGCTCGGTGTTACATCACCAAGAAGGACACCATGTCCAGCGCCAGCCTCCCTCCTGTGGGCAACCTCCCACACTGGAGCCGAGTCACCAGCCTCGACCGTAGCCACTATCCACGGTCTGGAGATGAGAAGCGGCCACTTCACCGGCTCAGCGGTCAGACAGCTGCTGTGGAGGCCATTAGCTTGGCTGTTGAGAGTGATGGCTGGGGCACAAAAGGGGAGGTCAGGTCAGAGTCTGGGCCAGGTTCATCAAGGTCCGCCCGGGGGCCGGAGCACAGCAAGGTGGCTGCTGCTGCCGCTGTTGAGGCATCGAGCTTGGCGGGCCGCAGGATTTTACAGCTGGAGCGGAGCCTGGAGTTTGTGCAGAAGGAGCACGCGGACATGCTGCAGAGGCTGCACGCCGAGGTGGAGCGACTCACACGGGAGAACAAGGGTGAGTAGGCCAGCCTCTTCTGCTATTGGTCACGAAAATGAGTGGTGAAAATATTTGTCAAGAAGCGTATTTCATTACAGTCAGGGTAGGTGAGGTAGGGTAAATAGGAAAACTTCTCAAACCAATATTTAATAACTTATAGTGGACTACTTCGGTCGACTAGACTTATTAACTGAAATCCACAGATAACAATATTAATGTATATCCCACTGGTTGTAGTCGACCCTTTGATTAAAATGAAAAAATATATGTTAATTAAGTTAATACTGAGTGTAGTTGCGTGGCTGTTGCACATGCACATGGTGCAATTACACAAGTAACTGCCCTGGGTTACAGGGGCCTTGGCTTTGGTGGGAGTGCCTGGAAGTCTTTTTACCCGCTTTTACTTAACTTACGTTGAGGGATGTGTATAATGGTTAGAATCTTTGAGCACAAAATTAAAGCGTTTCCGATAAAGCTGGAGAGCCGAAATTTTGCACGCAGGCATAACTCAGATGACAATGCAATCTATTGAAAAGTTTGAAGATCGGTGACAAACCGATCCTGGGTCCGCCATACAAACGATCCTTTCAAATTACTATTTATTCAGTCTGATGGGGGGAATATTTTTCCAATGCCAGACACGCACTGAGCTGACTTGACATTTTTATGTCTGTAGGGGGCAATGCCTAGTTAGGAGTGAACCAGTCCACAACTTTACACCTCTTAACGGTTTCTATAAATGTATTGGGTTCTTACCCATCAAATATTGCTGGATGCAAGAATTCTGTTTTGTTGATTAACAATTCAAAGAGCTTGGCTTGATTTCCAAGTATACATCAAACAATAAATGGCTAAGACTAAAAAAAGTTGAAGATAAAATAGGATAAACATTCAATTTTTAAATGACCCGCTTTTACCGCACTCAAAAGTAGAGAATAATTTTTTTGAACACAATCTATCTGGCCAAACACTGACCGTATAAGACTACAATAATCTTTTCCTTGAATGAAAACCTTTAAACCATACTGATATTAAGTGATAACTGATATGAGCGCTGGTTGTTATTATAGAGCATTGTGGAGGAACCGGTGACTGATGATGAGCGGTGACCAGAGTTCGATTCCCAGTCGCGGCTAATATCCAACCAGCACTACACACTAGCTCGCTGAAGTATGTTTAAGCTGCTGTGACCAACATAATTGGGTCTTCATCGAGTGTGAAATTGATTGACAAATTACTAGTCTGTGAATGCTTCTTGAAAATACACAGCCATGGCCAGAACACATTGCTAATGCAGGCTAAAGTACTCTACTGTACAATTCACTTTGCATTTGCTACTGTAAGAGCATTCAAATAGCGGTGTTGTTATTATACTGTACAGAATTTTTTCGACTTATTTTTTTACGTCCTATAATTTAATGCTGACATTTTAAGTTTAACTGTCCTGGTGTTGTTGATATGCCGTTCTCTTCACAGCTCGGATTTGTAAAAGAAAAACCCAAAAAACGTTATTGTTGCCGATTTGCCATTCTTATGTTGTTGTTGACATGCCGTTCTCTCCACAACTCTGTGCAGCGCATTGTGACCCTCGAGTGAAAAACGCTCAAGAAATGCAATTATTATTATTAGTTGTTCCTTTTACTAAACATTGGAAAAACACGTATTTATGATGGGCGGCGCGGTGGCCCAGTGGTTAGCGCTGTCGCCTCACAGCAAGAAGGTCCCGGGTTCGAATGTCTCGGCTCGGGTGCCTTTCTGTGTGGAGTTTGCATGCTCTCCCCGTGTCCGCGTGGGTTTTCGCCGGGCACTCCGGTTTCCTCCCACAGTCCAAAAGCATGCTGCTGCATAGGTTAATTGACTCGCAGGCTAAATTGCCCCGCAGTGCCCGGCGATGGACTGGCGTCCCATCGTCGGTATATCCTTGCCTTGCGCCCTGTGTCTGCCGGGATAGGCTCCGGCTTCACCGTGACCCTGTATAGGACTAAGCGGTTTCAGACAATGAGATGAGATGAGACGTATTTATGACTAAAATCATTAACATGTAAATCTCACTGTATATCAGTCAATCTTAAGTCACATATTGTTAGTGTTTGGCCACCCGCTTTTAGTCTGTATCCCTAGATAGACTGATTTTGTGTTTTAAAAATATTTATCTACTTTTGAGTGCGGTAAAATGCGGGTCATTTAAAAATGTAATTTTTATATCCTATTTTATTCATTCCTTGCACCATGGCCAGACTTAACCACACTGCTCACTGACCAGCAACATCTGCGGCTGGAAAAGAAGCTCGGGAGTTATGTTGATGCCACGGTTGCAACGTCAAGCACACCAAGCGTGTTCACGGCGTGTTGAGTGCGGAAGTGGGCGCTGAAGTAACGTGAAGTGTTTGTGACACTTCAAAGCAATTTGTACTCAACGCAGTGCTTTGATTCTGTTGATTCTGGATTCGGACTTTAAACATAGTGCCTTAGGCATAATTTCTCATTTTTGTGTAAAAAAATTAAAAGCTTTTCAGGTAATAGTGCATTTACATTGAAAACAAATAATATTAATATTGCCTTTTGCATGTATAATTATTCTTAGCGACTTGCAGCACACGTTTTAAATACTCGAATCTCATATTTCCTTTCCCTATTATTTAATTTGTTATATCATTAGAACGGGGTTGCACACTTTTATAAATGTGCTGTTTCATATCCACAGATTTGCAGTTCATGCTAATTATGAACCAGAGGGATCTGCATTCAAGTGAAGGTAGTGCACTTAACAAGTTTTATTAACTTCATATATAGTTTTACAAAACACTTAATGGGTTCGTGTAATTAGTTTCCTTCTTTTACTTTACGTGAACTGGTTGTAGGAAAATTATAAGTCTGACCGCTGACATCCAACATGTAAAATAAGCCCCATTTCTTTTTTTAGTTTGATCTTATGTAGTTATATATATTGATTTATAATGCCTATAGGTTGATGGATAAACGAACCGTGAAGAGTATAAAAGGGGCTGAATAGAGTATTAATGTAATCGTAGTATTATTATATGTCCTCACACAAAAATGTCGTGCGTATATTTTATGAAAACAAAGTGCAAATTGTGATTGCTTCAAACAGCTGCTCTCTCGGGACGATCGCTCCCTCTCCCTCCCTCTCCTTCCCTCTCCCTCCCTCTCCCGATCGACGCGGCTGTCCCGAGAGAGCAACTTTTCGAAGCAATCGTCATGCATCGAGCCGTGAAAACCTACATCATTACAAAGTGCAAATTAGTTTTGTTTGCAATCTTTTGACAGAGAAGAGTTCTATCGGTGTCTCGGAAAGCAATGGATCCAAACTGAGTTACTCTGAAAGCTGTGAGAAGTCCCTGGGTGAGTTGTACTTAAACTACAGTATTTTAACATTGTAATATTTCATTACTTGCAAAATGTACCGATATTGTGCATCTATATAACCCATTCATACTTTTAATTTTATTTGTAAATGAATTAAAGTATTTGAACGCTGATTAGTTAACACATGCAAGGCTGCCCTTATTCTGGGTCACACGGTGCATGGTTGCCAATTCCTGGAATGGTTATGCAATTGACGAAAATAAAATCACATTTGACTTCGAAATTTGTACTTGCAAAATATGCTCATCCTGCGTGGTGCAGATATAAATTCAACAGGGTCCGTGCCAGAAAGAACAAATCAAAGGATATCGGGGAAGGAGGTTACGCAGGTGAGAAAAAAATACCACCGAGTCAAGGAGTCAGACGAATCCAGTGCACATCCTGTAAACTTGACTGGGAGCGTGGCAAGAAGAAGGCCCCTACATCATACTGTGATGGACAGGGCATGGTATGACTTTTTACTTAATTTGCAAGCATGCGACGTTTGCTGTTACTTCTATTATCTGTAAACATTCAAGCCAAACCTGAAATTTTTTCATGTATTGTTGTATTGTCAGATGGGTATGTTGAAAAACGATTGGCAGTGCTGATAAGACTCGAACCTCTTAACTCTGGTTAAGAGCCCTGAGTAGAATCCTTACTGCATGTTAAAGAGAGAAGCCCACATTCTGCAGATGTGGCAAGGGATGCAACATTAACAATAATAATAGTTGCATTTATAGAGCGCTTTTCACCCGAGGGTGACAACGCGCTACACACTTCTGCGGAGAGAACGGCACGTCAACAACAACGGCACTAGAACGGAAAATCAGCAACAATAACTTTTTTGTGTGTTTTTTTTAAATACACACGTCAGACTATCAACTATAACAATGTATCTGTATTTCAATTCATGAAGAAGCTACATGTAAACTCATGTCATGTGGTACAGTATCAGGAAACAACATTTTACACGTGAAGAGATAACATCTTAATAACTATTAATGAGCGAATTATTGGTGATTTTTAGAAGCACATCGATCTTGGTAACAGATATGACAAACGATGTAAACGAGCAAGTTGTGTGGCGTGGAAGAAAAAAGTCTAGCATTCGTGGTGATAAATCTGTGAAAATGAAATAAAATTAACAAGGGTTTCATTTTTAAATCGAGACAGTAAAGCTCATCGAATGTCAACAGAAGTTTGTAATTACTTGAACCGAAGATGTGTAGTGGTTGAGGAAATTGTGAAACTTTCGATTATATTGTTATACAACACATTGCACTCATCCAGGATGACTTACGTCATCATCACACACACACATTTTTAATGAACAAATACAAAATATATGCTACCGTTTGCCCAACATCGCAAAGCATCAAACAGCCCTTGCAGAATGCTTGCAGTGGCATACTTGTACCACCGTACAATGCACAGCGTTGCCGTTTGTTTGCTCTTCGGTAACAGGGCGGACCCAACACAGCAGACATCACCTATGCTGCTTGTCCAGACAGGCAAGGGTGGCCTGGCCCCTGTGAAGACGTCAGTCGATCCGGCCGGTCCAGCCTCCGTTCTGGACCAACAGGTGGTACGGCGCCTGCAAAAGATCAACCGGCAACAGGCTGAGGAGGTACAGCAAGGAGTCATCATCATTATCAATACCCGCTTAATCTTGTACAAGGTCACGGGTAGCCGGAGCCTATCTCAGCAGACACTGGCTGCAAGGCGGGGCTATACCCAGTATGTGCCACCAGTACATCGCAGGGCACTGGGAGAAATTTACTCAGCTGGCCAATTAACCTAGGCAGCAATGTGTCTTTGGACGGTGATAGGAAACCAGAGTACCCAACGAAAACCCACACTGGCATGGCAAAAGCACGCAAACGCCACACAGAAAGGCACCCGAGCCGGGAATGGAACCCGGGTCCTTCTTGCTGTGAGGCGACAGGGCTACCCATTGCACCACCGTGATAGCAAGGCATGCAGTAATTAATGTTTACTCGTACTTCGTTGTGGAGACTGGATTGAAAGGTATTTGTAGAGATGGGAGTTGAAATCCTTTTTTAGGTCTTCTCTAAGGAAAGGTATGTTTGAGATAGCATATAGGATGCGAGTTTTCAGGGATGTTGGTGGTTCGGTTAGGATATTTTCAATATGTGAACGACAGTTGCGGCAAGGTGGCACAATGGTATCATCTGCACCTCGCAGAAATAATGTTCTGCCCCAGGCAGTTCGATTCCTGGCTAGGGCGCCTTTCCCACAACTATATATAATAATTTATTAATTGGCTAATTACATAATATATAGAACACAGTGTTTAGCAGGTGTTGGCACTGGCTGACTGCATGGCTGCCTTCCCCCCGCCTCTGTGATGTCCTCGCTACGCCTCTGTAACGATGTAGTCGCCCTGGATAAGGACGTCTGCTAAATTATAATAAAAGTTGCAGTCTAGGAATCTTAAGAGCTAATGTATTGATACTGGGTGAGATGGACGCATTCATAGAACTGGGTGTGTCAGGGTATTTTAATGGAAACGTTTAATCTTGTTTACTTTTCCCCGATATTTCACGAGGGTAATGTCATGAGATTAAGTACCAAATCAGAACACTCACAGCGGAGTGGATACCTGACACCGCAGATACACTTGGGCAGTCAGACAACTGTGGCTGCCGGTGAGCAGTGCCTGCTGTTCAAATGGATTAATATTGATATTTTAAAAGTTTTTATTGGCTGCTCCAACAGCAATGTTGTCCTCCCTTCTTATCCTCTTTAGCTGCAGCAGCTGAAAAGCAAGCTGAGGAACGCTTCCATTGCGGACAGGCTGCCTGCCAATTCTGTGCTTGTGGCCAAGCCGTTCTCCTCCAGCCACTCAAATGAACAAGGGTACTAAGCAAAACACTGGTTCCCATCTCAGACGTCAGCCATCTACCCAATTCCGTGCATTTGACATGATTTTGATATAGACGCCATGCCGTATCGGTGTCTGCGCAGCATGGGTGGTTGCTGGTACAACGCGATAGACCACAGGCAAAACCACACCAGGACAGCACACCCTACGGGTGTAACGTTTTAATTATAGTTCAACTGCTTCCTTACACCAAGGGGAAAACCCACCAGCGGTGTCACCAAGTGCACACGTGTGCTCACACCGCCAGTACCCTGTGAACTTGCATCACAGCTCTTCCTTTAGTCCGACACCTAAAGTCCAGATTTTCCACCGCAAAAGCAAATCCCAAGCAATGGCAATGGAGTTAGCAAGAGAACGAAGTTAGGCAAGTTATCTAAGGCAATTTACGTCCATTTGTCAATCCACGACCCTTGTATGTGTGCCATCCCTGGCCAGACACGGAATTTTCACGTTAAAAATTACATTATTATTAGAGGACCATCCCTAACCTATTGTTGGGCTTAATTGACCATATTTGACATGGTTGGTCCGTACAAGTTGGGGCACATAGATGTGAAAGTGCACCAAAATTCTGTAAATCTAAAATGATTCACACGGCTACCACACGGATAACACATCCACCATACATTATCCACATCAGTAATTACATTAAAGTATTGATGATTTAACTGATGTGATGGCCCACTTCTTACTCAACGGAGGTGTTCGGAGGCATTTGAAAAATCCTTTACAGGTCACTTGGGTTTTGGTTTTCATTTTCCCCGCACCCCAGATATGATTGTGTGCAACTTGACAAGCAGTGCTATATATTTTTTAATCGTTTTTTACTTTTGCAGGCAAACAACAAACAGACTGCCGAAAATACCCATCAAAAATCCAGTCAGAAAAATGTAAGTTTGATGCAAATCAAACCATGGACCTTTATTACCATAAATGTAGTATATTTACAAGTTGTAAGTCAGAAATTTATGGACAGAACCTATACTTGCAAGAGCCCGAACAATGGAAGGTAGTTATCTATGAAATTACAAAAAAAGCATCATTGGCCTAAAACGTTGCTCGTATGCCTTGCTCCAAATTATAATAGCTATGGTTAATGTACTTGTTTCCCACATGTAGTTCCTTAATTATACATACGATGCAAAACTATGAACGGTGGATGTTTACGGAGGCAGTCTCAACTGAGTTACATGTCCGCTTGGCAAGATCATAATATAACCCATGCTCAGTGAATTGACCTTGTCAGAATGTTTCAACTGCAGCTGGGTAGCCACTTGTAGTCATTTCACCCATCTTCATGCTTTGCTGTTTATATTCGAACCCTTCACAGGCCAATGCGAACTGAACCCAAGCTTTCCCTGCCCACACTTGTGCAGCCGCTCAAAAGANNTTTTCCCCCCCCCCCCCCATTTCATGCAAGATTAACATTTTTATTTATCATTTACATTCTTAAACACTTGCTCATGAGGTGGCACGGTGGCCCAGTGGGTGGCGCTGTCCCCTCACAGCAAGAAGGTCCCAGTTTCGAATCTCGGCTCGGGTGCGATTCTGTGTGGAGTTTGCATGTTCTCCCCACGTCCCACGTGGGTTTTCGCCGTGCACTCCGGTTTCTTCCCACATTCCAAAAAACATGCTGCTACATGGGTTATTTGGCTTGCAAACTAAATTGTCCAGTGCCCTGTAATGAACTGGCATCTTATCGTGCGTATATCCCTGCCTTGTGCCGTGTCTGCCGGGATAGGCTCCGGCTCACGGTGACCCTATACAGGACTAAGCGGTTTCTGACAATGAGATGAACACTTGCTCATGTTCACCAGATTTAATAGGTGTTTTCAGTTTGTAAGCGAAAGAGGGAATTTTAAATTAACAGGAAATTATTTATGTACAATTGCTCCACATGGCATGCACAGTGGCAGTGTTGCACTAATGCACATTTCTTCCCGTCTGCCAAGTGTGGCCTTTTCAAAATCTTGCCGTGTGTGTTTTGCTATTGTAGTCGAGTGGTAGGATACTGTTACTTTTTAAAGTATCCGTATGATTTGCACAGAATTTGTAAGTGATGCAATATGTTGGAGAACTCATGTTCCTGTTTAAATCCTGATGGCCAATGTTATGTTAAAATTGTCATTTGAAGTGAAAAGAATTATAAAAGTATTGAGATGCTGAGTTATGTCTGTTAATGTACATCTAATCACTTGTGGTGCTGCGGTTGCCATGAAGAAACACAGACTCGTCGAGTTTTATTTGAAATACTTTCTCCACAAATCAAAAAATATTTATTTTCATTGCCTCTGAGAGATACACTACATTTCCAAGGTAAAAGTATATCGAGCACATCATACACATACGCTGGATGCATCCTCGAGTCAGGTGAGTGCGAGGCAGGCTTGCCGTACGCTAAGCGCCCAGGCGTTGAGCATGGTCGTCACTGCGTGTCGATCGGGCAGCATCATGATGCGTGACTCCAGCATGTTATGAATGGTGCGCAAGAACGGGCTCGCCTCTGTCACCACAGACATCCACAAATCCAATCAGCTACATGGGAATAAACACAGTGCCCGCGTTCGTATCCATTGTATGTGCAAGGCCCTTTAGTCAACCGCTAGTTTAATGAGGGCCTATCTGTGCCCTGTAGATTTGTGGAGCGACTTGACTATACTTCAGCATGCACTGACGTAGTACTCAGTCACATAACGCCTAAAGATGCCTCCAACGTGGGAGGTGAAAAGGTCGCAAAGGAGAGAGGAGGCATGCTCGACACGGCTGTCCTGAAAGCGGCTTTTTAAAGCAATTATCAGACGTGAGCATATTGGCTTAAATTCGACTTCCATTCAGCGATCTGACCAATCACTTCAAACGCACCTGAACCATCCACTCAGCCACACTCAAAAAAGTGATCTCTTTGCAAAACATATTGCTCTTTTTGCTATATTAAAAAATATATTTAGACGTCTCCATACTGAAGCCTCACCGTAAAGGTTTTGGAAGTCGACCCACTCAGGGCTTTGGTCAGGGTAATCAGCTGGCACACTGATTTGCAGGGGAGGTACCATTGGAAGAGACTTATCTTCTGCAAAAAAAATGTGTATATATAGTGTATAGCAACATAATTACATTTGAAAGCAACAAATGTGACATTTAATAGAGCTTAGGATTAGTTTCCAGTGACCGTTCACTGTCAATTATCTCTGGGCGGATTATTCAAGTTGCAGATAAACCATGCTTATTGGTGTTCTTTACATACACATCAATGAAATTATTAGCTGGCCCTCGCTAATTATGGCAAAGTGACTTGGTGCCCATGTGACGAACCATAGGAGCACGTTAATTAATCACTTTAACATGCAATTTAAACATGACATTAAATTTAACTTTCAGTTTATACAATACTTGTTACCTTTATTTATATTTAAGTATTAGCTGGTATTTTTACTTCATACAGGCCATCCCTCTGCTCAGTACTGCAGATAATATAGCATTAACTGCATTTGTAATGGTGACAGACCTTGGCTAGGATTCCACATATAGGATATTGAAGCAAAACGTCTGAATGTTCTCAATAATATTTCTTGTGAAAGTATTCAATATTTACTCACCAAGCTTGCATATCAGGTGAACTGTGCCATTGTTACTGTGATGGGAGGGGTCCAGGTTAACGATAAATTTAGGGTGTAGCCTGGCCACCTCCCCCTGCAGAACGTTTTGAATGGTCTGCTTATCTTCATCATATTTCTGCCTCTTAGGGGAAGACACTGGGACCCTGTCCGCACAGCCGCAGCAATGTAAACGACACCACAGATGACCACGTCAAATCATTTTAAACGCGATTTTCATTGCTGCATGCTTTTTTTCCCCCACGTACACAGTGCATTTTGTCAATCCACTGCTGGAAGAATGCCTCCCCATGACCTGTAAGTCACGAGCATTATATGACCACATCTGCGAGCTGGTCAGCGCAAATTGAGAAAGGCAGTCAGCACAGTTGCCACTATTATTTTGCTGGAATGCTCTCTTGATAATATAGCATTGCAGAAGCCGAAAACACTTGTTTACACGTGGTCACTCAGACAAACATTAAGCAGGCTCAAATCCTGCTTAGCGTCCTACCACTATTTGATTAGATCAGGTTCATTGCGGTAAATTCGGTTAAACGCGGATGTTTTTTCCAGTCAATACAATATTGAGTCCTGGTCAAGCTTAATGGCTCGGGGCTCTTGACTTACGACACGGGTGGCCCGTGGATGGCCAGCATGGCGGGGCCAAACGTTCGTGCCAGCGAGTGGTTGAAGAGCGGCGAGCGGCTTTGCTGCAGCACAGCGGTGAGTAGCGGCTGGCACAAGGGTGCCTGCTTGTTGGGCGGCACCACCTGTGGTGGCGGAGGTGTGGGCTGCAAGCAAACAAGTGTGGACACATGCGGTGTATAAGTACGGGAAGCAGTAAAGACATTTTTCAATAGTACAATTATCTCGAAACGTACTGACCTAATGTCTACTTTGTATTGAAAAACTGAAGACACGAATACAATGACATCGTTATAAAATACATACAAAAACCATATACTTAATGTGTGCATTCACACTTCAATTCCCTTAATCGTGTATAAACTATGAAACATGTTAACATAGAGCATCTGCATAGGTGCGTATAAAAAAAAATGTGTCGTGAGCAAAATGTGCATGCCAGGTCATAGTGTTAAAGTGACCAGCTTAAAACTAATTACAAAAAAGTGTCAGTATCATTGTCAGCCATAGCGTTTGCCTATAGTCAATTAAATATATGTTCAAATGAACCTGAACATGGGGGCATGTCAAATATAAACATTTGGCTCCAATACAGGCATTACCAGCTCTAAACCCTAACAACAAGAAAAGGGCCACTGAACATTTTTTCTAATGTTGATAAGTAAATCCATGAATCCATAAACACGAAGGACACAGCACAATGTTCAAAACATCTTACCACAGCCATGTCACTTTTCAGTTTCTCTAGCGCGAGCTCACACTTCTGCAGGGTCTGCAGGGAGCACCTGTGAGTCACAACACCGTGGTTACCAGTCATGTCCCAGCTCAGATGATTTAACGCATTCATCAAAACAAAGACAAACGCCCAATTTAACGACGAGGTATGAACAGATAATGTTAGTGGGTTGGGACTCACCGCTTGTTAGGGTCTGTTAGGATGTCCAGCAAACTTTTCATTTTGCTCAGATCCTTCTTGCGGTCTGTTGCAAGGCAGATAAGGTCATAAATCACTTGTGACCGAGGCTTACTGTACTACATTTGTTCACAACAATGAAACTACTGTAATGATGTAGGTGTTCACGGCTCGATGCATGATGATTGCTTCGAAAAGCTGCTCTCTCGGGACAGCGGCGAGGAGAGGAGAGAGAGCCATCGACACGGCTGTCCCGAGAGAGCAGCTTTTCGAAGCAATCATCAATGAAACTACTGTTAACTCTCGATTACCCTTTGGAGGATTATTGAGATTGGGGAATAAATGTGCTTGAAAAAATATGTTCTTATACTCAAGCTCCTACTATTATTAGCTACTCCTAACCCGTGACTCGATGTCCACATAACCACAAACATTCTGGGTGGATAAGCAATAAATACTTTTGTAGCTGAATTAACTTTGAGTTATTCATGTCCGTGTTTTAAGCATTCCACCCCTTATCGCCATTACCCCATAATTGGAACTGCCTGTACTGATATGGCTTCAGGATATAGTATTGCTGATATCAGCTATAAAAATAATGACAACATAATAATATATGTTACAAATGTCACACATTTACAAACATCACTATAATAATGTAGGCGGCATGATAGCGCAGCAATAAGTTTTCGGGTTCGGTTCCCAGCTCCGGTGCCTTTTTGTGTGGAGTTTGCGTGTTCTCTCCCCGTGTCAGGCGTGGGTTTTTGCCGGGTACTCCGCTTTCCTCCCATTGTACATAAACACGCTGCTGCTAGATTAATTAGCCTGGTGAGTAAATTGTCCTAAAAAGTGTACCCTGCAATGTACTGGCGTCACATCCTGAGTATCCCTCCACCTTGCTCCCTGTCAGCCGGGATAGGCTCTGGCTCCCCTATGACCCTGTACAGGATTAAGTGGGTATTGATAGTGAATAAATTCATTATGAGTCCATGTCTGCTCCAACATCCAACATTTTGAGTTAAACTTGCATGCATTCATTCACAACAAAGATTGTAAAAACATTACAATTGCAAGTATTAACATTACTTGCCATAAACTTAAAAGAAGAGGTACATGCCTGTGAAGCAGCCCTTTGGAGGCAGATTAGTCAAAAGCTCAAACCTAATGGAGCTTTGAGATAATCAACAGCCAGCACGGCAGACAGGTTCAGAGCAACACATGTTTATGGACTTAAGCATGTATGTCCAGCTTTATTCATGTATTTCCGTTTCTCTCCAGTTAAACAAGTGATCAAATATCCCAATGCCAGACCTTTCTAAAAGAGCTTGTGTAGGCATCCTGAGACAAATGATACTATTATCAATCCTAACATGCCTTTTCTGAATTCAGACAACCGGTTCTCCATTTGCTTTCTAACCTTTCCCCACTTTTCGATGTACTATGCTCGTGAATGCATTATTTGAAGTGATGGCATTAATTTCATCATTACGACAGAACCGCTAAGTCTACAGCAGAATTATAAAAGCAGCCGTGCACGTCACCCTCGTTCTTGTCGATCTTGTTGATCATGCGGCGCAGCGGGTCGATGTACTTGGACAGTTGTCGCAGCTTCTCCAAGTACTGCTGCTCCTCAGTCTGCGTGCGGCCCGCCGGGCTCGGTGCACCTGTCGGTCCCCACTGCACCGTTACCCAACGAACTCTCTCGGTGAGCAGCATGCCCAACTGTTAACGTACTACTACCAACAGATTCATTTAATGCACGATCACATAACTGTATTACCCCTCCTTGAACCGCCACCTTACAGTGGTGGAGGGGTTTGTGTGCCCGAATGATCCTAGGAGCTATGTTGTCGGGGGCTTTACGCCCCTGGTAGGGTC
>JAZEWT010000002.1:14727138-14777610 GCA_036362905.1 Mordacia mordax
AGAGCTGGAGGAAGTGTCTGGGGTGAAGGAAGTCTGGGCATCGCTGCTTAGACTGCTGCCCCCGCGACCCGGCCCAGGATAAGTGGAAGAAGATGGATGGATAACTGTTTTTTCCGGAACTCGTGGGTGATGGGCAGCACCCTCCTGAGACTGCCCAGGGACTCGCTGATGCAGCCCTGGCTGCTACTAAGATTCCTTGGCTCCTATTTGCTTCAAGCTTTTGTACTTGGCCTTGTGGGCTATGAGCTCTTACTCTCCCGTCCTTCTTCTATATGTCTCTGCCACGCCCAGACAGGTTCTTTTACTTCAAGCTTGTGTCTTCTAAAGTTTATGGTAAACATTTTGTCAATTTGGTCCATTCTCCATACGGTAAGGAGATAATAGCAAAACAACCTTGCATTGAAGTTTTGTTCATATTGGATCAGTTATACAAAAGTTACGATGCCCCCCCCCCCCATTACATACAAAGATAATGGTTGAATCCTTTCAATTTCAGACGCATTTGAAATGTATTCGGACATCTTGGCCAAAGGCTGAATGGAAGGACAGCGGCTATAACTGCCGTAAAAATCTACCATTGTAGTTATTATACACTTTTGTCTAAATGAGCTAAATGCTATTTGTGTAGAGCAATCCTGCACAGCAGTACTCAGGCCTTTGCAAGTGGTGGCCTGCCTTCTGACTGACTGCACAACGTAGTGTGTGTCTTGGCACAGTTTAATTCACATGTGCTTTATTTTGGCCAATTTCTATCGTAATGATGTAGGTTTTCACGGCTCAATGCATGATGATTGCTTCGAAATGCTGCTCTCTCGGGACAGTCACATCGATCGCTCCATCTCGGCGCTCACCTGGGGTGTTGAGGGGTCCCGGGGACTGCACACCGATGGCCTGCGGGGTGCGAGCAGGTGCGGGGCTCTGGGACGGTTGTGGGGATGGGCTAGGCATGAATCCGGGTGATGGTACTGCCCCTGAGCTGGGTTACACACCGCAGGGCATGCGCTTAACCATCATAGTAACACATTTTGGGTTTTCATACAGCCCATTTTCCTATATGCTATATTCCTAATATCTTAAAGCAAAAATGTTGGGGCACACTTTATAGCTGGGTAGGTGTGCATGTGCGACCAAATTTATATAACTTTACTGACACCAGCCACATGTTTGGGATGCGTATTACTTTTTGGAGCATCTGAATATCCAGAGTATATGGTATATCGTATTTGCAGTGGTTAACACACTGTGCTATGAACTCAGCAACATGGGTTGGATTTACAGCCATAGCTAATGTCAGTGGCAAATGCTATTTCAGTTTCTCCTGGGCCCTGAACCTTCATCAAACCCACATTAACAAACATATGTGATCCGCCGACGTATGCCTCCAAAGGAAACATAAGCACGTGCTAACAACATACTTGTGAATACCTTCAAAATGTTATTTTCAAGAAATGTACTATGCTAGTCCTTATCTGTATGGGCAGAACAGAGTGGCGTGGCTGGTATTACACCTAATAACCTTCACTTCTTTAGATAAAAAAATTTTGACAATGGACCAGGCAATCATTTTAAGCCAAGCCACCTAGATCAAGATCTGGACAAGTTCAGATCTCTATTTCCACTGTTGTTGCACATAGCCAGACATCAAATAAAGGGATGACAGCAATCTCAAAATTGTATTATAATGATACTACTGGTCCCGACTGGAACGTCAACAAGCAAACAGCATGTTGTAAAAATATTAGGATAATTTTGGGGTGGAGTGCCCCCATAGATCCTGTTTTTTTTTCCAATGAAGACCAAGTTAACACAAGTTACAGCTTGTTTTTTTGGAGTGTTCAATAATCGATACTACATTAAAATACAAATAGAGTATAATATTAATGTAGAAAGTCAAATATTGTTTTAAAATATATAAAACCTTGCATTAAACGTATATTATGGTTAAAAGATACCCGAAGCCCATTAAATCTGGATTTATATTAATCTTATGTACAGAGCAATTATATCTTATAACCTATACATTATGAACACCATTTAACAGAATAACACATGTGTAATAAAAGCAATAAGACAATAAATTAATTTTATTTCCAGTTTCCGATGCAGACTGATGTTTCCAAAGACGTTGTTTCCAAAGACGTTGTTTCCAAAGTCCGTTGGAATCGGGGTCATACTGTATTAAAAAGTGAGACAAAAACTGCTGAACAAAATACAGACACCCACTGTAGAGCACTGTACAGTACACTACTAAACTGGGATTGCCTGGAAAATGGTGAGACAGTTAGCATTGCTGTTCTCATCTTGAACATTAGAAGTGCAAATTTCAATTAACTAAAATGTTTGGTCACAATCCAAACACACACCAAACACACACAGACACGCCCGGTAGAACACGGCAGCAGCTGCCTGGTACCTCATATTGCTGGGAGGCTGGCTCTGTATGGACTGCGGCGATGGCTGTGGCTGGGAAGGCGGGGGTGGCATCACCTGATTCTGAGCCGGCACGGGTGACGGACTCGACATCATCAGTGGAGACTGGATCATCTGCTGCGGTCGAGACGATTTACAAAATGATTGGAAATTGCCGCCGCACGCATCACTATATTGCTCCACCGTGGAAAAAAAGAAAACACAAAGCCCCCCCCCCCCCCCATATAGCCTTAAACTGTAGGGTCAAGTGCTGGTAGTGAGCACATACGACGGCCAGCACGGCACGCAAGGGGTGCTTGGCCAGCACCACGTCTGGCCGCCTTTGTCTTCCTAGTCACGATGTTTTTATATCATACTAGGTACTCACTTTGAGGCTGAGTCTACCTAGGGTAGGTCCAGGACTGCTTCAGAAAATAGTCACTGGTGTTTATCGTAAGCGGAAATCGAAATTGGGTCGTCTGGTTTTCTAAATCAGTGCACTAACCCCTGAGCTACCGGCGGTGTTGAACATACATATCAGAAAAGGATAATTTACCAAAAAATGATAGTGGCTATACCAGTAAAGGCAATATTATCTAAATATTGTGGTTAATAGAAGTCCGATTTTTATGTATGTAAATCCACATAGTATTGGACATTTATGCAAGTCGTGAAGAAAGGAGAAACATTATTGTGAATCTGTGCTCACTATATCCCAATCTCTAGGTTACGTGTGAAATACATAATAATTAAGAACTGAATGGTTATTGTGTTGCTTTAGTGTTTTTTGGTTATAACTCTGTGACTTGGCTGCTCGAAGACCACTGTACATTTGGCCAAACAGCATCGCTATTGGGGAAAGTAGACCTCACCCCACACTTTGTAAAAAAGGGCCATCTCCATAGAGTAGCTGAACCCACTAATGGAAAGAAATGAACATAATTTGACGTAAGAGCCAAGAAGTGTGACACTGGGGCCTGAAGGGATTGTCATCGCTACTTGATAAAGAAAAAAAATTACACAGCCAATCACGAAAACAAATTAAGAGAGCCGAGTATAAACACAGACAAAAATTACACAGAAATACATGCACACATGCAAGGTGTCATAATGTGGAGTTAAATTAACGGACAAAAGCAACTGCAACTGTGGTCGCAATAACTTCCACACACAACTCGGGCATTATTAACGTAAGAGGTATTGGCAAGAAAGTAGGTTGGTTCTAAGCAACTACAGTCGATTAGTACGGGCGATTGTTAGCCTTACACAGAGTGATATGATTAATGCTGTGATAGAGACGCAGAAGGCTAAATAAGCCTAACAGATGTAATGATTGCTGCTCAAATAACGGGCTCGACAGAAAAGATAAGCATTTTACAATTTGTTCAAACCGTAATCAACTCTGACAAAACACCTTTAAAGTAATTTGGCATTTTTAGGCCACTGCAAACTGTGCCATGTATCGGCCATCATAAAATACAAACATTTCTTTAAAATGTACTTGTTAAAATGGCCATACAACACTCCACTAATATATTTATATATAGCACCTCTCCCGGAGTGCTGCGGGGAACAGCTGAGAGGTGGGAGTGGGAGGCAGCCACAGTAAGCTGGCAGCAACCTGCCAGACACTACATCCTACGTATAATAATAATATGTGACAATTGATTATTTTCAGTTGTGGGAGGAAACCGGAGAACCCAAAAAAAATTCACACAAAACAGAGGGAGGTCACACAAACAACGTAAAATTGGCCAAACATTTAACAACAGTTATACTCAGAGGCAGCAGTGCTGTGCACCTTTGTGCAAAGGAAGACAGTAAAATCCCCTTGTTACCCGTGCGAGACATAAGCCCACCAACACGCTGGTCTGAGCGCCATTAAACATGCGTGTGCATGCGTGTACCTGTGTATTCGATTGGGGCCCCATTGATGGAGGACCAGAGCTCTGGGTATAGCCTCCCGAGGAGGGGGGTGGCGGAGTTGATGATGGGACAGACACCCCTGAAGGAAACCTCTGGGGGCGGGGGCCCCCAACGCCAGGTCGGTTCAACCCAATCTTCAGAAAGGGTAACGGGATCACGGAGCGGGGATGGGGAGGAATGGAATGGGGTGGCGGGGGGGGTTCGCAAGCAAGTCACGCGATGACAGCTCTCGGCCAAATCACAGAACAGAAAATATGACAAGCCTGCGAGCAGACTGTTAACAAGCAGCAAATTAACAGTGAGGACGGCCCAAGCAACAAACAAGCGCAAGCGGCTAGCAGCACAGGCATACGGAGGACCCTCGCTCCTTGTACCAGAACGGTGTGTGAACAGTCCAAAAAGCTCGTTAGGCAATACACGACTGAACGCAAAGACACTGACGAATGTCCCCAACCACAGCAAGATGTGCGTTTTTGCCACACTTGTCTTGTCCTTTGACCTTTCTCTCTGAAGTAACTCTCCAGAGCATTGCCTGCTCGCTCGCATGTGTTCATTCCTTAGTGGCAGAAGAGAGGCTCAATACACACCTGCGGGTTGTGGGGCAATTGTACTCGGATGGGAGGCTGCTGCTGCTGCTGCTGTTGCTGCTGTTGTTGTTGCTGCTGCTGTTGTTGTTGCTGCTGCTGCTGCTGTTGCTGCTGCTGTTGTTGCTGCTGCTGCTGTTGTTGCTGCTGCTGGTGTTGCTGTTTTTGAACCAATATTAGGACACGTGGCAATGATACACAAAGAAAATACATGGCGTTGCACGATAACCGGTGATGCCTCTGTAATTTTCACTATCCAGCAATACTCAGATACAAATCTTTGGCATTAAATACAATTGAGGACATTTACACTAGACCAATAAAAGTGGCGTTTTATTATTCAAAATCTGTTTTTACGAGTCTCCGTACCTGTATAGCCCTAATCTGGGCTTGTGCCTGCTGAATCTGCTGTGCCTGCTGCTGCTGGATTTGCTGCTGTTGTTGTTGTTGTTGCTGCTGTTGTTGTTGCTGCTGCTGTTGCTGCTGCTGCTGCTGTTGCTGCTGCTGCTGCCCTTGCTGCTGTGCGCTCATGATTCCAGACACAGATCCTGGCACCTGGCCTCCTGCCATGACACTTGGAATGGGCCCCCCACCTTGCTGCTGTCCTCCCTGGCCCGGAGCCTGTAACACCGGCCGGCCCAGGTGAGACAGAAATAACATTAGTAAATCCTAACCAAATTTCAAACTCTTTTAGCTGGCAAAAGCCTGCTGGTTATTATTTTACTGGCTAAGCCTGCTGGTTATTATTTTACAAGGCGAGTAAAACAAAAAGCAAGGCTGACATGACCCTTATTTTTGACATTAACCCCCTTACAAGGGGAGGTTGATCCTTTAGGAGTGAAATGAAGAGAGTAAAGAATTTACACATTTTGTTGCTGTGATAAAACCTTACTAATTGGCTGTGTCAGCTGGAGGTGGGTTTACGACACATTTTTTACGTGACCTATCCCAAAAATGGATGTTATGGATAACATTTCCATGCTCGATATTACCCAAGGTAAATGATTCAGCATTAGATGAAGCAACAATTATTCTGTACTAAGTAGGTTTTCACAGCTCGATGTATGAGAATTGCTCTTCAAAGCTGTTCTTTCGAGATAGTCATGTCGAGCGTTCCTTCTCCCTGCTTCGCGATGTTTCGCCTCCCACGTCGGAGACACCGTCTAAAGCACCTGATGATTCCTGAAACAATCACTCTGCAATTAAACTGCTAGGGTCGACGTCACACAGTAAACGCTTCAGTGTCACCTGTCCATGCTGCACTTGCAGTTGCTGTTGCTGCCGTATCTGCAAGTACTGCTGCTGCTGCTGTATTTGCAGCTGTTGTTGCTGCATCCTCTGGTTGATATAAAGACAGAACAGGAATGCATAACAGATGTATGTAATACCATGGTAAACATAATTTTCATATCTACATACTTGGCCATTTATTAATCCACTTCTGGATGAGGACCTCCCCAAGACATGGGAGATCGTCGGGGTTAATTGATCATACTTCATCACGCTAGTAACTTCAGGTCTGTTTTCAAGTGGCATATAGATATTACAGCATAGAAGTATGGTGCAACTATTTATTTTGCCACACTGTCCTCTGGTGATGACCATATTACACAGCCCGACAGCTGTGCAATTCCAACGTGCATTGCTTCCTATACAAGAAATATTTAGGCTCAATCTCGCTTATCTTCCAAAATCTGACGAAAACACTCATTCACCATTAAGACTGCCATAAAATGAAGAGGGCAGCACGGTGGCCCAGTGGGTAGCACTGTCGCCTCACAGCAAGAAGGTCCCAATTTTGAATTTCGGCTCGGGTGCCTTTCTGTGTGGAGTTTGCATGTTCTCCCCGTGTCCACGTGGGTTTTCGCCGGGCACTCCGGTTTCCTCCCACAGTTCAAAAACATGCTGCTGCATAGATTAATTGGCATGCAGACTCAATTGCCCGCAGTGCCCAGTGATGGACTGGCGTCCCATCGTGGGTATAACCCTGCCTTGCCCCGTGTCTGCCGGGATAGGCTCCAGCACATTGCGACCCTGTACAATGAGATGGAATGAGATTAAATGAATAACAATAATGTTTGCATTTCTAGAGCGCTTTTACCCGATGGTCACGAAGCGCTGCACAGAGCCATGGAGAGACTGCGTGTCAGCAACAACGTCAGAGTAGATCAGTTAGAGTACAATAATGGCTATAAGTTTACTATAGGCACCATTTCGGGGAATGGGCCCTCCTCACAGCAAAGAGAGGTAGAGTGAGAGCTGACAAGATCAATTCGAGATCAACGGAATTGACCACCAGGACACACATGCGTGGTGACAAGAGTATGTCGAGGGACAAGCGGATGAAGACCAAAAGAACCCAAACACTTTAGTTTGTACCTGCTGAATAAGCTGTTTTTGCATATGTTGCTGAAGTTGCTGCTGCTGCTGAATCTGGGCAGCCTGCATGCCTGGCTGTCCAGGCGGTGTTGAGATGCACATTTGTTGAATTGCTGTGGGACAGAACACGCACAACATTGCTCGTCGATTTACTTGTACGAGCACACAAAGACGAACATGCCGCATGTAGTACAAGCTGTGGCACGTGCTGTTGAGTGAGCATCATGGCTGGCTCACCACTGCTGAGGTTTACACATGGCGCCGAGTAATGATGTTCGCCTGAGTCAACTCAGAGAAAGCCTAGGACTGGTTCAGGATATCACTTTTCACTAAAGTTAGCCGTGAATGGAAATCAAACTTTGGTCTCTAGTCCCAAATATACAGGCGCACACACACATATGCTAACATGATCCTTTCTTTTGATCAAATAAGACTGTTACAGCAACTCCCTACAGCTAGTGTTCAGTACAGCTGTTATGGCATATGGGGGATTGGTGGTACATAGGCTCCACCTTCTGCCTGGGTGGCGCAGCTGTAACATCTACGGCTCACATAAAAATGTCCTGCCTAAGGCGGTTCGATTCCCACCTCGGGTGCCTTTTTGTGTGTTCTCCCTCTATTGTGTGGGTTTCCTCAGGGTTCTCCGGTTTCCTCCCACAACTAAAAAAAAATCTACTCGTTAATTAATTGGCTGCTAACATCATAATATGACGTAATGTCTGGTAACTGTTGGTGCTGACTGCATGGCCGCCTTCCCTCCGCCTCTCTTTGGTTTCCTCGCTACGCCTCTGTAATGGGTCAACGCGTCTGCTAAATAAAAATAATAAATACAGATTATTTTTCTGAATTCTAATAGCATTTTAATGTGACTGCAACTCACGATGCTTCACAAAACTTCGCTTCAAAAAAATCCAAGTAAAGACAGTGTTGAAAAATGTTATCTCGCCCCCTCATAATGGTGAGCAACAGCAAGCAAAGACACTGCACCTAATGAGTGTGGTGGCTTGCACCGCACAACCGGTGCAGCAGGAAGAGATTGCAGGCTGTGCCACTCGTGCAGCCCGCAATGCCACGCATTGTCTCCTTCTTACCCTGCTGCTGCGCCGGCGTGGGCATCCGTCCGGTGGGTGCAAGACCTCCGCCCATACCCCCGGGCTGTGGATGACCCCTCATGGGCATTCCCATGCTGCCAGGTTGACCTTGCCCAGGTTGTCCCATGCCACCCGCCTGGGGGCCCCCCTGGTTGGGCTGCACCTGAGGCTGCTGTGGAACTGGCATGCGGTGCATGGACCCCCCAGGAACCTGAGGTCGGGGTACCATCATAGGAGGACCGGGCTGCCCAGGGTTCAATGGAGCTATGTTTTGCAGCACATGCATTGGGTCTGCAGATGCAAAGAACAGAAAGTTTTGCTCATTCATTTCCAAACCTTGATCATCATCGGCATTGCTTATTAATTGTATATCTATTATTAACAGATAATTATCTATAGCATGTTTCCATGTCTGATGACACGTTTCATAATCAACAACATGTTTAATAACGTGTCATCTTAACGATTAGCAACAACATAAGCAAATTTCATAAATTAAAATTGTTACGTTTCCTGCACATTGATATACCAGAAAAATCATATTTGATTACTATTACATTATTGATATATCTGATCATCAAGAGCATTATATTGACATATGGTAAACATTAATTTCAAGGCTTTCGTGACCAACGTAATTGATGAATTCCATTGTTTTGGGTTAGGTCATGTAAAAAAAATGTGTCGTAAACCCTCCACTACCTGGCAAGAAAACATTCCAATTCTTCACTATCTCAGCACACCGGTGTACTGGAGAGCAAACTCACAGAATTTACAAATGAAATATGACGTTTCGCTAATAATTGCAATCAGCATCATCAGGCAACCCGCACTAACTTGAGACGAGTTCACTTCAGAATAAAGAGTAAAGAGATCGAAACGATGCAATAATGGATTGAGCTGCACTGCCTTCTGCTGTCCACCAGAACGTCCTGCAATAGCCCATAAAACCGACCGTGCATAGTGACCACCCTTTCTATCCCGGCTGGACCTTGCTCAGCTTATGAGATGTGATGAGATTTGATGCATTCTGAGCAATATGGTCAGAAGCAGTACAACACCTTAATCATAAATCTATGCATGAGAACCATTAGCAATGTTCTGCATCGATATTATCACATGCCCGGCGATGGACTGGCGTCCCGTCGTCGGGTGTATTCCTGCCTTACGCCCTGTGTTTCCGGGATAGGCTCCGGCTCACCGTGACCCTATACAGGATTAAGCGGTTTCAGATAATGAGATGAGATGAGATATTATCACAGAAACAATCTCACAAAAACGGTAAATGGGAATGTTAGAGTTAACACATAGCTTGTGAATTTTATATTTCATTTTGTTTTTAATGCCACTCACCACCTTGATTTGCACGCGCCTTCTTTGCTGCAAGGAAAATAAAAACATGAGTACATTTGCAAGGCACAGATTGTGCCACTAAAGAAAACGATACATTTGGATCAATCACACAAGTGGAAGAAAATCTGCTGCTCGTAACATCATTCAACACAAAACAATGTTCGTCCGGCAAACCCATGTTTCTACATTAACATATGACAGCAACCCATCTTTCTGTTCTATAGCCAATGCCCTTGTATTGCTAACCAAGATTAAGTGTGGTGTGGAGAGTGGGGCATGAGCTCGAAAGGTTAAAGTGAGCTCAAATGCAGTCAACACCACTGCAAACAGTCATGCTAAAGAATGCACCGATACTTACAGTAGTCTCTGATATGTAGGATGAGCCTGGCCAGCAAAGCCATGTATTCGTCCTGTCGAAACACACAACATTCATCCATAAATAATGACATATAATGTTGTCCATAAACCAATAACAATCGTGGACCAGCAAGCATTATCAATTGTGAGTTTTTATTTAAGCTGGAAGAAACTGTTGCACTATGCAACTCTTCTGAATAGTTGTCCAGTTGGGAGGGGTCAACAACAACATCTCAGGGCACCGGGAGCAATTTAGTCACGAGAATTACTTGGGCAGCATGTCTTTCGACTGTGGGAGAAAACCAGAGTACCCGTCAAAAACCTACCCGGACATGGGAAGAACATATAAACTCCACACAGAAAGCACCCGAAGCTGGGAATAAAACCCAGGCTTTCTTGCTGTGAAGCAGCAACATTAATCACCCCACTACTGTGCTTCCCTAAGTATTAAATAGCCACAGAATATATTCAGCTGTCTGAGTACGCTCCACAGTTTGTGACCACTGAGACGTCTAAGCCATAACCCTTTTGAAAGCCAGGTAGAGACACCTGACATACCTGGCTGGTGGTGAGGGTATGTGGTCAGCGTGCAATTTCTGTAACAAGGCACTTATTGAAGATCGACAAAAGGACCAGCTTTTAGTTATATGTAAGATAATATACTGTAAAAGCTAGGTGTGCCTACCCAATCTATGATCCATGCTTAGAAAATAATCGCATTACGTAATTGTTACAATAATATTTAGCATTTCTATAGCGCCTTTCACCCGAGGGTCACAAAGCGCTACAAGTGCAATACATCACTCACATGATCAGCCATTTTCCAATACACACATCTGCAGGTTAACAACTATACATGTCATCCATTCAGCGACCCAGAAGCCATCAAATGGCTCTAAAGACTTAGGTCTAGCTATTAGTCAGACCAATTGCTTTTCAAAAGTCATACAAAAAAACAAGTGTGGGATGGATGTCTTGCGGAGCACATACCCTGCTACTCGCCTTCTGGAAGACGTGGTTCTCCATCTCCTTACTGGACTTTGTTATTGGGTGCCCAGCCTGCCGTACCGCCTCCTCACTGCACACCCCACAATAAGGCACGCAAACAAATGTCATCATTATCAATACCCGATTGATTCTGTACGGGGTCATGGGGGACTGGAGCCTACCTGGCAGACAGAGGCCACAATGCGAGGCAATACCCAGGATGTGATGCCAGTACATCCCAAGGCACACTTTTTGGAGCAATTTACTCAGCAGGTCAATTAACCTAGGCAGCAGTATATCTTTGGACGGTGTGAGGAAATCGGAGTACCTGGCAAAAACCCACATGGACACAGGGAGAACACGCAAGCTCCACACAGAAAGGCACCCAAGCCGGGAATCGAATCCGAGATCTTGCTGTGAGACGACAACACCACTCATTGCATCACCGCGCTGCCCAAACAACAGGCAGGAGTAACTCCTCTATTTCAGCAGTGGCTATAAAAGTGCACAACACAACAATCAGAACGTCGGGGGAGTCCATAATTTGGGACAATATGATGCAAGGTCTTCTCCAGCAGATATCATGGCACAGGTTTATCATGATTACAAAGAGGGTTAGCTATCCCTTGCTTTGTGCATTACATGCTCTAAAGGCTTTTTGATAAGCAGCAAAATATTTGGTTAAGGCAATGAATTAATAATAATAATTGCATTTATAGAGTGCTTTCACTCGAAGGTCATAAAGCGCTTCACAGAGCTGCGTAAAGAATAGCACGTCAACAACGACACCAGAATGGAAAGTCAACAGCAACAACATTTTAGGGTTTTTTTTTAAATATACACAGCGTTTCAAAACAAGTTAAACATGATCAGACCTTCAACTACAATCTTAAAATGCAAAATTATCAGCGAATATAATACATATATTGGGAATGGTTTAATTCAACATTTATCGTATGACAAAAAGACAAGAAGGGCCATTTTCCCATTCAGTCATGATTCATAATGACAGGTAGTTTCCTTTGGGCTCAACTGTGTATCTCAATTTATTTTTTCAGTATAACCCTCCATCAGCTGGCAAAACCGATCAAAATCAACTTTTCACATGGGCGAAAATGCGAATTTGTTTTCTCATCAAATTGTGATCATCAAGCTAAAAACCTTTTCCTCTTTTTTAGATATGTATATTGGCAAAAATATCCATAGCTTAAACAGCTCGACCACTATATTCACTTTATTTCATGTGTCTAACTTGTTCATCGCAACCAATAGTCCAACAATCAACTCAGCCTATTAAACAGGTTCACCTACCTGCCTCAAATGATGTCACTACACCTACTTAAGCAACCATATTTTAAAAAAACCCTTTGAAGAGAAGATGAGTTTTTTTTTGCACCTGGTAACACCGAATGTCAACAAACGCCAGTGAAACGTCTGACAAAATGTTTGAAAGAGAAAAGACTTCACCCTTTCTGGAAATACAGAAACACAGATGTTAAGATACTGTAAGACCAAACAGACATATGTTTACAAGGCGTCAAGTCCACAATAACCACTCATGCTTTGGTAAAACATGCAAACAAATATCCTGTGATACTTTACTGTATATATTGTTCTTGATACACACTGGCCAAAAACCAGGGACAGCCTTCTTTATGGCCTTATCTCACCAGGATGTAACGAATCGTTGTCAAAAGTAAACAGCCGAAGTACTAAATGCGAACCACTGAAAGCTCTGGTGAAGGAGTTATACTTGTGGGAAACTCTTGCCAGTACAGTTATACAGATGATGAAAATAGTCAAACGAAGGGATAACACCCTCTCTTTTCATCATCTATATCCTGGCAAACAGGTTCACATAGATGTAAAAAATGGGCTTTCTTTTAAAATCCCACTTTTCTGAAAAAAAAATCAAACCAACTGGAATATTTGTCCACGTGACAACTTGATTTGATTGGCTATCGGGTGGTGAATTATTACATACCTATACAAACCAACTCAACATAATGAGATGATGAATCGGGATGGTTTTAAGCTCCTCTGTACGAGAAAGCAGAGCCTGGGTACATGGCCATTAAAAAGTTGGCTTGGAACGTTCCAAAGGTTATTTTGATACACGGTAGAGTTGAATAGTACGTTAAGACCATACAAGTGGTATAATATATGTACAGGCAGAACCATTTACCAAAAGTCAGCTGACTTTTTAATATCAGTCTGGGGTTTTTGGTCGAAATTGACGTTTCACATCACGACCAAGACAATGACTGAATGCATCTGAAATACTACACCGTGACACTGCATGGGCCCAAAAGTTACGATGAAGAAGGTGGCATTGTAATAGAAATATCCCATGACTTAGCCTATGATCTAAATGAAAATACACAATGACTGTGGTGTCAAGGGATGGTAAAATATTCAGTAACACCTGAGGCAAAACATCGCAAAGGAGAGAATGAACACTCGGCACGGTTATCCAGAAAAAATCGTTTCGGAAATGTTTTTTCTTCCAAAAATGAACTACAATCGACTGATTATGTACATGATTACAAGAAATTATGAAAAATATGAGATGGTGATGATGATGATAAAGATACCGGGGTGTTCTCATTTAGACGCCCCAGGTAAAATTGCATATTATATAACTAGAACTGCTGTTTGGAGTATACCATTTACAAACCAATGGAAAATGTGTTTTATTCAATCAACTGCCCGCTACAGCATCAGCATTCCAATATGGGGCTTGGGGATTTTTTTTGACAATGCTGCTCGCTGCCAGTGGCTGAATAGGAAGGGTGCTCAGTGGACCGGTTCAGATATCACGTACCACCGATGTGAACCACGACCGATAATTAACTCATCTCCTGGAGTTCATAGCGCATGACATTTTTGTTGATCCTTGTTTGAAATGATGATCGACCAACCGAAACATATCTGAGAATCGCGCAATGAAGGACACCTTAAATATATATACACACATATACGTCTATGAGCCCGGCGATTTCACTCAAACCAAGCCATATCCAAACCGGTCCTGGTCTCTACAAGCTTTACCAATCCACACCGTACTTCTCCAGCGTCGTAAAGTACTTAAACTAGGAAAACTACCCAGCCTTGACAACCAACATCAATCAATACATGATGAACCATGTCGAATGCGGAAAGTGCATTGCATTCGTGTAAGTCATTCATTCATCAGTATTAAAGTTGCAAAAGATTTCTCATTTCTCATTACTCATTATCATGGTCAGTCAACTGCTGGATGACAAGCCTCCATCAAGCTGCCAACACCTGGCACGAGCGTACCAATTAAGCGAACCGCTTATGCATCTGATTTAACAGCTCCATCTCGACCACAACCCATGCGTTTCTTACCGCCGTCATTGACTGAGCAATAAGGGGGGGGGGGCGCTCGACAAGGCTATCCAGAAAGAACGACTCGGGAGACATGGAGCCGTGCAAGCCATTATCGAGGTTAGCCTCCCTTAACAGTTTGAATGACACCACCAGCCGCGTTCTCTCACCCACGCGTTGTTCTTGCCCTCCCTGTAAACGTCGTGACACACGGTCACCACCACTACCACCACCGCCGCCGCCGCCGCCGCCGCCGCCGCCTCCTCCTCCTCCTCCACACACGCGGGTACAGAAGCCCCGAACATCTCGACACAGTACTCCGTGAATCCGCGCAAATCAACTTGCACCAGGGACCGGGAATCGAACCTCGACGCTCAGCACCGAACGACAACACCCCGAGTCGGCAGCGGGCGGGCCTCGCAAATCTCTCCGCCTGACTGCCCGTCTCATTGAGAGGCAGGACAGGCGAGGCGAGTCGGCTCTACTCACATCTGCACCACGACCTTCTGGCGAAACACCGGGCTCCGCCAGTCCGCCTCCCCCCCCATGCCGGAGTCCATCTCGCCGCCCGTCTCCTCGCCACCTTGCCTAGGGTAGGCCCGCTCGCGCCGACGCGTTGACGCGACCACGCAGCGTCGTGACGCAATCGCGTCGACCGCAAGTGGGCGGGGTCGCCTCGCAATCATAATAATAATAAAGTGCATTTCTCGAGCGCTTTGCACCCGAGGGTCACAAAGCGCTGCACAAAGCTTTGGCGAGATGTGCGTGTCAACAGCATCAGAATAAATCAAATGAGTAAATTGACTATAAATCAATGAAGGTAATAAAACAACAACATCAATGTGTTGTCGGAGGAAGAAATCCCTTTCCTACACGCCAATCTCAAAGTGCTTTACAAACATTCATTATTAGTATGCACTTAATCCTGTAGGGCGGCACAGTGGCCCAGTGGGTGGCGCTGTCGCTTCACAGCAACAAGGTCCCGGGTTCGAATCTCGGCTCGGGTGCCTTTCTCTGTGGAGTTTGCATGTTCTCTCCCCGTGTCCACGTGGGTTTTCGCCGGGCACTCCGGTTATTTGGCGTGCAGACTAAACTGCCCGCAGTGCCCGGTGAAGGACTGGCGTCCCATCGTGGGTATATCTCTGCCTTGCGCCTTGTGTCTGCCGGGATAATCTCCGACTCACCGCGACCCTGTACAGGACTAAGCGGTTTCTGACAATGAGATGAGATGAGACTTAGTCCTGTAGAGTTAGCCAGAGCCTATCCCGACAGACATAGGACGCAGGGCAGAGCAATGGCTAGGATAGGTAGCCAGTCTATCGCAGAGCGCCGAAAGGAAATTTAGTGAGGCCGATTCATCTATAAAGCATGTCTTTACACAACAATTGTACCAGAACGGGAAATCAGCAGCAATAAATTTTTTTGTGTTTTTTTTATATACACATCGTTGCAGAACAAGTAAAATATGATCATACTTAGGTGGTGCTGTTAGCGCTATGGGTACTTTTTTGCCAGTATACAAATATAAGATTACAACAGGTTTTACCGTATCTGGCGATTATGCAGGTGTTAAGATCCCAAGCACCAAAATAGACACATTTTACAATGTGTCCAGTTTGCAAAAGCCACACATACTTGTGGCAAAGTATGCAAACAGGTAGCTTTGATAACCTATGCATTGTCCTTCAACTGACCGACCTTCACCTGGCAGTGGCTTCCTTTTGAGCCTATTTGCCGGTGTCAGTCGCTGCCAAAAGGCAGTCAGCTCAGGACAATGCAGTATCAATGCTTTATAGCTTAGGTGGGGCTGTTAACGCTATGGGTACTTTTTTGCCAGTATACAAATATAAGATTACAATAGGTTTTACAGTATCTGGCGATTATGCAGGTGTTAAGATCTTAACACCTGCATAATTGCCAGGCAATTATGCAGGTGTTAAAATCCCAAACACCAAAATAGACACATTTTACAATGTGTCCAGTTTGCAAAAGCCACACATACTTTGTTGAGGGCGGCGCGGTGGCCCAGTGGTTAGCGCGTCAGCGCTAACCACGCTAACCACTGGGCCACCGCGCCGCCCTCAACAACGAGATAAGAACGGCAAATCAGCATCGACGTTTTTTGGAGGGGTTTTTTTTCGTAACCAGAAAGACGAGGGTTCGATTCTTCGCACCGTCTGCCTGTCTGTGTGGGAGTTTGAATGCTCAGCGCCCGTGTCCGCATGGGGTTTCGCCGGGTACTCTGTTTTCCTCCCACCGTGCAAAGACACACTGCTGCCGAGGTTAATTGTTGTGCTGAGTAAATTGTCCCCCAGTTCCTGCGATGTTCTCGCGCGCTGTCTTGATGATTGCTTCCAAAATCCGCTCTTTTGGAATAGCCAAGTGAGGGTTAATGACAGTAACGGCAGAATAAATCTTTCTTACGAAATGGCTCTGGTGTTCCGATCAATCAGCATCAATACCCGCTTAATCCTGTACAGGGTGACGGGGGCGAAGTCTATCTCGGCAGACAGAGGGCGCAAGGTGGGGCTATACCCATGAGTTGACGCCAGTACCCCCTGCAGGGCACTTTTTGGGGCAATTTACTCAGCAGGCCAATTAACCTATTATTTTAGGTGGGGCTGTTAACGCTATGGGTACTTTTTTGCCAGTATACATATATAAGATTACAACAGGTTTTACCGTATCTGGCGATTATGCAGGTGTTAAGATCCCAAGCACCAAAATAGACACATTTTACAATGTGTCCAGTTTGCAAAAGCCACGCATACTAGTGGCAAAGTATGCAAACAGGTAGCTTTGATAACCTATGCATTGTCCTTCAACTGACCGACCTTCACCTGGCAGTGACTTCCTTTTGAGCCTATTTGCCGGTGTCAGTCGTTGCGAAAACGCAGTCAGCTCAGGACAATGCTGTATCAATGCTTTATAGCTTAGGTGGGGCTGTTAACGCTATGGGTACTTTTTTTACCAGTATACATATATAAGATTACAACAGGTTTTACCATATCTTAACACCTGCATAATCGCCAGATACGGTAAAACCTGTTGTAATCTTATATAACCTATTATTAATTATTATTATTTAGCAGACGCCCTTATCCAGGGTAACTTACACCATTAAAGAGGCGTTGCGAGGAAACCACAGAGAGGCGAGGGGAAGGCAGCCATGCAGTCAGCGAGTGCCAACACCTGCCAGACACTACGTTCGAGATCTCATCACGTTTTTGGCCAATCAGTAGGGGGTTTTTTTTAGTTGTGGGAGGATAACGGAACGCATAAACTCCACAAAGGCACCCGAACCGGGAACCGAAGAACCCGGGTTCTTATTGGTATGAGGCAGTAGCGCGACTCACTACGCCACCGCGCAGTCCCATCATGATCATCATGACAGCGGGTATTGATAACGATGAGGTCGTTGACCTTAGTGGTAATGCGGAGCAGATGTTTGCCCGCCATCACTGACACGGCCCCTGTTTGGTGGTGGTGGTGGTGGTGGTGAAACACGGCTGACAGGTCTCATAGGGCCTATGAACCCGTTGAACAATTGCAGCTCTTTAAAGCAGTTGGCCAGTGGGGAGGGGCAACCAAGTTACTACAGTGAAAGACACCATTAGTAAGAGACCAACTTGATAAATATTAGTAATAAAATATTGCATCGGTGAAAATACAAAAATGTTGTGTAATTTGCCCTCGGTAGCATTTGAATTATTGGCTCTATCACAAATTACCTTTTAAAGCAATCTTATCGGTGTGACTGCTCCCATTACTGTTGCTACATGGAAGCACAAAAACGAGACATATGCGTGAGGTAAATTGAATAAAAAAGCAAAAAATGAGGGTGGCACGGTGGCCAAATGGGTAGCGCTGTCACCTCACAACAAGAAGGTCCCGGGTTCGAATCTCGGTTCGGGTGCCTTTCTGTGTGGAGTTTGCATGTTCTCCCCGTGTTCTCCCCGTGTCCGCGTGGGTTTTCGCCGGGCACTCCGGTTTCCTCCCACAGTCCAAAAAACATGCTGCTGCATAGGTTAATTGGCTTGCAGACTAAATTGCCCGCAGTGCCCGGCGGTGGACTGGCGTCCGATCGTGGGTATATCCCTGCCTTGCGCTCTGTGTCTGCCGGGATAGGCTCCGGCTCACCGCGACCCTGTACAGGACTAAGCGGTTCCTGAGAATGAGATGAGATGAGCCAAAAATGAAACGTGTGTCGAGCAACCACACCGAGCCGGTCTCCAATGCCAGAGACCGCTCGTTGTCACGCTCGTGCAGCCCGACCACGGGCCGTCGCGTCTCCTCATCCGCGGCGCCACCAGTGACGATGACGGGAAACTTCTCACTTTGCCTCAACTCTATTGGCACGAGTCGACAACAGATCCGCGTTGCGCGCGTCAACCGAACTCACTCCAACACGCCGGTACATCGGCGCTGAGCCGATGTACCGGCGTCAAACCGGTCAGCTCGCCGAGTTCCCATTCACCAACTGTCTCCAACCCAATGCTAGTCGCGCCTCATATCGTCTTCCCCCTCTGTGCGTACGTGACAGCTGACACGTAGAGGGGACATCCTATCCTTCCGGCCGTCCTTCCTGTTACCGCACACACGCACCACCACCGTCTTTCTTCCGTTAGTTAAACTTCCTATGACCCCCCCCCGTCCAGTCGGCCATCGTGAGCCACCACCACAGCCAATCACACACCACCCACACGCAGTCCAATCCCAACGCAGCCCTCTCTGTCTCTCTGCTCAAACCCTGGGCGTTAGGGTGCACCCAGCCTGGCACCGCGCGGAACCCGGCACCGCCCATCACGCACGACACCCCTCAGCCATTCATACCACGTCTCTCTCTCCCGGCTCAAGCCCTGGGCATATGCCAAGGTGCACCCAGCCTGGCACCACGTGGAACCCGGCACCACCCATCACTCACAACACTTCACTCACCCCATGACATCGCAACCCCCCCCCTTCTCGGCCCGATCGCTGGGTGTGAGTCCCGGTACACCTAGCCTGGCACGGCGCGGGGCTTTGCACCACACGTGTAACAGGCAAAAAAAGCCCAGACTTTAAATGACTTGGCCTGATAAAACTTGGATTTTCCAAAATAGAGGACTATTCTAGTAAGACAGGACAGGTAGTAACCCTAGCCAAGCATGTTCATTGTGTAGAACCGACTCGTGGCACTTTTCGAGAATGAGGTTGTTTCCCGTAGCTATTCCACCCAATGTTGGCGGCAGGATACCCACAAATCGACGATGCCCTGCCATATGGGACGAAATACGCGCCAGCAATTGTTCCACCTCGGTGCGGAGCATCGAGTTCACGACAGTGGCAGCACAATGAGGCCTAGCAAGATCCCCAGCAAGTCCGAAGCTCCGTCGCTGGACCCAGCAGTACCAGCAAGCTGTGTTTTAGCAATTCCTTGTGGTTGTGTAGTTGCGTTTGAGCAGTTGTAGGAGTACTTGTGATGATGCTTTAGGCTTAGATGAACGCAGTTTTTTTTTTGCATTCCAAAAAGTTTGAGGGCGGCGCGGTGGCGCAGTGGTTAGCGCTGACGCCTCACAGCAAGAAGGTCCCGGGTTCGAATCTCTCGGCTCCGGTGCCTTTCTGTGTGGAGTTTGCATGCTCTCCCCGTGTCCGCGTGGGTTTTCGCCGGGTACTCCGGTTTCCTCCCACAGTCCAAAAGCATGCTCCTGGATAGGTTGATTGGCTCGCAGACTAAAATTGTCCCGCAATGCCCGGCGATGGACTGGCGTCCCGTCGTCGAGTGTATTCCTGCCTTACGCCCTGTGTTTCCGGGATAGGCTCCGGCTCACTGTGCCCCTTTATAGGATTAAGCGGTTTCAGAGGAGATGATGATAAAGTTTTGATGGCGAAGGTACCCGCAAATGTTTCGCAGACGTCATTCGTCCAGTTCAGTCTGACATCACCGTGCCAAACAAAATGTCGAGCCACCTTTTCCCAATTCCAAAATCCACAACAGCATTTTCCAAATGATCATTTTCCAAGTGATAATTTTTGAAGAGCACACAACATGCAGCAGAACCTGGGGCAATTAACACTTAACGACCTTGATGGTGACGTAAACACCTAAGGTGAGCTGATGCTATTGCATTCAGCAGCCCCAGAGGGGGACGTCTTTAATAATTGCACTTCTCGAGCGCTTTGCACCCGAGGGTCACAAAGCGCCGCACAGAGCTGCAGAGAGAACGGCATGTCAACATAAGAACGGCAAATCAACAATGTGTTTTTTTTGTATTTACATCTAGTATTGGGTGTAATGTTGATAAGGAACATTACCCGATGACATCAGGAGACAGAAGTATGGCCTTAGCCTAAAATAAGTGCGAACTTAATACATGACATCTGACCAAAAACGTAAAAGTGGAGTCATGACTTGCAACTATTAATAAAATAGCCACTTTCTCATAACGGATGAACTCGGATCTCTCTTGCACAAGACAACCTTATTATTATTCATCACGACAGTGATAATATTTGCATTTCTCAATCGCCTTTAACCCGAGGGTCATAAAGCCCCGTACAGAGCTGTGGAAAGAACGGCATGTCAACATCAGAATAGATCACTGACGTAATGATTATAAACCAACAAAGGACATACAATAAATTAAATAATAGTTGAAACACATAAAGACGTGTTCCTGATAGGCACATGTCAACCGCACACCACCAAACACACATCAGTGAGCAACATCAACAGTTCCAGCCAGAGGCCTTAGTCTTGAGACGGGATTTTAGAATGCCCAGGCACTCAGCTGACCAAGTTTCCAATGGGAGTTCCAGGGTGTGGGAGCGGCGTGTGAGAAAGCTCCGTCAAAGCGTGATTGACACGTGCCCTTGTACGGAATATAAAATGGTGCCTCTTGATCACCGTCCCCTCTCTTAATTGCCCGCTACCTGAACACTTGACATGCATCCATGCAATTATCACGACGTATATTTGAGCAGCGTGACACGAGACGTTGGCACTGCGTTAGAATTGGTTTTATTGACGAGCAGCAGCAGAAGACAGAGCATCGCAGTCCAGCACGAAATCCAAGGCATTAAATCGAGGACACTATTTACCAAGGGGCAAGCTGGGTTTTCACTTGCAAAACCCATAGCAGCAATTCCCAAATGCTCATTTCTGAAGAGCTCACATTGGTTGAGAATTACCGGGATAAGAACAGTTCAATGTGAAAGTACAGTGGGAACAAGAAAAATGAATTCCACATGCAGGATTCCAATCTGGAAGCTTTGAAAGAGAGGATGTTCAATTTAAGCAAATTACTTCAGAATAGAAAAAACATCAAGTCTGATGCCCTCTCACAAAAGTAATCTGCACTTGTCAGCCACCAAAAAAACCTCGCACAAGACAAGAATTATTCTAATGAATCAATTGGCACATGTCACTGAAAACTCTGCTCAAGTTGGTTCGTCCTCAAAATCTATCAATTCAGAAACCGCTGCTTCATAATCGACTGCACCCTTCTCATTTATATTTTTCCAAAAGTGAACACAACCGTTTCTCTAACAGCTACACCGTTTTGACCGATACTGCAAGGGTGGCTCTCCAATGCACGTTATTTTCATTCGGCCCTTTTACTATCAATGCATTGCGTTTTCTTGTGGGTGAAGCCGGCAAACTCAGTAGTTGTGGTTTTCGACGAAGAGAGATTCCGAAGCTGCGCTGCCAGATGATCCGGCAGGGATGTACTTGCCCTGGGTAGCCAGTCCATTGATCTGTGGAGCAACAACAAGCGGGAAAGGTAGCCATGTAGTTAACGTGCATAGCAGCAATCGTCACATATCTACAACACCTATAACACCATCAAGCAGTGTTTTAATGGACGCCCATAATCATCAGACGTTTCCTGCATAGTGTCAATGTTGGTTTCCAAGTCGCAATGTAAAAGTGCTCTGAGGAGCTGCTGTTTCGGGATAGTCGTGATAAGCATTCCTCCTCTCTCCTTCACAACGTGTCCCCTCATATGTTGAGCTATACTTCCCACAGACGCATCTCATCTCCTCAGTCAGAAACTGCTTAGTCCTGTACAGGGTCACGGTGAGCCGGAGTCTATCCCAGCAGACACAGGGTGCAAGGCAGGGATACACCCACGATGGGACGCCAGTCCATCACCGGGCACTTTAGGCTGCAAGCCAATTAACCTATGCAGCAGCATGGTTTTTGGACTGTGGGAGGAAACCGGAGTGCCCGGCGAAAACCCACGCGGACACAAGGAGAACATGCAAACTCCACACAGAAAGGCACCTGAGCCGAGATTCGAACCCGGGACCTTCTTGCTGTGAGGCGACAGCACTACTCACTGGGACACCGTGCCACCCGTTATCGGCCAATTAAAAGTTGGAGGCAAATCGTCACAAAGGAGAGAGGACATACACTCGCCATGGCTATCCCGAAAGAGAAGCTCTTAAGAGCAACGCTCATTTCTGCCATCAATATCTAACAACGATTTTGCACAATGCTCATCAACATTAATATGACGGACAACTCAAATGGAAGGTTGTTAGGTCGGTATGCGTAGGTGGGTATGGGTGGTACGGCTGGTACGGCTGCGGATAAGCGGGCAGAAAGGCAATGGCTCATAAAAGAAAGTGAGCGTAATAACAGTGCGAGGAATTACAGAGGCGCGCTTCTCAAACTCTTTCTTGGCAACATTGATGTTTTCAGGCTTTCCGGCCCAGGCCTTGAGCACGGAGGCCTGCAGAGCGCGACCGTATGAGAAGCTCAGGGCCCACGGACGTCCCAGGGGCACCCGGTTGATAGCATTGAGGTTCAAGGAGGCATCCTCCTCGCTCTGCCCGCCCGACAGGAAGGTGATGCCTGCAGGGAGACGCCACCATTTATCTCCATCACTCACCACCACCGCACTTTAAAAGCGTCGCTCCACAGGGCGAGTTAGTGCATTGAGATCCACTTCAACCACTGCGCGGTGGCGCAGTGGTTAGCGCTGACGCCTCACAGCAAGAAGGTCCCGGGTTCGAGTCTCTCGGCTCCGGTGCCTTTCTGTGTGGAGTTTGCATGCTCTCCCCGTGTCCGCGTGGGTTTTCGCCGGGTACTCCGGTTTCCTCCCACAGTCCAAAAGCATGCTCCTGGATAGGTTGATTGGCTCGCAGACTAAAATTGTCCCGCAATGCCCGGCGATGGACCGGCGTCCCGTCGTCGGGTTTATTCCTGCCTTACGCCCTGTGTTCCCGGGATAGGCTCCGGCTCACCGTGACCCTATATAGGATTAAGCGGTTTCAGATAATGAGATGAGATGAGAGTGCTCTTCTCCTGAGGGTCACAAAGCGCTGCACAGAGCTGCGGAGAGAATGGCACATCAACAGCAACAACATTTGAACGGAAAATTTGCAACAATAACAATTTTTGGGGGTTTTTTTTTTAAGAACTGGTGGATTTGGTAATATGTTCCTGCTTTGGAAGAATCCTGTAAAGCTTAAATAAACAAACTGAAACTAAAGTGTGCAATTTCAAAGCATTGTTGGATGGGATCCAAATCACCCAAATGCATCAGATTTGGAGAATGAGCAGAAAGGTGCCTGGAGAGTGCCAGGATAAGTGACAACAGCATAAAATAGGCTACAGCAGAGCTGTGCGGTGGACAGCAAGTGGCAGTGCAGCAAGCGCCATTGTTTTAAATTGCATTCCTTCTGCACATGCAGGCTTAATTATCCTGCAAAGTACTGGGATATAAGTTGGCGAAGGTGGAATTCGAGTTCTGAATTACTAAGACAACCATGACCCCCTCGAACCGACCACCTCGAGCAAGCCAAACGTACGAGCACCGGTCTACCGTAACCAAACACGCGCCGCAACGCGCGCGTGGCGCTTACCAGGCACCGCGCTGGGCACGGTGCGGCTGAGCGCAGTTACGGTTGCCATGGCGACCTCCTCCGGCGAACAGCGGAGCTTGGACGCCTGGCCAGGTGTCACCATGTTGGGCTTGAGCAGGCTACCCTCCAGGTACACGTGGTGGTCGCTCAGTGCCTTGTAGGTGGCCGCTAGCACCTGACGAACAAGCGGCGGTAAAACGAGACGCTCAGCGGAGGATGGTGTAAACGAGGGCGCGCGGATTTTGCGGTTGTACCGAATAGATCTAAGGCGTGGTTTTTTTTCTCGTGTTGTTTCGCCGGGAGCATGTAATACAAATTTTTTATAATCTGTGCAAAATCCGACGCCTGGTTATAGAAGAGACACAAACAGCGAGATGTGAGGTACCCGCATAGAGGCAAGGAGGGGGAATGCAACTGTGCAGCCAGACACTGGTAAACAAGATGTAATCTTATATATGTATACTGGTAAAAAAGTACCCATAAGTTTAAACAAGTTTACCAATGTCTCCCCTATGGCCCACTTATGCTTCCTGACATATGAATGTGGCAAAACAAGTGTGTCTCAGTGGCCAAACATGGGTGACATAGGCTATGGTGCAACAAATGAAATGGGGAACCCTGTCAAACTCTTTCCAGATAAACTCAAGCTGGCTGCAAATTCAATTTGACTGCCAATTCAGGCAGGAGCTCAAATTCGCCAGATAGATTTCCCTTTGAGAATTTGAGATGAGGGGACAATTAAATTTCTGGGATAGGCCGGCAAAATCCGCACAACAACTCAATTAACAATGAAAACGCCAGCAATCTGAATCCCAGGAACAATCAGGCTCAAGATAGACGTGAGGCGAGACTAGTTTGTTCTGAAAAGCAAGCAAAAGCAAAGTTGGAAATATACGAGAGACGAGAGCAGAGCAAGCATTGGCAATCATCGCCGACGGTCGTTGAATGGAAATGCATGGCTGGACGCACCTGCTCAGTGACGTACTGGCAGGTCTTGAGGTCGTGATCTCCATCGGGGAGGATCTCCGGCTCCACGATTGGCACCAGTCCATTCTATTACAATACCACAGATGTTTATCGCATTTTCTATGAAGATTGATAAATACTTGTCAATCCACTGCTGGATGAAGGCATCCCCACGCCGTGTCAGTTGTGGGGGTTGTTTGGCCACACTTCACCACACCGGTAAATGGGGGTTTATACAAGGGTGTACGCGCACTCGGTACCAACAACGTTAGCTGTGGCCGGAAAGTAAACTTGAGTGACCAATTTTACAGCGTGCTGGGCAATACCCAAACTGAAATACGGATATCTTATTTATAATCAGTTAAGGGGAAGTGATCTCAACTCTCATCTCATTATCTGAAAACGCTTAATCCTATATAGGGTCACGGTGAGCCGGAGCCTATCCCGGAAACACAGGGCGTAAGGCAGGAATACACCCGACGACGGGACGCCAGTCCATCGCCAGGCATTGCGGGACAATTTTTAGTCTGCGAGCCAATCAACCTATCCAGGAGCATGCTTTTGGACTGTGGGAGGAAACCGGAGAACCCGGCAAAAACTCACGCGGACACGGGGAGAGCATGCAAACTCCACACAGAAAGGCACCCGAGCCGAGAGATTCGAACCCGGGACCTTCTTGCTGTGAGGCGTCAGCGCTAACCACTGGGCCACCGCGCCGCCCGGGGAAGTGATCACTGTATCCAATGCCATTGATGCCACTGTTGTTGACTACTGCTTCCTTTTGCAAGATGGCAAGGTTATTGTGAAGTCAACAGCCAACCTTCAAAGTTTGCTTTTGCAGTCTACGAATACCTGGCTACAGGTCTTCTCCTTGGTCACCAGCCTCTGGGTACCACTCCAATTCCTGTCTACGGAACTCCTGCTCATCCTCACGATGATATAAATAATCCATAGCTAGTGCATTCTCAGTGGTGCACAAGCACAAAGTAACAAAAAAACCCCTCTCACTCACTAGCAACACTTCGGCCTTGGGGAGGGCCACTGCCACACACGTCACCTATTGGACGCTTCTGCTTTGGCACAATTACTGACAAATGTGGTGAGATGTTAATAGTAATAACAATTGCATTTATAGAGCACTTTCACCCGAGGATCACAAAACGCTGCACAGAGCTGTGGAGAGAATGGCACGTCAAGAACAACAGCAGAGAACGGCAAATCAGCAACAACTTTTTTTTTTTACAAATCCGAGCTGTGGCGAAAACGCCATTGCAACAACAACAACATCAGAACAGTTCAACCGAAAGTCAAACAGCAGCGATAAATCATAGGACATTAAGTCAGCAAAAAATAAATAATTTCTTAAACAAACAAGGACGGAACATATGTTCCCGAGCAGGTGTGGATCGCTACCTAGGGGATAAAACCGTGCCAGTGGTGGTGGTGGTGGTGGTGGCGCCGTCACCTGCTGGCAGATGCTGGCATAGCGCGCCAGCACGTTGGCATTCTCGGCGATGGCGAGTGCCGACGGCGTGTTCTTTGAGATCTTGAGCACGCAGCGCCACTTGGCGAAGTCGGCACCATCCTTCTTGTAGCGGGCGCAGCGCTCGGCCAGCCCGTCGAGCCCCTGCGTGGTGGTCTCCCCATCGGTGCCAGCCAGCGGCACGGTCCCCTTGTCAACCTGTAACAAACCAGCGGCTCCTGGGGTTATAATCATGACTCATCATTATGTGTACTGCGGCAGCTGTGTCATTCCACATAGCATCAGCGTTCCTATTTGCTGGTCGTGTCACGTGACAACACTGCGGAGGTTCTAGGCAATTAGCTGTAGGCTGTTCTCTCAGATTGGAGCAATGCTTGTGAGAAACAAACCTGGCCTAGGAGACAGGAGGCGCCGTAAAGGCACCGTTGTGAAAATGGCCTTCCTGCATATAAATCCACGATGCACTCACCTGTTATTAAACTGGCTTTCTAAGTGTAGGGATATAACTTTCTCAGCCTGGTCACAACACAAAAGTACCAACTTGTTACATTACATTTTTGCACTTAATCTGGGTAAATTCTGGCTCGGACATGAGTCGGTGGTATGACGGGTTTTCGTGGCCAGCCGATGAGTAATGGTGATTGCTGCAGCCCGATAGATTTATAACAATACAATTTGTAACGTGAGAAATACCACAGCTGATCACGGACGACACAGCATATAGGAGGTGCAAAGAAACCACAGAAGCAAGGAGGGCGAAGGCAGTCATGCAGCCAGCTGGTGCCAACATTTGCCAGACACTGTCTTATATACTCATCTAATCTCATTGTCTGAAACCGCTTAGTCCTATACAGGGTCACGGTGAGCCGGAGCCTATCCCGGCGGACACAGGGCGTAAGGCAGGGATACACCCACGATGGGACACCAGTCCATCGCCGGGCACCGCGGGGCAATTTAGCCTGCGAGCCAATTAACCTATGCAGGAGCATGCTTTTGGACTGTGGGAGGAAACCGAAGTGCCCGGCGAAAACCCACGCGGACACGGGGAGAGCATGCAAACTTCACACAGAAAGGCACCCGAGCCGAGAGATTCGAACCCGGGACCTTCTTGTTGTGAGATGACAGCGCTACCCACTGGGCCACCATGCCACCCGTTACGGGCCAATTAATTAATTATTATTATTTTTGTAAGAGGAAACTGGAGAACCCGGAGGAAACCCACGCAGAATCAGGGGAGAAGACACAAACGTCACATCGAACTGCATCGGGTATGGTCTTCTTTCTGTCGAATGTGCAGACGTTACCGCTCTGCCCCACGCACACGCCACCCTTCCTTACAGTCGCCTGCATTCACAGCACGGAGGTGACCACCGTCCGCTCACCTTGATCCCCACGACGATGTCGCGGTCCTTGATGATTTTGACGAAGGATGTGCCGTCGTCCGTCTTCTGGTAGAGCGTCTCTTCGTAGAAGATGACACCGCCAATGGACTTGTTGACGCTCGGGTCGCTGGTGAAGAGCAACTGACGGTAGACGCGGCGGTTCTCCTCCACGTTCTCCACTTTAATGGCCGAAAGTCGCTTGCCCATGGTGCCTAAATAGCAACAACAACCAGTAACAGTAGGAAGCAAAATTATTATTTATTAACCCAGGTAATGATGATTGCTTCGAAAAGCTGCTCTCTCGGGTCAGCCGCGTCGATCACTCCCTCTCTCCCCATCGCGACGTTTCACCCCACACGTTGGAGGCATCCTCAGGCACCTGAGGAGCAATCATCATGCATCGAGCAGTGAAAACTTACATCATTACATAACCCAGGTAATGCTTAAAACCCTCAACTGATAAAGGGAGCCCCTGATTTATTTGAAATTCTTTTTATTTCGCTCACTTGATAATACATCCATACATACTGTATATATCCCTTTTGTCATCATAAAGAGTAATACGTTAAAAGTGGGACAAATATTTAAAAAAAACTGTCTTTTTAAGCAGTATTTGTTTAGGCAGGAACTCTGGAATGGTTTCAATCTTATGGATCTCATTGCAAAAGTTGGGCTATAAAAGTTTTGCAGGTTAATAGGCCAATAAAAGCAACTATTTTTTTACGTGGATATAACTATAGGGTACTTTAATTATTTATTTGCCCATGAAACATTTGTAACAGCAGATGACTATTTTTAATACTTAAATTTTAATGACTCTTTTACTTACGACACTAAAGTCCAGCCTAAACGTGGCCAAAATAATTCAAAGAACGTGATTATTGTCCCAGATTGCCTGGTAAGATCAAGCCCTGAATAAACGTGCTTTCTGTTACTCATTGTTCAAGCCACGGCATAGAGAGTGCAATGCAAACATCAGATTATTTAACCTCAAAGAAGGAGGTGGGGTGGACAAAATGCTTAAACACTATATTACCACAGACATCGCAAGCACTTAAGTCTCTAATTATTGTAATAAAATAAATTATCGAACAAGCAGCAGTCTCAGAATTGTTTTGGAGAAAATCCTACAGTAGGAAGTTTTTACAATCTTTATACAGATGTTTAGTTATTATAGGATACATGTTTATACGGCAGAAAATAGCTAGTGCGCTTGCAAGCTTTTGATGCGGAATTTCTGCGATACAACAAACGTTCAAACTGAAAGAGTAAGTTTTACCCTATTAAATTTGTTTTTATTTGCATTGGCATTAACAATTAGGTTAATTAAGAATCTACATAAGGTGGTCGAGTCAATGGTACCAGTCACAATTACCACCAGATACCAGAATTGGTACACTTTTATGTGCCTTAACGGCTCAACATTCGTATTGTATATTTAAATCGAGGGCAGTCATTGCACATCTATACATACATATGCTGTAGTATAGCTACAAAAACAACCGTATAAAAACACAAGAGACTCAGGGTCAAGTGCTGTTGGCAAACACCTTTAATAGCCGGCACAGCACACAAGGGTGGCCAATACGACCCCCGTCCACTCTAGTATAAGAACCACGATATGCCACTTAGAAGTGGCGGTGAGAGCCCCATGGCTCCTAAGCCAGGCTAAATGCACTGAGGCTACGTGAAGTGTCGCAGGCACACTGTAAAGAAGTCACGGAACATATCCAGGTGTGATGAGATGACACATGCACCCACCAACTGAGAGACTAAGGCCAATATAAGATTACAACAGGTTTTACCGTATCTGGCGATTATGCAGGTGTTAAGATCTTAACACCTGCATAATACGGTCAAAGATCTTAACACTGCATAATCGCCAGATACGGTAAAACCTATTGTAATCTTATATTTGTATACTGGCAAAAAAGTACCCATAGACTAAGGCCAATTTAGGATTTTTAAGATTCTGGCTCATGGAACCAGACTAGGGGACCTTTAGGACTCTTAGGAGACAAATATTAATTGGTGAGACTCACTGAGCCGGAGTAATCGAGTTTAGAGTTCAACACATTAAGGAACAAAACCTGGAGGACATTAGGAAGATAAGCAAAGTTGTAGGAGGTTGCACAACAGAATGTCACACAGGACCCTATGTACTCCTGTTCACCCTGTTTTACAAATATTTAATTGCACTGAAACGAGACGTTTTCTACCAACAATTCCCCGAGTGAGACTCGCACCGGTGGACTCGTCAGCGGCGAGGATTCCTTTCCCCGACGCGACGATGCGCTTCGCAATCGCCGCCAGCTCCTTCTTCTGCTCAGCGCTGAGCGCAGGGTACAGGGCGGCCATTTCTGCACAAACACACAAATACACACGAATGCGAATATGTGCGCGCCTAGCAAACCGCCGTTTGTGCACAGGCTCGCATACACAGCATACATGTTTGAGCATCGAACCGCCATTTCTACAGACGCACACACAAACTCAAGAACACGCGCACATAAAACTTACATTTATGCGGACAAGAACACACCTACCTACACAACTACATTTTCTCTTTCTACAACTTGTGCAAGGACGCACAAAAACATGACTACATGGGGTACAGACAAAGACTATGACATGCAAGTGTCACTTCTTTTGGAGTGATGCGCACTTATCTTCGCACTAGTGTTTTCGTCCGTCAAAAATTATGGGGATGGAAAAATTGTGGTTTACCGAGATCAAGAAGTGGTTGCTCCAAAATAGTACGTCTTCAGGGATCTTCATTCTAAATAAAGAAGACCCTGTCCAAATTGATGCAAATGATTGGCAGCTCATTGTTCCCAAAAGGAGATCGGACCTAATATTTGAGAAGCTAAATTTTACTCTCGAAAAAGTGACTTAACCAACATTTGAGGATGATCAGCAAAACCACTTTTGCACTGGAGCCAATCAAAAATCGTTTCACACAGGCGCACGAGACTTGTCTGTTAAATTAAGTAATAATCAATCATTCGACTGGTTGGGCAAATTCTACGTTTGCTTTCTCCATATTCAACATTAGATTAACTCGTTAGTAGCTTAACTGTTAATAGAACGTGCAAACATAGACACCTTTAGCCGTGTCATGCTGGATCAAATAATCGCTTAAGATTGTGCATTGTAGTGTGAGACATTTGCGTTTCTATTCACACATATCCTTCGTTAACAAGTGTTTTCTTCATGCAAAACACTACAGTATTTTGCATTAGCAATTGCATTTTACGGAAACGAGTTTGCCAAGTCTCAAACTGGTAAACTTACAAACTACTACTGTGATGAATCTATGCTCTGTAATAGCCTTGGCCTAAGATAATTTAGAAGAGATGACAAACGGGAAAAGAAGCAACGTGAACCTGGCTCAAATTGACGAGAGAATTACAAATTACACACACGTATTGTTCTGCTCGACGGACATGTGCGTCGCAAGGGCACATAGGCAGTATAACCAAAGGCTCCCGCCTCACTTTCACGCAGGAAGAACCTCGGCTCCAGCCGAAATTCAACGTCGCTTATTTCACGACTCACCGTGCTTGCACGACTCGACGAGACTGAGCGTACTGTTACTGCGCGAGTGTGAGCAAAAGCGAACACAAGAGGGTACAGAGTATACGGGACAACTATAGGATGTGGTAAAAACGCGATAAGTTCTATCGGGTGACTCGCTGCGTACATGGAAGACATCATGCACAAAATGGTGGCTTCTCTATGTCGAGCTCACGGACACGATGTCACGACCGATGAAGTTACTGCCGGCCGCGCCGGGGTTCGTCAAAACCGTACATGCAATCAACATAAACGACGTACAACGACAACTTACCCATAACAACGCGAAGAACACGCAACAGCCGACGAGAGGGTCCGGGTGAGACATCATAACACGTATCGTTATTCATATGTGGTGCCAAGCCTCTCGCCGTGAAAAGCTGGGTGCGCCTGCGCACCCACACCCAGCGATCGGGCCTTGGAGGGGTCGCAGTGATGAGGGGGTGAATGAGAGGTCATGCGGGTGAGGTCGTCTAGGGTGACAAAGGGTCAGGTGAGGTGAGAATGAGAACATGAGGGTGACAAAGGATGGTGGTGTCCCCCCCCCTCCCAAGATCGTAAACGACACATGGTCTGAGGGGGGTACAAAAGGCAGACATGTGATGATTGGATTGGATAGTGGACGTGGAGTGATATCTCATGGCTGGGTGACATCTGAGGGGATATAAAGAGGTGTGCGGAAGCAAAGGCAGAGAGTCTGGATAGGAAATTGGCAGCGAAGCAAGAGGCATATAGAGAGACGAATCGATAGCGCACGAAGCGTGGGGTGGGTAATGAGTTGTGTGTTGTTGTTGTTACTGGGTGTGTTAATACAGAGCTGGAAAGACAGAAAACTCCCATCTCCTCGCTGGCGTAGCAGCCGCGTGCATGGCGGAGAGTGAATGGAGTCGCCGCCGCGTTGTTCCGCGCACGCCGTTGGAACAGGAGGGCAGCCAGCGGGCGGCCGATTGATGGAGAGGGAGCCGACCCATTGGGTTGCCCTTCACACAGTCATATCAGTCGCAACTTAAGTCCTTCTGTTCTTTTGATGAGCAAGGTTGTCTTCATTTTTGTTCCCGTTTAAATTAATTTTCAAAGTACTAACCGAGAGGTGTAAGATTTGTAATGGTCTTTGATACACACACACCCCCCCCCCCGCCAACACATCTTCTTTCGTGAGCACACAGAAAACATTAACTCCGGCAATACACCTGGCCAGTATGATAGTTGCCAGGTTGGTTGCGCAGGCTGGCAAAAGAGGATCTCGCCACCCGGGTTCAGTCATTTTGGACTCAAACTGGATTCATTTCAACAAAACACCAGCATGACCTGCCCTTCCAACTAGAATGCCCCATCATCCTTAACTCGACAAGGAAAATGTCCACGTCTTAGTTCAAATACGAGGCCGTCTGTACAACACTGGGCGTTTGAGCTATGTCAGAGAACTTGGCGACGGCTCAGGTACAGCGTTATTACCTGGGAGACCCATCACCACTTGGCGCCGTAATGAAACAATACACATCCAGGGCGGCAACATCATTAAAAAGGAAGAGTGCCTGGTGGGTTGGCGCCGGTTGACTGCGTGGCTGACTGTTCCCCCCCTCTCTACAGCTTCCTCGCTATGCCTCCATATCCATCTCGTCCATGGCCAGGCATGGAATTCGCACACATTATAAAATTGTATCATCTTTAATATTCATTATTTAGCCATTAGAATGACGTCCTACTCTGGGGAATGACGCATAGAATCGTAACTAAGAGTTTACATGTTCAATAGAACAAGGAAACTATATGCCACTCGGCATGCAATGATGATAAATTACAATTAATTGACCACCAGAAATACTATTTATATGGGATGGCTGGGCATGGGGGAATGGTAGTGCAGCGGATTCACTATAATCCTTCCAGTCTCCCAAATTCCATTCCAAACCATGCCTAACATCAACGGCTGGCTGATATATGAACCCAGGACCCACCCTCCTTTACCAACCCATACTTAACGTGAAAGTTTTGTCAAAATGAAGTTTCCGTCTTTCAATATCCTCTCATATTGGAATTTGAAAAAAAAGAGCCTACTATTGTATTTATAACATTGTAAATCATTCCCTGGAATCTGGGGTGGTAGCTGAGTGGAGTGTGATTGTTCAACCAAAATATGTGTATTACATAGAACAGTCATCAGTGATGAGTACAAACCAATATGGCTTCACTACATTCATAATTATTAATAATTGACAGTATGGCAAGTCCAATATTTGATTAATGCTTCGAAAAGCAATAATCATGCATAAAGCCATGAAAACCTACACCATTACAAGCCGATATCTTCTGTGTATAAAGGCAATACCCACACAAGGAGTGTGGGGGGGGGGAATTACTGAATTGAGTTGCAACATTGAATGGTGCCAATTCATCGAATTGCTCAATCGGTACCGGGACGATATGGCCACATCCTCATCTAAACTCACAATGAAGCCATCCAGAGAGTAAGTTGTCAGAAACAGACGGTTGACTGCAAAATCAGAGCATTGAGCTGGCATTACAGTAACCCAAGTTCACATCCAGGTCACATGTGATTAAATTAAGCATCGTGAGCCGATGGTCTTAGCCTGCTTTCAAAACTATGGTCCGATTAAATTCCTCCCATCTCATTGTCAGAAACTGCTTAGTCCTGTACAGGGTTGCAGTGAGCCGGAGCCTATCCCGGCAGACACAGGGTGCAAGGCAAGGATATACCCACGATAGGACGTCAGTCCATCACCGGGCACTGCGGGCAATTTAGTCTGCAAGCCAAGTAACCTATGCAGCAGCACGTTTTTTGGACTGTGGGAGGAAACTGGAGCGTCCAGCGAAAACCCACGCAGACACGGGGAGAACATGTAAACTCCACACAGAATGGCACCCGAGCCGAGATTCGAACCCGGGACCTTATTGCTGTGAGGCGACAGCGCTACCCGCTGGGGCACCGTGCCACCCCGATTAAATTAGTGATATTTTTTTTTAATAGATCCCAACTTTGAATATGGAAAATGTTGATTTAAGCATAAAGTGACAATATCATAGCAGACTGTGCCCTCTACTCTGTAAGTCCGACATTCTCAACCGGTGGGTCACTACCCATGAGTGGGCTGCCAGCACCACCTAGTGGTCCGTGAAGACCAGATCTAAGTGGGCCCTTGAGGTGCAAAATAGCTCTGTGCAGCGCTCTGTGACCCACGGGTGAAAAGCGCTCTGGAAGTGCAATTCTTATTCTTTAAAGAGAAACCCCGTTGTAAATGATACGATTCCCAACTGGTAGTTTCTCGTGGACTAAATAATTGCATTTATAGAGCGCTTTTCACCCGAGGGTCACTAAGGCGTCATGTTCATGTATCTTCTGTAGGTATCTTGACAGCATGCACCACTCTGCGCGATTTTCCATTGAAATCCTCACATTCATTGCATACCGATGGCAGAATGGAAATACATTTTTAGTAACAAAAAAAATCACCTTAGGCCAACGTCTCCACTTATGTCACAAAATTTAGGGATGACCTCAATAAACACGGCTCCGCTCAAGCCAGTTTTCTCAGACTAAGCAAACAAGGGGGGGGGGGCTTCACGTCAAGCGCCGCTTCATGCAGTTCTTGCAACTGCAGCAGAGTAAACATTTTCCACTGGCGTGATCACCGACCGTGCACTTAGCCCCCTTCGGAACCCTGACCTCAGCAGTTGTGTCCACGGAGACTCAATCTGCACTGGGAGATTTACCAACACATAATGACTACCCTTTGTGCCTTTTTTTCTTCGCCAAAAATAGTTTGAAAGCTTCGGTGTTGCAAGTTTGTGTAGAGTTTCGCATCCAATTGTACGACCAATTAGCTTGCATAGAAAAAAAAATGCACGTTGAGCTTGTACCCCATGGCATTGAATCAATTTGCTCCTGAACGTTATCTGGATTTTGATTTATTGTACAAAACTCTTCACAATCGTTAACTTACACAATCCTGAATAGAGTTTAGAAATTTATAAACCCTCCGTACATATTTCATCATCGATAACTTTAATGTCCAGTTCCCACTAAACGAGTCTTTGCTTAGGTTTGAAGGATAAGTTCTGCAGTGCTGTGATTCAATTATGATCAAGTTACATTTGCCCATCACGTCGACATCTGCGAAGATATGTTTTCATCAGACAGAGCTTGACTGATCATTTTCTCCAATAAAATGGCAAAAACCGCACGGGGGTCGCGGTGGAAATCTGGTTCGCTGCACAGATATTTACCAAAGCCAAGCTGTTGCACAATCTGCTCTGCTCCAGCACTATTGGACATCCCAATGAGTAAGCAACAAATGCTTTCAATATATTTACTCTCATACGAGGTTCAGATTGTTCAGGTCAAAGGGTGCAAACACCCATAAGGAAAAAAAGTAAAAAAAACCCTGCTGACACTCCTCCCACCACCTCTGCACCCACTTATGGCCAACACTGCATCCAACAAATCAGAGCCGCCCATATAAACAGCAACCCTCCAAAATGTTGCAGCGTGCCCTGCAGTGCATGCATTACAATGCCTTTTTTGTTTGTGCCATGCATGGCTCACGATCGTCAACGTCATCGCGAGGGGTGTCAAATTTGCACAGCACGCAGACTAAGGGACTTGGCACTGCAGGCAGATTACATATTTACCAGGATCGCCATTCCCATAGGCAGAACTAGATGCCCACTTATGTAAAAGAGCAGGACCTAAAGTGCACGGATTCAGCTGTGGATGAGCACGTGGCAAGAAGACCTTGTCAAGGACAACATTAGAAAACTTTTAACTGGCGTGGACTAAGGTTGCCACCTCGGATGCTCAAAAAAAAAACGGGACATACCTTGTGGACGGGGGGGGGGGGTAAAACGAATAAGAGAGGGGACGGTTTGTTCAACCTGCAAAAACCCAAACTCTGGACGGTCTGGTCCATCAAAACTTACAGACTTCCCAGGACAGCTGCCTCCTCAAAACGGAGGACAAGTGGTAACTCTAGCGTGGACATGCCTGGTTAACCTACGGGACACGCCAGCTGGAGGGTCAGAGAGTAGAGGTTGAAGGTCAGGAGCTCAAAGTGCCGCAATTCCACGACCCCTTCTCCTTCATCACCCGGCTGATCACAAACGATTCCAGTGTCCACGCAATGAATGGTTTCTAACACAAGTACTTTCTATGTGGAGGTCGTGTGACCGAGGGGATTGTGGTTTCGTTGAACACTGTCAAATTTCGACCGGTTGGTTGCGACCCATCAGTGGGCCGCAAGCGCCACCTGTGGTCCGTGAAACCATAGTCATGCGGGCCTTGAGGTGCAAAAGTTTGCGAACCCCTGGTCTAACATATGCTGGCCGAGCCCCTCCCCCCACCGCAGATGCAATATTCCTCTCCAACATCGGCTGGAATAGGGCATAAGGAGCCAAAGAGATATTTGTCGAGGATGGCCTTAGGCCAGGGGAAAAATAAAGGTAAGATAAAGAAAAATGAAAACATTTAAATAAAACTATAACGGTGAATTGATAAAAAGATCCGCCACATTAGAAGCAGCACTTTTAAACCAACTACAAAAAGGCACTTAATGGGAAATTTAAATACACGATGACATTCAGTGTAAAGTTAAACACAAAATATATTAACCACACGCAAATTGCAGCCCTGAAACGTGACAATTCACGGAATGCCCCTAGGAGTCTTAAGAGGGTAGGTTTAATTGATCCGCATCTACAGGGCACGCTGGATTAATCGTGAGCTATGCATGAGCGTAAAGACGGGAAGGGCGCAGAGGCAGCCAGGGGGTGACCCTCGTGAACGCACGACTCAGATCCGGGTCTCGTCACCACGCAGCCCCTTGCGGAGTGTTCGATTCCGGCTACAGTGAGTTGTTGGTGATGCCAGATCAGGCTCTCTGCCTCGTCCCTCTCTCATGAAGGTGCACAGAGCAGCGTGATGAACTATGCTCAAAACAAACAAACCCACATGCCACCGGGAAGCTTTTTTCCAGCAGCGGAACTGCTATGGGGCTGTAAATTTGGTATAGAATTTGAAAGGCACCCACAAAAAATAAAATACTTTTATCATCGTAGTGTACGTACTTGCAATAATTCCATCTGTATAACCCATCAATTCACTACACGACCATTGATCACGGTCTGGTAAAACCTGTCTTGCGCCTCTAACAATCAGAGCACTCCTGACCCTGGCAAACCCTGTCTGTGTTAGCCTGCGGCTGTCTGCCTCCAAACACTGCACTGTACTACATTCAGGTAAACAAAAAAACCCCAACGATTTTCAGGGAGACAGCCAGCAAACATAGTTTGCAATACATTTTTTTTTACTTTCCTTTCTTAAACTCAGCACAGTTTCACTTTCCTGTTGATAGAGCCACGTTTAGTAGATGCTACACCAACACACGAAATCTCTAGTACAGGCCATGGTCTTTTGCATGAGAAAACTGGGTCTATGCGTGTGAAGGCAAAGCCACGTGGAATAACGCGGGTACAATAACAAATAAACAGAGCATGAAGGATACTGATATAGAATTTAAAATAACACCGAAGAAAGCAATAGTTTGCATGCTCACGTCACTAGCCACTAATGTAATGATTAACAACTCTCCCTACTCAAGAGTCGATTGTAACTCTTCAGGTTCAGAACTATTGTATTGCTCCCCAGCGCCTTGCGATGTACTGGCGTCACATCCTGGATATAGCCCTGTCTTGCGCCCTCTGTCTGGCGGGATAGACTCCGGCCCCCGCGACCCTATACAGGATGAAGCGGGTATTGATAATAATTTAAGTTGTAGGTTTTCCTCTTTAAAATAATACTATGGTTTCTAATCCCCTCCCACTCCCTCTTCTCAATATTACAGTTGGTCAACATGCTATGTGCATTAATACTGTAAATGGCCATGAATGCTTATGCACATATAGCGAAAATCTAATAATAATAAAATTGATAACACATCGTGCAAATTCCACGCCTGGTCTTGATCGAGCCACTGATAGGGAGGCGTAGCGAGGAAACAGCGGTGGGAGGGGGGGGGGAAGTCAGCCAGGCGGTCAGTCGGCGCCAACCCGCCAGACAATGCTTCCTACATTATTAAAATGTTATCGACCAAATAAATTGAGAGTTTTCTATAGTTGTGGGATAAAACCGGAGAATCTGAATGAAACCCACGCAGAACAGGGGGAGAACGCACAAACAATACACAGAAAAGCGCCCGACACTGCAATCGAACCGTCTCGGGCAAGACTTTTTTCCTGTGGGGTCAAATGGATGCTCTACAGATTGTCAGCCCCCAGGGAATGGCAGAGGGGTCGTTGTCGAGGAGGAAGTTTGGGCGTTGGGTTGTAAATCGAGGGGGCTGGATTGGCTCAGAGCTGGCCTCAACAGGTTTAAAGTGGCACACATAGATAAGAAGCCATCAAAGTTATTCTGTCGAAACCATTCAAAACAAAGTGGCACAACAGATCGGTTTAAAATGGTGCATTCGGAGCTGGGAGCGCCCAGTGTGAACTGTGCCACATTAACGTTAATAATGAGACGTTAAATGGATATACCGGAACAGCAGTTCCAACAAGAACACAGCCCCTTACCAAACTCGACGCACAGTTTTGGGTCAATGAACCAGAATCGTAACGTCAATGTAACATTGCCGTATGGCAGCACTGCAAAGCTAGTACGAGCAAGGGTTTAAAAAAGATAATAATAACTTTGTAATGATGTAGGTTTTCACGGCTCGATGCATGATGATTGCTTCGAAAAGCTGCGCTCTCGGGACGGCCGCGTCGATGGCTCCTCTCCTCGCGACGTTTCGCCTGAGGATGCCTCCAACGTGAGGCGAAACGTCGCGAGGAGAGAGAGCCATCGACGCGGCTGTCCCGAGAGAGCAGCTTTTCGAAGCAATCATCAATAATAACTTTAATATTTGCATTGACTTCTCGAACACCCAAATACTGTGCAAGCTCAACTAGTTGAACAACGAGATGACAATAAGAGATATGTAAACTGATTGACCAAACGTGTGTTCGTTGGCTTATAAACCCATATCACTACAGAACCGTGATGAGTTTGATGGCTTTTCAAAGCTGCTATTTCGGGATAGCAGTGTCGATCGCTCCGCCTCTCTCCTTCGCGACGTTGTGCCTCCTACGTCGGAGGCATCTTCAAGTGCCCAACGTGGAGAACGCCTGCAGATGCCCCCAACGTGGGAGGCGAAACGTCGCGACGGAGGGCAAGAGGAACGCTCGACACGGCTATCCCGAAAAAAGCATGTTGAGTAAGTCTGAGGGCTTGGGTATTGCATAAAGTCCGTGGCACAGGCAAGGGAATGAGAGGTAGGTGTGTAAAGATCGTATGAAAGGTGCTACATTATCACACGTGAATCCACAACGACACTGCAACGGCACCATATCCAGAACAAAACATTCCTCTGAACACTCTATAAATATATATTTTTTTAACGATAAAAGAGATCCCCTGTTCATGCATTACCCTAAGCCGCACGAGGAAAGGAAAACAATGAGCCTTTGCCTCCAACGCGCGAGGCGAAACGTCGCGAAGTGGGGGAGAGGAGGAGCGCTCGACACGGCTATCCAGAAAGAAGAGTTTCGGAAAGCGATCATCAATGAAGAGATCGTATACACGTTAGACATGGCTGGCGTGCGCCGTTGGCTCGTACCTGCTGATATCCCGACTTTCCGAACGCTTTGCAAGAAACTTGAGCTCTGCCTCTGCTGCTGCTGCTGCCGCCGCTTGCTCGCGTGTCACCGAGTGGGAAGCGGCCACGTCAATGTCTTCTATTGAACCCTGCCTCCCTCTCCCATTGGCTGAAGCGTGAAAGACGCTCGCTCATCCAGCCGGAGCGCAGCCTCTCCTCCGGCTCTTGGGGGTGGTTTTCAGAGGCACGGTCACAATTGGCCAGAGAGCCAGGGGGCTGGGCAAGGATTTAACACCACCACCCGAGCATGCTGTTGCGACATCTGGGCAGAAATTAGAAAAAACACAGGCCAAGTAATAATATAATAAGTGATGGCAAGGCGAGTGTGCGCGCAGTCGGATGGCCAATGGGACCAGAAGAGCTCTGCGGACATCATGATATTGGGCGGCAGCGAATCGCTGCCGCTTTGTGAACTTTGCCAACTTCACAGAGAGAACGAATTTACAGTTGAATCCAGTTCAGCAGACAATGCATATCGCTTTACCAAATGAACTTGAGCGCGTTTGCCCTTCATCAAAAGTCGGACACATGTTTGAAGGCTGCAGCTACATTTTTATTTTTATAACCTGGATGATTGCTTCGTATTCTGCTCAATCGAATGGCGTTTTCGCAGTCGACTATATATTCATTTGTCTGACTGATAAATAATAATATTGGCATTTCTAAAGCGCCTTTCACCCGAGGGTCACAAAGCGCTGTGCAGAGCTATGGCGAGAACTGCATGTCAACAGCATCAGAATAGATCAATTGAGTAAATTGACAATAAATCAATGAAGAACATTAAACAACAAAATGAATGTGTCGTCGGTGGTGGAAAACCATTTCCTATACGCCAATCTCAAAGTGTTTTACAAACATTCATTATTAGTGCGCACTTAGTCCTATAGACTTAGCCAGAGCCTAACCCGACAGACACAGGATGCAAGGCAGAGCAATTGCCAGGATAGGTAGCCAGTCTATCGCAGAGCACCGAGAGGAAATTTAGTGAGGCCTATTCATCTATGAAGCATGTCTTTACACTGTGGGTGAAAACCTGAGTGCCCGGCAAAATCCTACACAGGCACCCGAGCTGGGGATTGAACCTGGGAACTTCTGGCTGTCAGAGGGTGTCAGGGCAGTACCAACTAATCCCAGCAGGGCAGTTTCAGAAAGCTGGGAGCCCCCATCATCAATTGAGCATACAACATCTTAATACATAAAGGACGCAATGTCTGGCGAATGTTAGCGCTATCTTACAACATGTCTGCCTTAATCCCTTTCCTGCCTCTTTGCGATTACTCGCACCGAGTTAATGCTGGTGTGTCAGCGGGGCTGGTTATAAAATCTCTTTTTGCAGAAGTATAGTGTCACATAAGTTAACTATGAGAAAATTCTCAAACCCAGTTTGGACTAGTGGATAGCTGGCAGTAATGGACAAAGAAGGATGTGGGGGACATATTTTTAGAATTACACCGCCAGCCACCAATCCAGTAATAAGAATTACATTGGACCGGTGTCTAGCAGGATGAGCCAGACAAACACGTTTTTTGCTGAAGCACACGACCTCTTTTATTTTATATCGGCTGCCAGGATTTTACAGCCCACAGATTGACTAATTTCGCTCACCATATATTTCAGTCTAAAGTCATACATGTCTTAAAGTATCATGCTTAACTTTACATAAACACTAGAATATTTTTGATAAAAATCCATTTTGGGTGGCGCGGTGGCCCAGTGGTTAGCGCTGTCGCCTCACAGCAAGAAAGTCCCGGGTTCGAATCTCTCGGCTCGGGTGCCTTTCTGTGTGCAGTTTGCATGCTCTCCCCGTGTCCGCGTGAGTTTTCGCCGGGCACTCCGGTTTCCTCCCACAGTCCAAAAAGCATGCTGCTGCATAGGTTGATTGGCTCGCAGGCTAAATTGCCCCGCAGTGCCCGGCGATGGATTGGCGTCCCATCGTCGGTATATCCCTGCCTTGCGCCCTGTGTCTGCCGGGATAGGCTCCGGCTTCACCGTGACCCTGTATAGGACTAAGCGGTTTCAGACAATGAGATGAGATGAGAAATCCATTTTTATGGGTCAGGTCATGCAAAAAATCGTGTCGTTTAATTCTCCACCACCGGACATGGCCAATTAGTAAGGCTTGTTACGTGAACAGAAAGTGCCAATAATTCACTCAACACACCGGCGTGTGGGAGCATACTTACAGCATTTACAAGTATATTTGCCCACAGAAATGACAGGGTGGGATGACTGTATTTTGTTGATTAACATTTCAAAAAGCTTGGTTTTTTTAGCACACGAATAATCCTCAGATGGTCACAAGGAAATTGTCTCCAAAATATTGTGGGAACGTCTTCGGGGATCTTAATTCTGGCTAGGTGAAAAGGATCCTCAAAAACGTTGCCCAGCGAACGCTTGAGCCGTTCAAAGACACACTCGGTTGTAACACAGTGTTTCACACACATACACACTGCACTTGGATTTAATATAAGTATTGAATACAATCCCCGTTAGCAGTGAACCAAATATTGTGTGACATTAAAGTAAATAAATTGGCAACGCATGCTAATAATGTCAATAATACCATACACGGGAACCTAAGATTTTCCTAACATCCTACAACCACAAGCAGCTTATACCTTGGTCCCGGTGTCCTTATACATGAAAGGCCTGCTGATCAATCCACTGCTGAATAAGGGCCTCCTTCAAGCTGTGCTAGTCATGGGGGATACATAACCGTACTTCTCCATCATAGTCAGTGTGGGGTGTTTAAGAGTATGTTAAGTTTATTAGCGTGGTGCTAGTATGTTTGTTGTTGCAATCTTCGTTTTACATGGCACTTTGCTAGCTTTGGGTGAAAAGTCCTTTAAAAATGAAAATTATTTAATTATTATAAGTCGGTAAACATAAACGTGGAATTACAATAATAATCATTTGCACTGGGGCAGCGCGGTGGCCCAGTGGTTAGCGCTGACGCCTCACAGCAAGAAGGTCCCGGGTTCGAATCTCTCGGCTCGGGTGCCTTTCTGTGTACAGTTTGCATGCTCTCCCCGTGTCCGCGTGGGTTTTCGCCGGGTACTCCGGTTTCCTCCCACAGTCCAAAAGCATGCTCCTGGATAGGTTGATTGGCTCGCAGACTAAAGTTGTCCCGCAATGCCCGGCGATGGACTGGCGTCCCGTCGTCGGGTGTATTCCTGCCTTACGCCCTGTGTTTCCCGGATAGGCTCCGGCTCACCGTGACCCTATATAGGATTAAGCGGTTTCAGATAATGAGATGAGATGAGATTTAAACAAAATGCCAACACTTCGAGTGCCTGCTCTCAACAGGCAGGGAGTTCCACAGCAGGGAGGCACGCGTAGCGAATTCCACGACTGGGGGGGGGGGGCGGCGGCGGACGCCATAAGAGAGTTCCACAATCATCAGTGAAGGGTTTCAGAAACGTGGTGGCAGCAGTTGTGAGTTCCTCGACTGAGATGGGCAGGGCGACCCAGTGGGGAGTTCCACAACTGGAGGGGAGCGGAACCAGCAGGCAGTATCACAACTGGGGAGTTGGGGTGGAAGGGGCGGAACCATTGGGGAGTTCCATGACCGAGGCGGGGGGGAGCACCAGAATAAATGCACGATCACCCGAGGGACGTTTCTGACGTCCAGGTATGCATATGAGGGCACAACTGACAGACCTTAAAGACCCTGCCATGGGACAAGCATGACTTAGTTACTGAACATGGAGTTCAGGAAGCCCTCGCAAGACTTTAAATACACACAACACAGACTTAAATTCCACTCGACTAGAGACAGGGAGTCAATGCGACGGGGAAAGAAAAGGAAAACAAAATTGCCGCAAAGAGATGTGAGCAAAGAACCTGGGTACCACAGTCTGACACGTGCCAAAGGATCTTACTCCAAACAACAAGGCACTGCAATCGTAAATCCACACACACAAATGCATGGACCAGCCTCTCTCTCGGCAGATGGAAAAAAACATGATGCAGTTGAGCACTGTTTCTCAGGTGAAAATATGAAATGCTCACCATATTGTTATTCTCCTTCTCACCTACAAGGCTCTCACTGGCGTTGCTCCAACATACATCCGTGACCTACTGCAGGCGCCCTCCTCAACACAACTTCGATCCTCCAATACGGGCTTGCTGTATATGCCCAGATCGGACCTCCATTCGATGAGTGACAGAGCCTTCTCGCGCACTGCTCCCAGACTCTGGAATGCCCTTCCATTGGAGATTCGATCAGCTGAGTCCCTGGGTATCTTCTAATCTCTTCTCTAGACTCACTTATTCCGTAAGGCTTTTAAGTCTTCCGGCTAGGACTGTTAATTGTGCTCAATGTTATCATGCCGAAATGAGAGCCATCCGCCGACCTGCGCCTGCTCGGAAACATTTATTCCTTTCTTGTTTGTTGAATTACTTTTTGTCGCTTATTTTACATCCTAGAATTTATTGCTACAAGTTGACTTTCAGTTTAACCGTCCTTATGTTGTTGTTGACATGCCGGTCTCTCCACGGCTCGGATTTCTAAAAAATAAACTCCAAAAAAATATAATTGTTGCCGATTTGCCGTTCTTCTGTTGTTGTTGTTAATATGCCGTTCTCTCCACAGCTCTGTGCAGCGCTTTATGACCCTCGGGTGAAGAGCGCTCTGGAAATACAATTATTATTATAAGCGGTTTCAGATAATGAGATGAGACTATTATTATTGTTGACGACATGCGACTGGAACGGAGGAGACTACTCATATGGAAACCCCGAGATGTTTGAACTGTCCTGATGTTGTTGACATGCCGTTCTTTCCGCAGCTCCGATTTTTAAAAAATCTCAAAAAAAACGTTGTTGCTGATTTGCTGTTCTTGTGTCGTTGTTGATGTGCCGTTCTCTCCGAAGCTTTGTGCAGCGCTTTGTGACCCTCGGGTGAAAGGCGCTATAAAAATGCAATTATTATTATAATACCCTTGCGCCGGGGCAGATGTTATGCCCATCGGCCGTCAGGTGGCATTATTCAATTTTAGACAACTGGGAACGGAAATGCATCACGGTGGATTTATCTGCAACGCCGCAACACTGCTTGTTAATTCCTGGAAGCTGCTAACGTTTCGCAGTCGTCATGTGCAATCCACTGCTGGATGAAGGCAACTGGTCAGCTTGTCGGTCACGGGGAGGGGGGGTCATTTGACCACACTGTCACCTCGCTCGACAGTGGGGGTTGCTATGCCAGCACTGTGCTATACTTTACGATGAGCCTATATGCAACGTCGCAACAACAAACTCCTAGGCGTATCAGTTTTGCAGAGATAACACTCCGTTGATATTTAACCCGCGAGGCAAAAGAAAACAATCTCCTGTCACGAAGGCTTATCACAGAATATTTACTCAGAGAGGGCAGTTGGAGGCAGGCGATGGAGTAGTTACGGGCAGGAGATGAGAATTGCTTTCAAAAGCCGCTCAATCGAAATAGCCGATCATTCGCCTCCCACGGTGAAGGCACCATCAGACGTTTAAACGCCTCGAACGCAGGAGGCGAAACGTAGCTAAGGAGGAGGGTCGCTCGACACGGCTAAGCCGAAAGCGCAGCTCTTAAGAGCAATTCTCATGCATCGAGTCGTAAAAACCTAGATCAATAAAAAAATTGACGACACGGTGGCGCAGTGAGTAGCGCTGTCGCCTCACAGCAAAAAACCCCGAGTTCCCGGCTCGAGTGCCTTTCTGTGTTGCTCTGTTCTTTCAAGTCCACCAGAGGGCGAACAAGACATTGATGTCGGCTCCACGAACACTGCGTTAGTGTAATGATTCCGGAGCAAACATGTTGTGTCAAAGGTTTACTCAAAAGCCTTGTGCTTTCCCTAACACTCTAGCCAAATAAAAGGGGTGCACGTGGAAAGACGCTCAAAAACTGAGGTCGTAACAAATCTACAGTAAGTAAGCAACAGTTTAAATAACAGACTTTTTTTAAAAGAGTGCATAGATACTCTCGCATCATAATAAGCACTCTATAAATTGAATTGTGGCACCACGGTTCGGACCGCAGACTCGTGGCGGCTCGACGATAACGGCCACGGCGAGGATCAGCGTTCACTCCACGATCTTTCAGCCAGCGAGCAGAGACTTCTTGTCTTTTGATGGTTTATTGAACAGCGCGTGCGGGCCCGGGCATAACGAACACGAGCGGCGACTACATCCTGACGACCTGATGACTGCTCCGTCTGACTGCCTCACGACCAACTGACCACGCTCTGTCTGACCGATTCCTTATATATCCCTCCGTGCCGTCCCCCCCCTCGCACCCTCTGGATGACCTCACCCGTAGTCACGAGTTCCAATCAATCAAGCATCGCAGGTTCGCCATCACGAGATTATGAGTAAACAAGTGTCGTAATCGCCCATGCCACGGGTTCACGTGAGCCAACAACAGGGAACTGACGCACCGTCCGCTCGCGCGCCTTTCAGATGATATAATGTATATACCGGCGAGACAATGGGTAAGCTAAAGAAGCTCGCCAACATGGGTTTCGCAAACGCACTGTCTGTCCCGAAAAACTCTGTATCTCCACAGTTTCCCGCCCCCCAGGCATTAGGCCCGTCCTCGGGCCACAACTGCCTGCCAGCAATCTTTCACAAAGTTCCCCCCCACATTCGCACCCCACCAATCTCTGCGCCAGTCTCTCCCCGCGGCCACAGCACCAATCGCTGCGCCACCGCTCTCCACCGTGGCTATGGCGCGAACCGCTGTGCCACCCGCTCCGCACTCACCACTCACCTCCCCTTGGGATCTGACGAGCCGGGCGACCCAAGGGGCCCCCCTCCCCCGGCTCCAGCGCCGACGGGCGCCACCACAATGGCAGCCCCACATCGGCGCAGCTCCACCACGCTACTGCGCCTCACCGCGGCTACCGCGCCACCCGCTGCGCTACCGCTATCCACCGCGCCATTGCGTTACCCCGCGGCTATCGCGCTAACCGCTGCGCTACCCGCTATCCGCGGCTACTGCGCTACCTCTGCGCCACCGCTCCCCACTCACTACACCCACAGTGCGCTAACCGCTGCACCACCGCTCCTTACTCATTACACACACAGTGCGCTAACCGCTGCACCACCGCTCCTTACTCATTACACACACAGTGCGCTAACCGCTGCACCACTGCTCCTTACTCATTACACACACAGTGCGCTAACCGCTGCACCACCGCTCCCTACCCAGTACACACACAGTGCGCTAACCGCTGCACCACTGCTCCTTACTCATTACACACACAGTGCGCTAACCGCTGCACCACCGCTCCCTACCCAGTACATACACAGTACGCTAACCACTGCACCACCGCTCTCCACTCACTACACACGCAATGCGCTAACCGCTGCGCCACCGCCCCCCCCCCCACTCACTACACATGCAGTGCTCTAACCGCTGCGCCACAGCTCCCCACCCACTACACACGCAGCGCGCCAACTGCTGCGCCACTGCCTCGTAATCACTACACACACGGTGCGCTACGCTCGCTCACTCGCTCGCACACAGAGCGCCACGCTCGCTTGCACACAGAGCGCCACGCTCGCTCGCACACAGAGCGCCACGCTCGCTCACACAAAGTGCCACGCTCGCTCGCACACAGAGCGCCATGCTCGCTCGCACACAGAGCGCCACGCTCGCTCGCGCACACAGCGCCACGCTCACGCGCACACACAGCGCCACGCTCGCTCGCACACAGAGCGCCACGCTCGCTCGCACACAGAGCGCCACGCTCGCTTGCACACAGAGCACCACGCTCGCTCGCACACAGAGCGCCATGCTCGCTCGCACACAGAACGCCACGCTCGTTCGCACAGATAGCGCCACACTCGCTCGCACACCGAGCGCCACGCTCGCTTGCACACAGAGCGCCACGCTCGCTCGCACACAGAGCGCCATGCTCGCTCGCACACAGAACGCCACGCTCGCTCGCACAGATAGCGCCACACTCGCTCGCACACCGAGCGCCACGCTCGCTCGCACACAGAGCGCCATGCTCGTTCGCACACAGAGCGCCACGCTCACTCGCACACACAGCGCCACGCTCGCTCGCACACAGAGCGCCATGCTCGCTTGCACACAGAGCGCCGGCCACTGCACTCACACACACACGTACACCTCTACACCAACCGCTGTACAACGTAGGCCCGCCGAGCCATGCCGCAGATTCGCCTCCGCCCGCCTTCGCCGTCGTCTCTTCCTGGCTTGGGACGCGCCGGGGGGCCCCCAACGGGCCCCTCCCCGGCTCCCAGCGGCCCCCGACACCACGCGTGGCTGCCGGACAACGGCAAGCCTGCGTGGCGTGGCCGCTGGGCAATGGCACGCCTGTGTGGCGTGGCCCGGCAAACCTGCGCGGCGCGGCCTGGCAAGCCTGCGTGGCGCGGGCCGGCAAACAATGGCGAGCCCGCCATCGCTCCGCCGTCCGCCGTCGTCGCCACCATCGCCGTCCACCGTCGTCGCCACCATCGCCGTCCACCGTAGTCGCCTCCATTGCCGTCCGCCGTCGTCGCCACCATTGCCGTCCGCCGTCGTCGCCACCATCGCCGTCCACCGTCGTCGCCACCATCGCCGTCCGCCGTCGTCGCCTCCATTGCCGTCCGCCGTTGTCGCCACCATTGCCGTCCGCCATCGCCCTCACCATCGCCGTCGCTCGCCACCCTGTGACTCTCGAGTCGATCCACCATTTTGCTGCGGCAATTTTCCCCCGCGCCTCACTTTCGCTGTCGCTACCCCGCCCCCCGGCCCACCCCACTGCACCGCTGGCTCGCTCTGCTCGCTGCTCCACCGCCAGACTCCTCACCGCTCTCCAGCCACCACTCGTCGCAGTCTCAACGTGAGTCCGCATCCCACTGTCTGACACCAAAACTGTGGCACCACGACTCGGACCGCAGACTCGTGACGGCTCGGCGATAACGGCCACGGCGAAGATCAGCGTTCACTCCACGATCTTTCAGCCAGCGAGCAGAGACTTCTTGTCTTTTGATGTTTTATTGAACAGCACGCGCGGGCCCGGGCATAACGAACACGAGCGGCGACTACATCCTGACGACCTGATGACTGCCCCGTCTGACCGCCTCACGACCAACTGACCATGCTCTGTCTGACCAATTCCTTATATTTCCCTCCATGTAATCTCCCTCCCTCGCACCCTCCGGATGACCTCACCCGCAGTCACGAGTTCCAATCAATCAAGCATCGCAGGTTCGCCATCACGAGATTATGAGTAAACAAGTCTCGTAATCGCCCGTGCCACGGGTTCACGTGAGCCAACAACAGGGAACTGACGCACCGTCCGCTCGCGCGCCTTCCAGATGACATCATGTATATACCGGCGAGACAATAGGTAAGCAACAGAAGCTCGCCAACACGGGTTTAACAATCGCACTGTCCGTCCCTCAAAACTCTGTAACTCCACACAATCATTATACTCTGAAATTATGTTGAAGGGGCGGCACGGTGGCCCAGTGGGTAGCGCTGTCGCCTCACGGAAAGAAGGTCCCGGATTTGAATCTCGGCTCGAGTGCCTTTCTGTGTGGAGTTTGCATGTTCTCCCCGTGTCCACATAGGTTTTCGCCGGGCACTCCGGTTTCCTCCCACTGTCCAAAAAACATGCTGCTGCATAGGTTAATTGGCTTGCAGACTAAACTGCCCTAAGTGCCCGGTGATGGACTGGCGTCCCATCGTGGGTATATCCCTTCCTTGCGCCCTGTGTCTGCCGGGATAGGCTCTGCCTCACAGCGACCCTGTACAGGACTAAGCGGTTTCTGGCAATGAGATGATAAGACAATAGTATGCAGCAGCGTTCACTTAGATGTTTTTTTTTATTACAGCAGAAAATAAACAATGAGCTCGCAAACTCTGAACGTGTGATTTTTGCGATACAACCAACGTTCGAACCGACCAACGCAACAACAAAACTTAGGTCAAAGTTGCAATGGTCGTTCTGCCGAGAGCCGCAGCGGGCCATCGTGGTGATCGGGCGGAGGATCGAACCAGAGTCCATAGGCTTCGCGAGCGGCCGTCTGCGCCAAAACCACCAGCGGGGGAGAGGGGGGGGCGCATCTCAGGAGCCC
>JAZEWT010000002.1:14777635-14790252 GCA_036362905.1 Mordacia mordax
AAAAAAATCCATAATAGTTTCACGTGTGATAATTCATTTGCATAAGAGTGCTCGTTAACTCCTTGGTGATCTGTTAAAATACATATACGAAATCTAAGATGATGGGCGACGCGCTGGAGGAGTGAGTAGCGCTGTCGCCTGACAGGAAAAAGAACCCGGGTTCTATTCCCAGCTCGGGTGCATTTCTGTGTAGAGTTTGCATATTGTCTCCCCGTATCCGCGTGGGTTTTCACTGGGTACTCCGGTATCGTCCAACCGTCCAAAGATACGCTGCTGTCTAGGTTAATTGGCCTACTGACTAAATTGTCCCCAATGCCCTACGATGTACGGGCGTCATATCCTGGTTATAGCCTCGTTTTGCGCTCTCTATCTGCCTGGATAGGCTCCAGCCCCACGACACAGGATGAAGCAGGTATTGATAATGATGATATTTAAGAAAAAAAATAAAAAATCCGTAATTGCAACATTCATTGGGAGCATTCCGTAATGTGCTATTTCCTTTTATTGTGCTAAAAAAAAATTAAAATGTTCCCATGCCGCTGTTGCACTTATGTGTCAATTATTAATTTATTGTACTGTGCAATCTCGAGTGCTAATGGCTACTTCATGATTATAGTTGAGGTTTTACCCTTGTACAAGTTGGTGTTGTGAGTTGATTTAAACGTGCAATGTTGTGTGTTACTGTTTACAATTCTGCACACATGTCGTTGCGATGAGTACGTTTATTTGCCCTTTACTGTTATGCGCTGTTGTGTTGGCAAGTTTGGACGTTTGTTGTGTCGCAGGAATGTCACATTTAGAGCCTGCAAGCTCACTGTGTACTATCTGCCCTAAGAAAACATTTATTCTTTCCTTGTTTGTTGAATATGTTTTATCGCTTATTTTATGTCCTATAATTTATTGCAACTATTTGACTTTCAAATGAACTGTCCTGATGTTGTTGACATGCGGTTCTCTCCACAGCTCAGATTTGTAACAAAAGAACCCGAAAAAAAGTTATTGTTGCTGATTTGCCATTCTTATGTCGTCGTTGTTGACGTGCCTTCCTCTCCGCAGCTCTGTGCAGCGCTTTGTGACCCTCGGGTGAAAGGCGTTATAGAAATGCAATTATTATTATTTATAATTTTAAAAACATCTGTCTACGTTATGCCGACCTCTCGGCGGCCTTGTGCAGCGCTTTGTGACCACCGGGTGCAAAACGCTCTGCAATTGCAAATATTGTTATTATCTGTGGAGTTATTTCAAGTCAACACAGTTCTGCTAACATCATGTTGTTGTTCTCATTCTACTTCCCATCAACGAACTGCACAGTTTATGTTTTAGTTCTTGTGAATAATACTAGCGCTGATTATAATAATTCACACACCCATCGCACTATCGTAGGCATTGCAATGAAGTATTGCCTGTCAGTCAGCATCGGAGAATATCCCGGGTGCCGGAACCTATCCCGGCAGACAGAGGGTGTAAGGCTGTGACGCCAGTACGTCGCAGGGCACGGGGGACAATTTACTCAGCAGACCAATTAACCTATGCAGCAGCATGTTTTTTGGACTGTGGGAGGAAACTGGAGTGCCCGGCGAAAACCCATGTGGACACGGGGAGAACATGCAAACTCCACACAGAAAGGCACTCGAGCCGGAAACCGAAACCGAGTACTTGCTGTGAGGCGACAGCGCTGCCCACTAAAATTACCACAGGTTTTACCGTATCTGGCGATTATGCAGGTGTTAAGATATTAACACCTGCATAATTACCAAGCAATTATGCAGGTGTTAAGATCCCAAACACCACAACAGACACATTTTACAATGCGTCCAGTTTGCAAAAGCCACATATACTAGTGGCAAAGTATGCAAACAGGTAGCTTTCATAACCTATGCATTGTCCTTCAACTGACCGACTTTCACCTGGCAGTGGCTTCCTTTTGAGCCTATTTTCCGGTGTCAGCCGTTGCCAAAATACAGTCAGCTCAGGACAATGCGGCCTCAATGATTTATATCTTAGGTGAAGCTGTTAACAGCTCGATGTATGATATCTTAACACCTGCATGATCACCAGATACGGTAAAACCTGTTGTAATATTATATATGTATACTGGCAAAAAGTACCCGTAGCGCTGCTCACTGTTGCTCGACCGAGCTTCCCTATGCAGTGTTGAGATTCTATTCAGCAGCTGTACTCACGGCATAACCATGTCTAGCGCTCTCCCTCGAGGATGCCTCCAACGTGGGAGGATGTCATCAACGGGGTCGGCGAAACTTCGCGAAGGAGAGAGGATGAGCACTTGACACGGCTATTCCAAGAGTAGCAGCTTTGGAAAGCAATCATCACGCATCGAGCCTTGAAAATCTACATCGATAAATTTTATTCAACAATCCTTGTATCTCCACATATTCTAAATAGGGGCGCCACGGTGGCCCAGTGGGTAACGCTGTCACCTCACAGCAAGAAGGTCCCGGGTTCGAATCTCAGCTCGGGTGCCTTTCTGTGTGGAGTTTGCATGTTCTCCCCGTGTCCGCGTGGATTTTCGCCGGGCACTCCGGTTTCCTCCCACAGTCCAAAAAGCATGCTGCTGCATAGGTTAATTGGCTTGCAGACTAAATTGCCCTCAGTGCCCAGTGATGGACTGGCGTCCAATCGTGGGTATATCACTGCCTTGCGCCCTGTGTCTGCCGGGATAGGCTCCGGCTCACCGCGACCCTGTACAGGACTAAGCGGTTTCTGACAATGAGATGACATGAGATTTTGTTAAAACAACACATTATCAATTACTTGAGGGAAGGCCTTCCCTTTCCAGGCATTGAGGTTGTGACCACACTTCACGTGCATCGAAAAATATGGATTCTTACAAACATGAAACCACAGCGATCGGAATTTGATTGATGGGCACCTCAACCATGAGTAGCGAATTGTGCCAGAACTTGTCTCGGGCCTCCCCTAGGTCGAGTCAGCCTTAAAGAGAGGACCTGGTGCAGAGCATACACAGCGCTGCAGTGGCAAAGAGGGCCAGGTATTTTAATGGCCACGCTATCCACTTGCGTGCCGTACTGGCGGCAATAGATGCTCGCAAACAGTATTAGCCCCTACAGTGCAACAAGGTTGTTTCTCTATCTACAATACTGAGTATTATTATTTGCATGCGCAAGCCAAGATTATTGGTTACCTGTACTATTGTTAGTTTAAGAGCAGATGTTACGCAGCTTTATTCATTACACCTCTGAATCGACCTCTCTTCGCATGAGGGTTGCTTTCCAAAGTTGTACTTTCGAGCGCACCTCCTCTCGTCTTCACGATGTTTCGCCTCCCACGTGGGAGCAGCAACTCATTGTTGAGATTTTCCTCGTGTCGCTTTTGGTAATGCGTAACAATGAAAAGGGAATATTATTTATAATAACATATATAGTAGGTGGCACGGTGGCCTAGTGGGTAGCGCTGTCGCCTCACAGCAACAGCTTTCCGGGTTCGAATCTCGGCTCGGGCGCCTTTTTGTGTGGAGTTTTGATGTTCTCTCCCCGTGTCTGCGCGGGTTTTTGCCGGGTACTGAAACCGCTTAATCCTATATAGGGTCACGGTGAGCCGGAGCCTATCCCGGCAGACGCAGGGCGCAAGGCAAGGATATACCGACGATGGGACGCCAGTCCATCGCCGGGCACTGCGGGGCAATTTGGCCTGCGAGCCAATTAACCTATGCAGCAGCATGCTTTTGGACTGTGGGAGGAAACCGGAGTGCCCGGCGAAAACCCAAGCGGACACGGGGAGAGCATGCAAACTCCACACAGAAAGGCACCCGAGCCGAGAGATTCTAACCCGGGACCTTCTTGCTGTGAGGCGACAGCGCTAACCACTAGACCACCGTGCCGCCCCCGAAATTATATACTATACAATATATCTCAATCACAACTTGATGATAAACTGTCGATCCTTCATAACGTTACTTGCATTTGCATTTTACATGTATGCTCTGTTTACATATTAGTCTGGGTCAGTGGAGTTTTTCCAAAGTACGGGTCGCGACTCAATACTGGGTCGCCGAACGTCAAGTCTATTTTCATTCACTGTAATAATGAAAGCTCTGATTAAAAGTCTTTGTTGGGTCGCGGGCATGAACATTTATTTGTCAACTGGGTTACAAGAAAAACGTTTGAAAACCATTGGTCGAGGTTACCCGATATTCATTAATGATCTTTTACATAATTGTGCTGATTTTTACACACACCATGTATTCATTTAAGCGTCAATCATCTCACGATAGGTTGAAGACTAGTTCACATATCACTCCCTCTTGATGTTAGCCATGGTCCCAACATGGAACGTCGGTTGGCAGATTCGCGGCGCAATGCTTTGCGTGTAATACATCGTAACATTACGATTCACCACAATTCATCGTCCTGTCGTGTCGACGTAGAACCCACTTTGCGCTCAATCACCCGTCATCTAACCACACGTTAGCTGTACAACTTTCCCGTTAGTGGAGAGAATGCGCGTTGTGATAATGCGCAAACGTGTCGCGATCATCGTTATTTCACGTGGAACGAATACAATGCGATCGCTGACCGAACTCAAAAACCGCATTGCTGACAGAAGCTGCATACCGCCCCCTCCCCCCAAACCCACCCGCGTCCGCATATATTCCTTTGCCAGTTTGGACGGCTATAGTGCTCTACCCTACAAGCAAATGCTCCGCATAAGCGCATTCGAGTGCCAAATACATCGGCGCGCATGCCAGTTTGTCGCAAAAATAACGAAACCCGGAGCATGTCAGATGATGCGGATGAATGTCCAACGAACCACCCCCTGCCCAGTGCTCTGATGAGAATAAAGTAGGCTTAATATCATCACCGTTGGCCCCTCTCCCAGATGTTTGCTCATTGTGCCTCGCAGACACAAACACGTTCGTGTTTTTGCTTCAGGATTAGCGCAGAGTGTACACTGTCTGGTATAAAAGGCCAGCCCTTCGCCATGCAAACTGCATCCAGATAGAAGCTTGCATACAACTACCAGCGTCATGGGAAAGGTACAACGTCTCAGCTCGTGTCGCGCTTTGCCGTTGTGTTTGTGTCTGCGGGTTTGTATGCGGTGATAAGAGATCGGTGGTGCAGTGGTTAGCACACTGCGTTTGAAACCCGGCAATCTGGGTTCGACTGAGTCTCACGACCAATAATTTACGAATAGTTGAATGTGGCCTGTGTCTGTCCCCTCGGCCACTCGGTCATAAATGAGAACCTGGTGTTTAAACGAATGTATTGGCCCTAATGGGCCTAATGGACGCTCACCAACAGCACTTGTAGCTATAGTCAGTTCAAATCATATTCAGCGGATAGTTCAGTTCGTTTTTAAATGCGGTGGCGCAGTGTTTCACCCAGCGGTTCACCCACTGCGCTACAAACCACAGCGATCAGAGGTTGTTTGGTTGGCACGTTGACCATGAGCAGCAAATTGCACCACAACTGGTCTCGGGCTTCCCCTAGGGCGAGTCAGCCTTAAAGAGAGGACCTGGTGCAGAATATACAGAGCGCTCAGATAATAAAGGAGGCCAGGCATTTTGATTACCATGCCATCCACTTGTGTGCCGTGCTGGCCTTAGTAGATGCTCGCAAACAATATTAGCCTCTACAGTACAACAAGGTTGTGTGTCTACCTAGAATACACACAGGTTGTACTGAGGATTATTCTTTGAATACGCAAGCCAGGATTTTTGTTAACATTTGCTAGGACCTGGGCCTGTGAGCCCTCGGTCACAGCATGGTAAAGTATGGGCAAACCACCCCCATGAACCACGCGGCGTGCAGGGGCCGTAATCCAGCAATGGAATGACAAAGGGCTTTAAACGATTAAGCTGGAAACCTAATGAATTGAACTATATTCTTGTCTCTCCCCCAATTTCTCATTTCCAACAGCGTTTATCTATTTCCTTTAACCACTAGTTTGTGCCTGCGTCCCTGCCCATCAATTGCCCAATGCCAGCCAGTCTGTTTCCAAGCCACTCATTATTTCATTTGCCCGTTCTCGTCTGTCCGCCCGTATGCCTGGCACTCAGATCGTGTTCTTCGAGAAAACCAACTTCCAGGGGCGGAAGAACGAGATCACGGTGGACTGCGCCGACCTGGAAGACACGGTGCAGGGTCCTGTGAACTCTGTGCGCATCGAGAGCGGCACCTGGCTGCTGTACGACCGCAAGGAATTCACTGGCACCTTGCACGTGCTCACGCCCGGCGAGTACTCCAGCCCGGCTAAGTGGCAAGTGCAGGGCGAGCAGCACTTCTTGTCCTGTCGCATCCTCCGCCAGGTACTGACGTGGCCGCTTCACGTCGCTCATCGTCGCCGAGAGCACTTCTCTTTCGCGCTGGCATGTTTACTCCCGGGCGGCACGATGGCCCAGTGGGTAGCGCTGTCGCCTCACAGCAAGAAGGTCCCGGGTTCGAAATTCGGCTCGAGATCATTTCTGTGTGGAGTTTGCATGTTCTCCCCGTGCCCTCGTGGGTTTTCGCCGGGCTTGCAGACTAAATTGCCCTCAATGCCCGGTGATGGACTGGCATCCCATCGTAGGTATATCCCTTCCTTGCGCCCTGTGTCTGCCGGGATAGGCTCCGGCTCCCCGCGACCATGTACAGGATTAAGCGGTTTTCTGACAATGAGATGAGATGTTTACTCCCACTTCCCATGGTTTGGTGTGTCTCCTGTCCCTCTTTGATTACTTCACTGATCTCTATCCCGGACCATATTCATCATACCTGTTACCCAGTCCTTCACTCACCGCTGCTGTGTAACTTGCCGGCAAGTGGCTGAGGAGCCGATAGGCGAGCGTGCTGCGATCGGTTCGAATCTCGCGGTCGCTCAAAGCTTTTTTCCTAGAATCTTCCCGGTTTCGTGTAGAGTGGGTTTTGCCTATACGGTGCTCCTTCGCCACCCATTGCTGTCCTGGTCCATTTACATGTCCACTCCACAGTCCTTCATATCCTAGTGCTACCACCTCAAAACTCCTCTTTTCAGGTCTCTCTCTGGGTCTCCTCCCCGGTCTGCTCTTCCGCTCTTCTTCTGAACGCGTTGACAGCTCTCGGTTAAGATTTGTGAATTAATGATCGCTTACCAATGCTGTTCTTTCGGGCTAGTCGTGTCGAACGCTTCTCCTGTCTCCTTCGCGACGTTTCGTCTCCTCACCTTGGAGGCATCCTTTCACGTTCGAGTGCGTCTGAGGATGCCTTCCAACGTGGGAGGCGAAACGTGGCGAAGGAGAGAGGAGGCACGCTCGACACGGCTATCCCGAAACAGCAGATTTAGTCAGCAAATCGTCACGCATCGAACCTTGACAAACCTACATTAGTAAATGTGAGAATTGTTGCGATGCAATTGACTCACTTGCTATGATGCTCACGCGCAGCATGAAATGCTCCACACTCAAGCAATACATGCACGGATTTAAGAGTTTTCCTGATGAAACAATTACAGCTGTTTGGGGGGGGGGGGACCTGTGCAGTGCATTAAAAAGCGTGGCGAGGTGCATACTTGAAAATGCACTTAGGTAGAGGAACATCACTTTGTATGCATATGCAAGTCTAACGTCGTATTGACATCACGAATAGGTTTTCTGGGCGGCGCGGTGGCCCAGTGGGTAGCGCTGTCGCCTCACAGCAAGAAGGTCCCCGGTTCGAATCTCTCGGCTCGGGTGCCTTTTTGTGTGGAGTTCGCATGCTCTCCCCGTGTCCGCGTGGGTTTTCGCCGGGTACTCCGGTTTCCTACCACAGTCCAAAAAGCATGCTGCTGCATAGGTTGATTGGCTCGCAGGCTAAATTGCCCCGCAATGCCCGGCGATGGACTGGCGTCCCATCGTCGGTATATTCTTGCCTTGCGCCCTGTGTCTGCCGGGATAGGCTCCGGCTCACCGCGACCCTGTATAGGACTAAGCGGTTTCAGACAATGAGATGAGATGAGCAACAGCGGACATCTCACGGCTGATGAAAATAATAACAATTCACGTGTCTTAGCCGCCTTTCACCAAAACGGTGGCATTGCTCCGTACAATCGCAACGACGACTGCTGTGTGTGACAGGCGAGCGGCGGGCATCGCATTCGCCTGTACGAGAAGAGCGACTTTGCCGGCGACTGCCTGGAGCTGAGCGAGGACTGCCCGGCGATGGACGCACGCTGGGGCCGCAGCGAGATCCACTCGGTGCGCGTGGTGTCCGGCGGCGCCTGGGTGGCCTACGAGGAGCCCGAGTACCACGGTCGCCAGTTCTGCTTGGAGCGCGGCGAGTACCGCAAGTACCAGGCGTGGGGCGCGTCGACTGCGCGCATGCAGTCGTTGCGCCGCGTCACCGACTGCTGAGCGCGCTCCTGCCGAGACCCCGCCGCCGCCGCTGCTCACTCACGACGAGACGAACGGGCCACGAGCCCAGGCGAGACGCATCCCTTGTCTGGCAGTAATAATAATAATAATTGCATTGTTAGAGCGCTTTTCACCCGAGGGTCACAAAGCGCTGCACAGAGCTGCGGAGAGAATGGCACGCCAACAACGACATTAGAACGGAAAATCAACAGCAATAAAAAAAATTGTGGTTTTTAAAGATATACACAGCGCTGCAGAACAACATGTAAAATATGATCTGATAACTTTAGCAGGCGCCCCGATCTCTGTCTCCTCTGTGTAGCCGATAGCGTCGAGATAAATATGTAAACACGATTTGAGCGGGTGTTGTGAACTAACTCACCCTTTCTCGCTATTTAAACGGTTCTAAACTATTGAGAAGTGCTACTACATTAGATGGTACAAACTTCTGCTCTGGCCCATCGATTATAATCCATCGTCTATATACTCGTGGTGTCATCAAAATCATGAGTCGTTTTGACTAATCCGTCGCTGCACAAAGAGCTCTCGCCCACTACAAGCCCTTGGTCCCGATCCTTCAGCATCAATCGATCCATTCCTCCTCCCCTGCACCACGAGTCGATCTCACGGTTCCATCTCTCCGGTGGATGTCCTCTCAGGCATATTCCACACAAACACGCACATATATACGTTTACACTGACTGCCTGTAACGACGCGTCGATTATAATTGGATTAAATTAATTCTTATGTTCATCATGCAGCCAATCATGCGCACGTGAATCAAGTATTTGTGTAGACGGTCCTAAACTTTACATATGACACGAAACATTATTTATTGTCAAATCGTGACCTCCAATCGTGACAATTAATCAATTGAGCCATTACAAGCTTAATTATACAGTGTGGGCTTTATGCTTAATGAGGACATTCCCATGATCGTAACATCTTACTGGTGCTGTGCTGATTGCCTACATTTCAAAAAGCCACTGCGACTATGAATAACGTAGTTAAAAAACAAATTGTAATTTTCTTTTGCCTAAGAAAGGAAACTTGCGAAATAGTAACAATGTTGAAAATGGTCTGTTGATCAACATGCTACGTCTCTCCTTTCCCATGTAGCATATTTGTTCAACATATCTTTTCAGTGCATACATGAAGCATGTACAGGAATGACTTTTGTGCGTGCATTGTATTAATGAAGTAATTGGCACGGAGCGACAGATAATTGAAATGCAGATAATCAATGGACGGATCTCTGCTTAAGGCCGACAAGAATAAACTGCTGCGAGATCAACACAGTGGGATAACACCGGCTGCAAAGGTTACACATTCAAGACATGGTGTATATAGACAGTTTTTGGTCTATCCACTGTGGGGTCAGGGGCAAGAGATGGTGGGTACTGGGCTGTGTGCAGACTGTGTGTTTGTTATCGATCGTTACACCCCCGCAATCTCGCGCAGCGGGCAAACGCTAACTTCACAGCTTTAACAACACACTATTTATTTGCTGGGCAAGTGGTTTTGCAATGCGATATTACATCTGTACAAGTTGTAAAATAAGTAACATTGGTGTTGCTTAATTTGCTGCAATAAAGCCAAATGCAATGCAATTGCTGTGAATTTGAAGCATTTCTTATTTTATTGCAACAATTATAATATTCACTGCTTGCTGTTGTTTCAAGATAGCCGTAACCCAAGAGAACAGCGTTGGACAACAATCCTCATTCATCGAGGCGTGAAACCTCCATCAGTGCAATGACAATATTATTGAAATATTCTTAAAACATAACGGGTACAGGATTAAGGCAGGTGATCCTCCCTTGATAGCCAACATCATGCTTTACTGCCCTTTGTCAAGCCACTGCTGGGTGAAAGACTCCCTAAAGCTGCACTTCACAGAAAGAAAGTTCTGCCCAAGGCAGTTCGATTCCCGCCTCAGTGGCCTGTGTTGTATACGTGTGTTCTACCCTGCAAGGGTTTCCTCTTTCAACAACAAAATCACTCATTTATTAATTGGCCGATAACATCATAATATATGACTCAGTGTATAATAACTGTTGGCGCCGGCTACCCGCGTAGGTTCCTTCCCCCCCACCTTCTGCCTCTCTGCGGTTTCCACGCACCTCTGAGTCATTCTGTTTTCCAATGAATAGCTTCGAAATTGAATCAATATGTGCGGGCTATAAATTTTATTTTTAGAACAAGCAAATGAGTACATCTCCTACGTAAATCTCATCTCATCTCCCATCTCATGATGAGATGAGAGAAACGCTCTCTGAGAGCCCTACCCTAGCAAGCAAACCTCCACAATGGCATTCAGCTCCCGAGAGTTGCCACACGCAAAATAGCACCCCTTACAAAAATAGATAAAATCGGCAACGTTTTAGACAATGGTTCTTCTTCGTGGCATAAAAATCATAGAACTCTGTACAAATGTGAACTTTAGTCCCAAGATTTTATGCTTATTGAATCCCGAAAAGACACTTGAAATATAGCTACTGTAACCGACGCCACCCGTCTCGTCTCCCTTTCCTTTCACTTTCGGCCGCATGATCGTACGAGAGACATCAGACCGGCACGATGGTTAACCAGAATACTAGAGATGATCAGTTGAACAATGCGCGCGTACGCGAACGCACGAGAAGATATTCAGATGCAAAAATTCTCATCTCATCTCATGAAAGCCTATTCATCTCATCTCATTGTCTGAAACCGCTTAGTCCTATACAGGGTCACGGTGAAGCCGGAGCCTATCCCGGCAGACACAGGGCGCAAGGCAAGGATATACCAACGATGGGACGCCAGTCCATCGCCGGGCACTGCGGGGTAATTTCGCCTGTGAGCCAATTAACCTATGTAGCAGCATGCTTTTTGGACTGTGGGAGGAAACCGGAGTGCCCGGCGAAAACCCACGTGGACATGGGGAGAACATGCAAACTCCACACAGAAAGGCACCCGAGCCGAGAGAATTGAACCCGGGACCTTCTTGCTGTGAGGCGACAGCGCTAACCACTGGGCCACTGTGCCGCCCTGCTAAAATTCTGCATTGTGTACATTTTTTATGTGAATCTGCCTTGTGCTCTGCATGCGCCGCTGGTCTGCTGTAATGTGCCTCTGCTGCCACCACAGACTTGCACCACCCATGCCAACGTGTATCTTCTTTTATATAAACAACTTTATTAACTTGCTCGACAACCACCTGCGTCAAGTTCACGAACAACAGCCACGCATCACACACAGAGCCACATTAACCTCCTTTGCACCCCTCTCCAGGTCTTCTGTACACTGATTAACAGATTAACCAAATCCCGCGAACGCCACTAAACAAACTGTCCGACCTTAACAAATGCACTCCCCACAAACAATGCACGTAAGATGGCCATCACGAGCAGCCACGCGTTCCCCGTTAGACCCACAAATTAACCTTCACGAAGAATTACAAGGATCCCCACCCTCTTGAATAACGACATCTCGCTCGAACCGCTTAACTCTAAAATAACCCGTTTCGGCTCGACTATCGAACTTCCGACTTCCCAAACAAGTATTACCAAGCTACAACCTCCGGAAAACGCACATCCACACACAGTCACGTACCTTCACGAACAACAGCCACGCGCCAACACACAGAGCCACATTAAATGCCTTTGCACCTCTGCAGACAGCACAAAATGCCTCATTATTAAACAAATTCTACAGACGCCTCTCTCATGTATATCTTATCAGTTTGTGCGCCGCCCCTGAGACCAACACGACTTCGCGTCTATACCTCAGGGGTCTCCAGTACACTGAGGCGTGTCCGCAAGGAGGGGCGTGGCTCATTGTACGTAAGGGGCGTGTCCATTCCGATACATCAGCACTTTAATATATGTGCGACCATGCATATGTACAACTCAACAAATCAGTAGCCAATGGCTACACTACCAAGACAACATACACCTCGAATAGCCTGAACAGCCTGTATGGTCAAGTGCTGTTAGCAAATACCCAATAAGATGGTTGGCTAGCACCACACTTGGCTGCATTTGCATTCCTAGTGGGTATTCATTTGAGGTTGAGTCAACCAAGGGAAGGCCAAGGAACAGTTCATAAATCGTCAATGGTGTTGCTCCGTGAGTGGGAATCGAACTCGGGTTGCCGCGTTCTTCCCTTCCACAAACGACCACAGCAGCACGTGTCCGCTTGAATAGGAAGAGTAATGGGCGTGAACCTACAGGGTAATATAGTCATATACCTGTCTATACTATGTCTCATCTCATCTCATTGTCTGAAACCGCTTAGTCCTATACAGGGTCA
>JAZEWT010000002.1:14802450-14831810 GCA_036362905.1 Mordacia mordax
CAGATGATGTTGTCCTGTTGGCTTCATCAAGCCAGGACCTTCAGCATGCACTGGAGCGGTTTGCAGCCGAGTGTGAATCGGCTGGGATGAGAATCAGCACCTTCAAATCCGAGGCCATGGTTCTCGACCGGAAAAGGGTGGCGTGCCCTCTCCGGGTGGGTGGAGAGGCCCTGCCTCAAGTGGAGGAGTTTAAAGATCTCGGGGTCTTGTTCACGAGTGAGGGAAAGATGGAGCGTGAGATTGACAGGCGGATCGGTGCAGCGTCCGAGGTTATGCGGTCGGTGTACCGGACCGTCGTGGTGAAGAAGGAGCTGAGTCGAAAGGCGAAGCTCTCGATTTACCGGTCAATCTACGCTCCTACCCTCACCTATGGTCATGAACTTTGGGTAATGACCGAAAGGACAAGATCGCGGATACAAGCGGCCGAAATGAGTTTCCTCCGCAGGGTGGCTGGGGCGCTCCCTAGAGATAGGGTGAGAAGCTCGGTCACTCGGCGGGAGCTCGGAGTAGAGCCGCTGCTCCTTCACATCGGGAGGAGTCAGCTGAAGTGGCTTGGGCATCTGATTCGGATGCCCCCTGGATGCCTCCCTAAGGAGGTGTTCCAGGCATGTCCCACCGGGAGGAGGCCCCGGGGAAGACCCAGAACACGCTGGAGAGACTATGTCACTCAGCTGGCCTGGGAACGCCTCGGGGTCCCCCCGGAAGAGCTGGAGGAAGTGTCTGGGGTGAAGGAAGTCTGGGCATTGCTGCTTAGACTGCTGCCCCCGCGACCCGGCCCAGGATAAGCGGTAGAAAATGGATGGATGGATAATCGGCTTCTATGTCCAAAGTCTGTCACCCTCTGATCCTGAGAAACTATTACATATCTTCTTCTCCTCCTCACGAATCGATTACTGCAATCCACTGCTCCCTGACATCCCTGCCTACCTGATCAATTGTTTCCAACATGTGCAGAATGCGGATTCTAGAGTCCTCACTCGCACACCCATCCACGATCACATATCCCCAGTATTGATGTCTCTCCACTGGTTACCAGTTAAATGCAGGATTAAATTCAAGCTCCTCCTCTTCGCCAACAAGGCTATCACTGGCGCTTCTCCAACTTACATCTGCGACCTGCTTCAGGCACCCTCCTTAACACCACAACTTCGATCCTCCAATTTGGGCTTGCTGCATGCGCCCAGATTGCACCTCCATTCGTGCGATCTTGGCACATACAGGTCATCTGAAGCTTGGCAAGCTTCAGATGACCTATCAAGACATTCAATGTGAGTTACGTATATTTATTGGTGGATGTGTTTTTTGTAAATGAAAATCCATGATTGCAAATGTTTTCACTGTTTATTTGGCGCAGGTGGCAGCTGAAACGGACGTGTATGAGGCAGCTCTTTTATACCATCGTGGAAAGACCTCCGGCTCAAAGGTGTGCGTTTGCGTTTGCAAACTGTAGCAGCTAGACTTACACGTTTACATGTGGCTTTTATGTTATTTTTACAATTCTTTACCACACCTTTAGGACAGAGCAATGACACCATGCTTACTTAATGTCCTGCATTGCAAGCTTCACACCTGACGTTTGATTCCCAGCTATTGACAAATGTCAATTGTGCGTGACATCTGAAACGATCAGAAGCCTTCTTGTGCATAATCTACATTAAACAGCCTGGTGTAGTATCATCTTGAGTGCTATTGTTTACTTCATGATTTTACTTGGGGTTTTATCTTTGTCCACGTTAATATTGTGTTTGTTTAATTGTGCAATCTTGCATTTTACAATGTACTTTATGATTACGGATGGAGTTCCATTCATTTACTTTGCTGCTGTAATTAAGTTTACTTGACCTTTGTTTTTTTACATTCTTACGCTGGTCAGTTCTGACTTTTTGTTATGTTGCAAGAATACCACATCCAGAGTTTCGCAGGCTCGCGAGATACTTTCTCCCGGTCATAATAAACGTCTACGTATTTTTACTCAACGTTTGTGTTTGGCGTGCTCCTTTTTCCTATGTGCTTAGAAGGAACAAGAGGAGGACCTGAAGCTTCTGACCAATCCGCCAAAGGTGCTAGAGTGCGTACGTTACGAGCTGCTCAGCCCACACACGGTGCAGGACCTGTATGGACGTCTGAACCCATGCCCGCTCAAAGAAATCCTCGCTGACGCCATGGCCTACCATGCCAACGTGATGCTGCAGGTGCCTGTTCACTTCGACGGTTCATCAATAGAGTTCAGAAACCCTCCCTTCATTGGCTCAGCCAGTGCATATTGTGGTTGTTGAGCAATCGTATTCTCATGTCATCTCATTGTCAGAACCGCTTAGTCCTGTACAGGGTCGCGGTGAGTCGGAGCCTATCCCAGCAGACACAGGGTGCAATGCAGAGATATACCCACGATGGGACGCCAGTCCATTTTTGAGCACTCAAGGCAATTTAGTCTGCAGGCCAATTAACCTATGCAGCAGCATGTTTTTTGGACTGTGGGAGGAAACCGAAGTGCCTGGCGAAAACCTACGCGGACACAGGGAGAACATGCAAACCCCACACAGAAAGGCACCCGAGCCGAGATTCGAACCCGGGACTTCTTGCTGTGAGGTGACAGCGCTACCCACTGGACCACCGTGCCACCTAGCAATCTTATTGATTAATATTTTTTTCTAGCCATACATTGATTATACTTATGGGCTGTTTATTTAAGACCAAACATGTCATGAATCATTTTAATGAAATAAATTGCACCACACGTCATATGTTTAAAGTATATATGTATGTAAATGGAATTTGGAGGTTGGGCATTGAGACTGATGTTGATGATATTAGTGGTGGATGATGATAATGGCGGTGGTGATTATAATTCTACTTTTTTGTGTACGCAAGCACACATTTACAAATATGTTATTGTGTTTGGACGGGTGACCACCGTGTATGAGAACATGTGTTATAGTCTGCTGTGGAGCTTCTTTGTGCGCACTGCAACACAATCCAATGTTGATCTTTACAGTGCTGCGACATCAATGCTTTGCACATTGACAAACCAGCAATAAGCAACCCGTGCAATCTGCCCTGTTAGGAGAGCCCATCATATAGCAATACATTGGGAAAAGGTGTTTAGTGTAAAGGATAACAGGGTGGTACAGTGCTAATATCTGTACCTTACAGAAGGGCCTGCCCTAGGCTGTGTGATTGCCACCTCGGGCGCTTTTCTCTGCGGAGTTTCTGTTCTTCCGCTGTACCAGGTTTTCCAATTCCCTCCGACAATTACAAAACTTTTATTAATTGGCAGCATCTGATAGGTTGGCACTGGCTAACTGCTTGGCTGCCTCTCATCTACCTTGCTGTAGCTTTGTGCAGTGCCTTCGGGACCTCTGGGTAAAAGGTGCTACTATATAAATGTAATACATTCTTATTATGACTGTGTGTTTTGATGTTCCCCCAATCCGTTTCCCTGCTTTGCTGTCCCTGCACTGCAGCCTGTGCTGCAGACCGCGCGCACTCGCCTGCGCTCCAAGCACCACTGCGTTGTGGGTTTTGGCGGCATGTTCTCCTCCGACGACAACGACCTGAGCGACGAGTCGCATTTCCTCAACCCCAGCACGGGCCGGTGGGAGGCGCTGGCGCGGGGCAATGCTGCTGGCTGCGGCAGAAGTGGTTTTAGCAGTGAAGCGCCACCCCGCATGTCCAACCAAGGCATCGCCGTCGTCAACAATTTTCTCTTCCTCATTGGTGGAGACAACAACTCGCATGGCTTCAGGGCGGTGGCAGACTGCTGGAGGTGGATAAGGGAGATTTTGGAAGGGCCAACGATGATAGTTTGGCTTTGCCAGTGCACATCCCGGAAAGGTGTAGATGTTTCCAGACAGATCAGATGTGCCCATCCAGTTTTTGGCGAGGGAGCCTGATGATGCTGAACGTAGTTGTCAGCGAAACGTCGTATACATCTTTTGTAAAATATTGTGGGGTTCTCTTTTCAACACACCGGTGTGCTGAGATAGTAAAGGAATTGGCGCGTTTTCTGTTCAACGTGACAACCCCTTGCTGATTGGCCGTGTCGGGTGGTGGAGGGTTAAACGACACTATTTTATAATTTTTTACGTGACCTGACCCAAAAATGTATTTCATTGATAATATTGGGCACGAAAGCCTTGGAATTAAAGCCTCCATATTGTTTTTGTAATTTGTACAGTCTTTGTCCCAATATTAAATATTATGGCATGAGAGTATGTATTCATTATGATGTGTGGCATAAAAATTATCCCTTCATGTTTGAGAACAGCACGCGGCAGCTGATGTTACACAATTACGAATGAGTTCCCCTGAAGTGACCTCTGTTTCCTAAAATAGAGGCGATATTTTCCAGTCCCCTCTGCCATTGAGCATATTGGTTATCAAGTGACAATCAAGCCAGCTTTTTTCAATCAATGCTACATTGCAATGGCTCAGCATATGAGAATATCTCTTTTGAGAGCTGCTCCTTCTGGATAGCTGCCAGGAGGAGGAATATTGCGGACAGAGCAGCTGTTGAGAGCAATTTTCTCACCGTCTCTCGTCTTCGTTTCTCTCACCTCGTCTGCTGTGACAGGTACGACCCCCGGCACAACAAGTGGACAGTGATAGCCTCGTTGCAGCGGGCGCGCGCCGATCACTGCGTGTGTGCCGTGGGGCTCTACATTTACGCCATCGGTGGGCGCGACTACGTGGAGGAGCTGGACTCGGTGGAGCGCTACAGCCTGGAGACCAACACGTGGGACGTCGCCGCCTCGCTGCCCAAGGAGGTACCGCCAAACCGCGCCATGCCAACACCCACGGAATGCTGCACGGCCTATGCCACACAGCCACAGACAACGGCACGATGCAGCGGCATGCAGCACCGCCGGGTAGGACCACGGAAGCCACACGCAGCATCATGCTTCACCACTTAACGCCGCATCATCAAGTAACTCCACAATGCAGCAGTAGGCAGTAATACGCAAGAGGAGGCAATACCACGTTGCATCACGCAGCACCGCGCTGCATTACGCAGCACTGCGCATCACTGCGCAGTAGCAGTGATGCTGAATATTTGAGCTTTCACTCACAGTGGCCAAACTGTCACACACACGAACTCTTAAGCTGTTCTACCATCCATCCAAGCTCACATCCACTCCCCCGACCCCCCTTGCCGTGTCGTCACGCGGCGGCAGATGTACGCCCATGCGGGCACCGCATGCGGGGCAAAGGTGTACGTGGCGTGCGGCATCCGCGCGGACACATACCAGAGCACGGCGTACTGCTATGATCCCGCTGGGGACGCGTGGCGGGAGCTGCCGCCATCACCCGTGGAGCGCGCTTGGCACTGCGCCGCCGCGCTCGGCAACCGCGTCTACCTCGTCGGTGGGAGCAACCGCCTGCACGGATACCGCCGTGATGTCCTGCAGGTGCGGTGCCGTAGTGTGGCTCGCTGGTCTGTGCCACCGGGAGGCACGCGGTGGCGCACAGTGAATCGCGCTGCTATCTCACAGTTTGCACGTTTTCCCTGTGTCCGCGTGTGTTTTCGCTGGGTACTTCGGTCTCGTCACGCAGTCCAAAAAAATTCTGCCTTTAATTTTTTGACTAAATTGCCCCCAGTGCCCTGAGATGCTGTAACCTGCTCACCCCTCCCCGTTGGACAACTGTTAAAACACGCTACATTGCTCCACGATTTCTTCTAGCTTAAATAAAAACTGACTTCCCTCCAGCTGATGGCTGACTCGGTCAATAATGCAGTACTATGTTGTTGATACCTGTCATACTGCTTTATCATTGTGTGCGGTACAACAGCGTCACTACTTACGATACTGCGTTTTTAGTAGGTACTGAATTATCAGTACCTGCAGTACTGCATTATGACAACTTATGACATCTTAGAGCTTTATCAGTGCGTGCAGGACAGCATCTTCACTACTAATGGCATTGTATTAGTATCTGGAGTACTTTGTTATCACTACTTACGGTATTAGGTTATCACTGCATACTGTGCTGTGTTATTGTTGCTCTCCAAAGATGTTCTGTCGGGATAGCCATGTCGAGAACTCGTCTATTCACGACATTTCACCCCCCACTTTGGAGGCACCCTCAAACGTGCCGCTGAGACAGGTGTTGCGTTATCAGTACCTGCAGTACTTCGTTATCAATACTTATGGGACTGCGCAAATGCTAGCCACTCTGGATCGTTGTCAGTAACTGAATTATGAGTACCGGCAGCACTGTATTATAAATATCCTTACAGCACTGAAATGTCTGCCTACATTACTGAGTTATCCATAAATAGTGCATGGCATTATCACTATATGCAGTAGCTTTTGGGCAGGAACAAGTCATTAGGGATGGACGACGGCCAGTGGCCGAGGCTAATGAGAGAGTGGCAGCTGAGGCAGAGAACGCACCCGACGGCGATGACCACCGCGAAGATTGAGCACTGGCTCCGGTGCAGGTGCTCCATGGCTCACGACGTCGCAGGACTATGCCGGATGGCGTCCGCTTGGTGAGGTGTCTCATTCGGCAGTGGGTTGATCGCGACTGATGCTGACGATTTTGACAGCACTGCATTGTGATAGCTATAAGTGACGGTGCGTTGTGCAGTCCACCGGTTTGAAAGCAGGGTTTGGTGAGTACAGTAGCTTTTTGGGAGCGTCACAAATTTGCTGCTGGGCTGAAAGGTGATCAGGAGATGGCAGCAGAGTGAGTGAGTTTGGGGAAGCTGCCTGTGCGAAGTAGTGTTATCCCCTCTTATGCATGACGAATGTTGTCTGTATAGCCTGGATTGCCTCCCACCACGCACGTCACACTCCTTGGTGGTTGATGTGGCAAGTGTGATTTTTTGTTGTTGTGCCACAGCCGACCGTAGTGACTTGTTTTTTGTGTACTCATTGAAAGGGAATTGGTAAGTAATTTTTATCAATTCAGGACAATCCTATTTTACTCGGGCTTTCCTGAGTAAATACGTGATATTTTTTTTTTGAGATTTGCTTAAATAAAGACATCTTAAGGACTCAAAGGTGCCGCTCGCCTACTTTACCCATTGCATCATTTTTTGTTGTAAACTGTTGCATTTTCTTTACCACATTCATTTTCTGACTTGGCGGTTTCCCATGTTTTCTAATTTGGTCGCGGGAATGCTTTTGGTTTTTTTTTAATCAAGCGGTGCCATTGATGAGTTTTCCAATTGAAGGTGTCCCTCTCGTGTCTTTGTTAACTTCCCTGTTAAGTCTGTAATCTTGCATGCCTTGTGGGTGGAGCGATGGCACAATGGTAAGTGTCCTGCTCTATAGCTCAAATTTCAGTCTTGTTTGAGCATTCGCAGCAAGTGATATCTGAACTGGTCCTGGGCCAACCAGTTCACTAACCTGCCCTGACCAGCTCGGTCAAATAACCCTCGTAACCAAAGCTTAGGGAAGTATTTATCCAGCAGTGGATTGATAAAGGGCTTAAGCTCGGGATAAAAAAATTAAAAACTGCGATGGGATACAATATATTAACATCATTTGTTTTTCTCCCTTTGTAAATCCGATTGAGGGCATTCCTGTACCTTTAAACAATTGGTTCTTTGTGAAATGGCAATGACAAATTAGCACGTGAACAGATATTAAGAACTGTTAGCCTTTAATGCAAAAAATATACATTCAAGAGCTCCAGTGCAAAAGAGCATTACTGCAATAATAATAGTGCTATACTTAGAGATTCAAACCAAAAACCTTTTAAACACACCACAAAAATGCTGTCTTAATAATAGGTTAAACCGGAGGTGTGCGATTGGTCTGCATGCCAAGAAACAATGTAGACACAACACGGCGGCTCTTTCCCATGCTCAGGACAGTAGCGCTTGTGTTAACAACGTTGGTGGATTCATCGAGCTGGTCTCCATCTCATGGACAAATGACTGCCTGCCCCCACTGGACCATTACTCACACAGGCAATGAAATAAAGTGGTGTTTAACCGTCTAAATCTGCACACCAGTGCTAAAGTTACTCACGGTTATTAAATAGTTTTGGGAGACGTTTGAGCTGATTGACAGCTCCTGTTTGAGTGGATGCTCACCCTCTCGTCACTGTGCCCCTCTCCAGGTCAATGTGCTCCAGATTGACACGGAGCAATGGACGTCCGTGGCACACCTACCAGCCGGGCACGGTGAGCCCGGCATCGCCGTTGTACCATCATCAGACGACCCGGCCACAGATGGAGAGATTTACGTCATGGGCGGGCGCTCACATGACCGGCATGCGCGCACGTCCTGCGTCCACGTGTACGACTCTGCCACCAACTCGTGGTCGTCGGGCCCCAAGCTGGAAGACGAGATCTCGGGCATGGCTTGTGCCACCCTCACGCTGCCCGTGGCGATGCTAGCACGCCCCTATCTGCGCGGCCCCCGCAGGCCGACGGGCCCGCCGGGCCGGGGAGCGGCCGCACGTCACCACGCCCGCCCTTTCCACCCGGCCCACTGGGAGCAACGGCACAGATGGTCGGACAGCGATAGTGAATTGAGCGCTGCCGAGGATTGAGGCCGAGCCTAAGGTGCGGCGAGCGGTTATTGGCACGGTAACAGCAGCGATGCTGTTTTTTGGCCGGCTCGTTACGGTGACGTAGCCATGTAGTTTGAGTTGAGTATTCAGGGTCCCATGTGATGCCTCTTTACAGAAGGCCGTCGTACCTGGGCAGAGTGAGGAATGCAAGTTAGCTGTTTCGGGCCAGCATGGAAGAGCCAGATGGTGAGGGGGGGGGATAAACGTCAGTTAAACTCATGCTATTCATCCCACGTGGCCCCACCAGCCCTTCTTCCCTGCCTTGCCAATAGATTTTGCCCCTGTACATAATTCACCGCGACCTGGCATAATGTCATCATGCCGCACTCTGGCCTCTTACATGCACGGTGTCGACTGCTATTGCTTCAGAAGCTGACTGCATGACTTCTGTTTGCAGTTGGACGAAGCTGTGTATTTTGGTTCGGGTGGCCTATTGCACTTTGAGGAGAGTATTTCACGACACACTTAAAAAATCAAGTCATTGTTACAGTGGGCACTTAGCTGCACCTGCATATTCACTTGGCTTATTTCATGTCACACAGTGTGTTTGATAGCAAAATCCTTTTACATTACTGGGGTAAAGAATTTTAAATATGTCGCAGGTTTCTTTGGGAACATATTTGGTGTCATTTAAGAAAAAGAGAAGGCTTAAAATGATTTCCACAATGCTCGAAGTCGGCCACATCTTTGCTCTTAACTTCTTTTTTAATTTTCCCTACCATGATTACTCTGCAACAGAAGTACGGTCGACAAAAAGTACTGTACGAGTCATTAAAATCTCATCTCATCTCATTATCTGAAACCGCTTAATCCTATATAGGGTCACGGTGAGCCAGAGCCTATCCCGGAAACACAGGGCGTAAGGCAGGAATACACCCGACAACGGGACGCCAGTCCATCGCCGGCATTGCGGGACAATTTTAGTCTGCGAGCCAATCAACCTATCCAGGAGCATGCTTTTGGACTGTGGGAGGAAACCGGAGTATCCGGCGAAAACCCACGCGGACACGGGGAGAGCATGCAAACTCCACACAGAAAGGCACCCGAGCCGAGAGATTCGAACCCGGGAACTTCTTGCTGTGAGGCGTCAGCGCTAACCACTGGGCCACCGCGCCGCCCTCATTAAAATCTCTAAGCCATAATCACATCCAAAGCCATACTTTAATCAAATATGGATACAAATATTGGGTGGGGGATAACTCATGCACTACTATTCTAATCACCAAGCTATGTCTGCCATTAGTCATACATATTTTCTCAAACAGGAACAATCTTGTTGAAATGAGAGCTGTTTTCTTATAAAGGGCAAAAAATAAAAGTATACAGTCAGCTCTTTTATCCATAGTTTGGGGAGTTCACTTTTTGTTTTGCAATAACAATAATATCTATGCACAACGTTTGCATGTTGCGTTACTTGTTCATGGTACCACATTGTTGGGAAGTTATTCTTACTGCTTCGAAAGCTTATCCTGCAGCCGAGTGCCAATTGCATGTCTCGTTCGTTAGACCTTCTCAAACCTAATCGTTTTGCTGCAGAACGTGTGAAGAGGTTTGGCTATCCGTAAGCCTACACCACTCTGCGAGTGGGTCCGCCATACCAACATTAAATTAAGGAAATTTGATTCCTTGGAAATCAGATTTGACCGTGTTTTTTGCGTTGGACTCCTGCACCTGATTCAAGCACTCGATGACTTGGCACTTAACAAAAGTAAACGTCAACCGAACATTATTATATGCTGACCGAAGTATCCAAGCTGGTGATGTTTATTTTCCGTAGAACATTAAACAAGGGGCTGTTGTTGCTTATATTCTGTCCACTGCTGGATGTATGCCTTCCGTGCAGACGCCATCCATTATGGTCCTGTGCTATAACAATCCATCTCTGCTGCACGAGCTGATCCCATTGCTGTATCTCAGTGATAATAATTATTTCCTTTGGCTGTCATTCTGTCTGCAGTCTCATCTCATGGCCTATCGTCCCTACCAGTGGTGCGTGGTGCGTAGCACCACTTTCCTAAATTTTCAATATAATGTGGTATGCAATGTGTTTTTGCCTGTGTCAGTATAAATGTCTGTGTTGTAATATTGAAATTGATGTAACTTTATTTTTTTACCAACTTTGTCAGGAGCCTCCACAAAGCTGACTCAGCCAGAAGTAGATACCTCCAACCGTAGCGCTGTTTTCCCGACATAAAATTGCTCGAGCAGATATGAGCAGTGTGTTTGCTTGCGAATCATCGGGGTGTGAACACAGCTGTTGGTCGCTGCCAGTACAGGTAAGGTGGCGTTGCACTACTACCCCAGGGAAAGCGGTGCAGTGGCAGGGGCTGTAAGGCAGGGCACGTGGGCAGTTTGTGACGGCAGGGGTCTCGCAGCTTCTACTGGAGTCTTATGTGCCCTGAGCAATGTGCATCATAGCTGGTTGCTGCCAGTATACTTGGTTCGCAGGATTGATCAGTCATTATTAAACAAAACAAAAAGGTTTTTTTGACCACTGCCCCGGGAGTGTGTGACTTGTTGAGCACATTTCGTGCAGCAGGTAAATGCCACTGGAATTTGATTGTTACTCATTACGCACAGCATCATTAGTCATACGTGGGAATTTTCCTGAAAGATTAGTTATTTTGCCTTTTGTTTTTATGTGCTGAGGCAGCAGGCTTTCGTTGTAATTGAAATTTATTCTGCGGAGTGGGTAGGCAAAACAACACCTTTCTTGCAAATGCCATAACATTCTATCTTGGCTACTTTGGTCCAGACTCATGTCATAACTCCACTGCAGGCAGCATGTTCATGGAATTTGTAATGTATAGTGGAAAAAAAAGAAGAGTCTTGTTCACTCAGTCTAAACATGTTGGGTAGAGTTTACCTTTAAAATAAAGAAGCTTAAATCGCCCTCAACTTTAAACAAACTGCTGTATAGCCTGTTTAACCTTGCAGGTGTCTCACGTGGATAAACGCCTACAGCATACGTGGTTAGGCCTGAAATCCATCTACTGGTTCATGTCCACCACAAGCCGTTTGTCCTTCAGTGTGAATCACTTGCGGTGTCACAAAGAGCCACGGTGTTCAGAGTGATGTCCATTTAAGCGAGCGTGTGGTATCTGAACACATTCAATGTATGGCCAAAAAGTCCAAGCAGAAAGCAATAAATAACAGTTCTTCATCACAAACCATTCCCACCTAACGTGACGTTTGCATTCTTCACGTCTCCGTGTGCAACGTGCACCTGTGTGTCTGAACTTGTGATTATTTATTCCATGGTTTCCTATATGCCAAGTCCCTGGAACCCTCTGGTGAACATTCGCAGAATTGCCAATATTTTCCACTCTTATGCAAATCTTATCTGGTGAACTACTTGTAAACTTGCATGTAGCTGCCGTTTTGTAAACGCGTCCCCTCACTGTAAGGTCATCGAGGTTATTTAACCGTACTTCCCTATGCTGAAGGCAGATAAGATAGACATTGGAGCCTAGTACAGTAGAGTAATATATATTTCATGCACTGTGCTTTTCAGAGCACAGTCGAGCAGCAGCCTATAATTCCTGTTCTGCTTGTACGTTGCTTATAAAAGTATTATCTAGGCTTGCCTCTGCTTAGCTTCTGAGAGCTGCCCAAATTGAGTACATTCCAGGTGATTTGGTCAGAGGCTTGTGGTAGTAATTATCCGGTGGTAATAATCACAGCTGCACATTGTCAGGTCATAAGGATTGGAGTTTGAGAAATACTTGTGTATGATATAACTTTATGATATAACTTGTGACCGTTTGCTTAATGTGAATATTCAATGTTTTCTTTGGTTAGATCATCATTGTCGCAGACTTCCACTGTAAAAAGTAATGCGGCCGGTCTTTACAGGTGTTTGGGGCAGTCTAATCACAGCACAGCATCACAGCCATGGTTAGTGTTAATATTTGGTCAAGTTAAGGTCAAGATTATATGGCTATGAAGTTCATAACTGTGCATGGGCGGCATGTTTAATTACCTTCAACCGCAGGAACATACAGCTGTCGATCTTAGTGAATAATATATAATGGCAGTCCCTAATATGTTGCCCGCCGACTAGTCTGGAAAGTGGTGTTTGTGCACCACTGCCAACACAGCATCACCAAATAATTCATTGCAGAGTTGCTGTGCACTGCTGTTCTTTTGGGATGTATGTGTGGAGCTTTCTTGTTCTATCTTTAATAATAATAATAATTGCATATATTGAGCGCTTTTTGCCCGAGGGTCACAGAGCTCTTCACGGAGCTGCAGAGAGAACGGCACGCCAACAACGGTAGTGGTGATAGTGACAATGGTGGCAGTGGTGATGATGAAAATAATGATCATGCTGTATGGGCTGATTCCACATAGGGACATGAAAATGTGGCACAACATGGTGACCATGATGGTTATAACAATGACGATGACTTAGTTCCATACATTGTATTGACATGTTTTCACGGCTCTACACAATTGCTTCAAAGAGCTGCTCTTTTGGGATAGCCGTATCGAGCGTTCCTCCTCTCTCCTTCATGACATTTCATCTCTGAAGGCTTCGGAAGTCTGATGATGCCTCCAATGTGAAAGACATAATCGCACAGGAGGGTGAAGGTACGCTCGACACATCTTTTAACGATGTTTCACCTCCTACGTTAGATGCCAACATCAGGCTTCTCAGAAGCTCACATAAGGCTTCTCAAAAGCTCTCATCAGGGGATTCTCAAGAACCTAATGAGAGCAATATTCATCCACCGAGCCATGAAAATTGACATCTTTATATTGCAGAGTGGATATTTTTTCAAACCAGTATCAGTTGTGTGATGATTGGTGAAACATTATTGATGGTTAGGGGTGGCGCGGTGGCCCAGTGGTTAGCGCTGACGCCTCACAGCAAGAAGGTCCCGGGTTCGAATCTCTCGGCTCGGGTGCCTTTCTGTGTGGAGTTTGCATGCTCTCCCCGTGTCCACGTGGGTTTTCGCCGGGTACTCCGGTTTCCTCCCACAGTCCAAAAGCATGCTCCTGGATAGGTTGATTGGCTCGCAGACTAAAATTGTCCCGCAATGCCCGGCGATGGACTGGCGTCCCGTCGTCGGGTGTATTCCTGCCTTACGCCCTGTGTTTCCGGGATAGGCTCCGGCTCACCGTGACCCTATGTAGGATTAAGCGGTTTCAGATAATGAGATGAGATGAGATTATTGATGGTTGACTTGGTCTGCGGGTATAGAAGGGTTGGGAACTGGTAACATATTTTAAACTCTTTGTCAGTCTGCGGGTGGCTATGAAAGCCTTCCCACGTCAGTCTTGGTCAAGGAGTCGTTGGACCATATTTTTCGTAAGTCAGTGCAAGTTGAAGGTCCCAGGACCGATTCACATATCACCACTTATGTTAGCTGTAGTTGGATATATATTTTACTACACACTCTTATGCCCTCAATCCAATCTGTTTTTTAGTAAACGTTATAAAATAGCTTGGTCACTGTGCCTTTCCAACCAATTATCAAATATAAATCAATTGTTTCCGCATTTTTTGGTTGTATTTATTCCAGCAAACACGTTTTCCTCTTTTGTGCAAGACATGCTACCAAAAATAGTAGAATTTACAAACAAGGAAATTTTTTCTGCCAGTAGGAAGAACTGTAGAGTGAAACTGTCTCGTTTTTTTCTTAGCACAAAATATTTCCTCTTTTCAATCATTCGTTAACCAAAGCAGCAACATCTTAGAGTAGTGGACAGGGTGCCACATTGGTAACCTGACAAAGTCCTGCCCGAAGCAGTTTGATTCCTGCCTTGGGCACCTTTCTGTGTTGAGTTTGTGCTCTTTCCCTATTCTGTGTGGTTTTCCTGCATATTTTCTGTTTTCCTCCCTAAACCAAACAAAAACTCATAAGATTACAAACAGGTTTTACCGCATCTGGCGATTATGCAGGTGTTAAGATCTCATACATCGAGCTGTTAACAGCTTCACCTCAGATATAAAGCATTGAGGCCGCATTGTCCTGAGCTGACTGCCTTTTGGCAATGGCTGACACCGGCAAATAGGCTCAAAAGGAAGCCACTGCCAGGTGAAGGTCGGTCAGTTGAAGGACACTGTATAGGTTTCAAAGCTGCCTGTTTGCATACTTTGCCACTAGTATGGGTGGCTTTTGCAAACTGGATGCATTGTAAAATGTGTCTTGCCTGGCAATTATGCAGGTGTTAAGATCCCAAACACCACAATAGACACATGTTAAGATCTTAACACCTGCATAATCGCCAGATACGGTAAAACCTGTTGTAATCGTATATATGTATACTGGCAAAAAGTACCCATAGCGTTAAAAACTCATTCGTTAATTGGTCGATAACATGAATATATAGGAAGCAATGTAGCAAATGGCGCCAGCTAACAACGTGGCTGTCCCCCCTGCCTCTGTGTTCTTTGTGCCTTCATACCCTTGTCTCATTCATGACCAGTCGTGGAATTTGCACGCGTTACAAATTGTATTAGTATTAATAGATGCGTGGACACACGGCCAAGAGGTGGCTCCTTTGTGTTCCATTGTCGGGGTCCAAATAAAAGTTATTCCCTCGTTACTCAATTGAGATCATACATAACAACCATCGTCTCCTACTGCAATAACCAGCAGTACCCAACTGAAAAAGTTGCAAGACTCAGGTGTCCTTGTATAAGTAAGCATAATAATAATGATACTGGTAGATACTAACTGTGCACAGGGTGATAAACATCCCCAGATAATTTTGGTGCCCTTTATTTTGCAAACAAGTGGATATGTTCCATCAACATATTTTCAATCAAGTCTGAAATTCTGTTGATTTTGATGGGATTGATGTGTGTGATCAGGTGGCAGCACGGTTATGAGTTTATTCTAAGAAGGTTACGGGGCTGCAGAAAGCTGTTTTGTGGTTTGATGCTATTTAGATCGATGGCTAGTGTCAAGGGCCTATGAATGTGAGGCAGCATATGAGAAGGTATGAGCGTAGGTGAACAAGTTTAAAGTCAATCGGTATTGTCTGTGATGCTAAGCGTTCTGTTGAAAAACATTGTCTATTCGAGATTGACCACAAAAGCGGACAAATGTGAAGAGCATCAGGTTGAAGTGCAAAGGTAGGAAATTACGAGTGTAAAAGCTGTTTATATCAATGACCGTTTTTACATATAGAGGCATATACCACGTTTGTTGAATTTGAGGATAGATTATTTAAAAACTGTTTCGGAAGTTTGATCACCCTGTGTTTTATTGGTGGTAAAACTGGTTTTGAAATTTGCTTTTAAGAGCTGTTCTTTTGGAATAGAGCGTTTCTCCTCTCTACATTGGAAGTATCATCAGGCTCCCTACTGGTTAAACAACAATATGCAGGTTTTTAGACCACAGAAAAAGTGGTGTCAGGTGAGGATAACCTCACCCTGCCCTGCTGAAAAATACCCACAGGTTGGCAATAAATGATAATAAATTCCTTACTTTCAATAATACCTTGTTTTTGTGTGTGCCACAACCATACACTGCATGTATGATTGGCAAACAACAGACGTTGGAAAGCAATCAGCTTTACAGTTAGATCTAACCGAGTTACTCAGCAGGATATTGCATTTGCTATACAGAAAGATCCGATTAACGTTCCTGAACATCCTGCAGTTTTTATGCCGATGAGTTAACATTCACAGCAAATGCTGCTTGTGTACACATTGCATGAACGTGTAACGTTCATTCAAAATCAATTGCCATTATCCATGGATCCAATCGTCTTTCCAGGATAATAGCATTTCTAAATCACCTTTCATCCTATGATCACAAAGCGTTGCGCAGAGCTACGCCGAGAACGGCATGTCAACAGCAATGTCACAATAGATCAATAAAGTACATTAATGACGAAATGAAGGAAATCAATAATAATTGCATTTCTAGAGCGCTTTTCACCCGATGGTCACAAAGCGCTGCACAGAGTTGCGGAGAGAACGGCAGGCCAACAACAACGGAAAAAAGTAACAACGTTTTTGGGTTTTTTTTTACAAATCCAAGCTGTGGAGAGAATGGCATGTCAACAACATCAGGACAGTTACTACTGAAAGTCAAACAGTAAATTTAAGAACATAAAGTAAGCATAAAAAATATAATTCTTCAACAGATAAGGAATAAATGTTCCCGAGCAGGCGCAGTTCGGCAGAAAGCCATCATTCCGGCACGACAACAATGAGCCGCATCAATAGTCCTAGCCAGAGGGCTTGAAAGCCTTACGGAACAAGTGAGTCTTTCTGACGAGATTTGAATATGCCCAGGGATTCAGCTGACCAAATCTCCAATGAAAGGGCATTCCAGAGTCTGGGAGCAGTACGCGAGAAGACTCACCCATCGAATGGAGGTGCGATCTGGGCTTATGCAACAAGCCCGTATTGGAGGATCGAAGTTGTGTTCAGGGTGCCTGAAGTAGGTCACTGATGTATGTCGGAGCAGCGCCAATGAGAGCCTTGTGGGTGAGATGGAGGATCTTGGATTCAATCCTGTATTTAACGGGTAACCAGTGGAGAGTCATCTACTGGGGATATGTGATCGTGGATGGGTGTGCGAGTGAGGAACGATAGCCACATTCTGCACACGTTGGAGACAATTGATCGGATCGGCAGGGGTGCCAGGGAGCAATGCATTGCAGTCATCGTCGATTCGTGAGGAGATGACGATGTGTATTAGCTTCTCAGCAGCAGCGGGTAACAGGATGTTGCGCAGTCTGGCTGTATTTATGAGATGGAAATTGGCTACCTTCGTCACCTTGTTGTGTGTCTCGAAGGTGAGTGAGGAATCAAGAATCACACTTAAGACTCCGGACTGCCTTAGCAACTTCAATGGTCATACATCATATCGTGTAAAACATTCCAAAGTATGCAGAATAAATGCTAATGCTACATTTCAGCTTCTGGAATGAACGAAACTACAAATTGAGGAAATTACAAAACATTACAAAGGAGACCGTTATAAACTAAAATCGAAAATAGACATTCATGCGTTGTGGAAATTCATGAATAGCAAACTAGCTGAATCATGACTCGGTTCCCCGTACTGAGGCTGCGGAGTAGCAGATTCGGTTGGAGCCTTACTTTAACACGCGCTACACCAAAGGTTCTCACCCTTGTGCGCCTCAAGGCTCACTTAGCCCACTGGCCACTAGGTGGCGCTCGCACCGCAACGATGGTTCGCGACCCAGCCATTGAGAATAGAGGCACGACGAAGGTTGCCATGTTGGATGGACAGTGAACGAAATGAGACTTATAGCTACAAAGTGAGTAGCAGCTCGGGGTTGCACGAGTACACACGAAACAAGTTGAAGTTCCTACCACGTGGCCTGTAGAGCAGTGGTTCCCAACCTTCCTGGAACAGTGGACGTCTGTTATTATTGATTAAACGGCCACTATCCCCGGTTGACCCCGGTTGGCCGTGCCCTCTCGGTTGATTAAGGTATTGCAACAGAATTTTCCGGACGGATGCCCTTGATGAGACCAGCTTCCTTTAGTCACGGGGACTTGGGATACGGGCGGCGCGGTGGCCCAGTGGTTAGCGCTGACGCCTCACAGCAAGAAGGTCCCGGGTTCGAGTCTCTCGGCTCCGGTGCCTTTCTGTGTGGAGTTTGCATGCTCTCCCCGTGTCCGCGTGGGTTTTCGCCGGGTACTCCGGTTTCCTCCCACAGTCCAAAAGCATGCTCCTGGATAGGTTGATTGGCTCGCAGACTAAAATTGTCCCGCAATGCCCGGCGATGGACCGGCGTCCCGTCGTCGGGTGTATTCCTGCCTTACGCCCTGTGTTTCCGGGATAGGCTCCGGCTCACCGTGACCCTATATAGGATTAAGCGGTTTCAGATAATGAGATGAGACTTGGGATACTTTTTTTATCCCCTTATTTTATGTCCTATAATTTATTGCTATTTGACTTTCAGTTAAACTGTCATGTTGTTATTGACATGCCGTTCTCTCTCTACAGCTCGGATTTGTAAAAAAAAATCCCAAAAAAGTTATTGTTGCTGATTTGCTGTTTTTATGTCGTTGTTGTTGACGTGCATTTCTCTGCAGTTCTGTGCAGCGCTTTGTGACCCTCGGATGAAAAGCGCCCTCGAAATGCAATTATTTATTCTTATTACATCTTCCTGTATTCTGTAATATACAAAGGCATGACTGCTACACGTGTCTCAGGGATTATTAATTCACCGTACTTAATTACGCTGGTCAGTGGGTTGGTGAAAGTGAAGATCAGGCATGAGCATATAAGTACGGTACAATACAGTGGATTTGCTGGACTGCCTCCTCTACTACCCTAGATGTGACGTTACATCCTATAATAATAATAGTAATAATTTTCATTTGTAAAGCGCTTTTCACCCGAGGATCACAAGCGCTACACAGAGCTGTGGCAAAATAATAACTATAACCGTTATGCATGGTGGTTGCTTATCGCAGCACCACCCAGGCTTGTGCTTGCTTAGCTTTTGAAATAATACGTCAATAATACGAGTACTCTAGCACCTGTGTAATTTGGTCATACGTTTCATATGGCACCTACTTGTATACTTGGTAAATTGACAGTGTACAGTACTGGTATTATTGCAATGGTTCTGCACTAATTCGGCCGGGTGGCATAGTGGTTACTTTGCTCGACTCTAGATTGGGAGCTGAAATCTCAGTCCTGGGTCGGCTTGGTTTACCATCACTCGTGTCAATAATACGAGTTACTCGAGCACCTTTTGGAAAGTGCTGTGTCAACCACTAAGTCCCTGCGTCGGAATTCTGGAATGTCCCCCACTGGCTCACGGCGACCAAGAGAGCTCCGCGTGACTCTATCGTGTCGATTGTTTCGTGTTGGATTACAACTCCACAGGTCAGTGCGGTTTTGGTGACGTAGGACAGAAGTGCCGGGAATGATTCAAATATGCTTCGCCACTGTTAGCCGTGGCTCGTAATCGAACTCTTACTGCCAGGTTCGCAGCACAGTTTGCTCACCACTCCCACCTAATTTTTAAAATATATGTATATATCAGACGTGTTTTTTAAAAATAAAAAATGACGCGCGGCTCTGGATGGGGAAGTAGCACCCATACAGGTGTGGCATTTTCACTTGCCCTAGTATTTATGTTGCGCAATAAAATCCAGCCATCCATTTTCTGAGAAACCCAACCCTTAAGGTTCCGGATGTAATGGCCAAATACAGTTTTCAAGATTCAGACATGCGCCCAGTGGAGGAATAATTTTACCCACCTGTACGTGGGTACGACGCATAATTTGTCGATATATATTGTTGGTTTCTATTCTGTAAACGGATTCACTTTAATTTCTGGACGCATGTATCTGTCAGTATGCCCTTGTACAACTAACGCAACGCAATGCACTTGGGTCTGTCCCGTGACCTTCCTGTCCATGAGTCTTCCGACACTTCGCGTGGTCTCAAAGTAAACTTGGCCTGGCACAACAGCCGTGGCGACGTTATCGTCACTTGCTTTGAAATACTGCCCGGCAGAGGTAGTGATGATTACCACTTGTATAATGATTTCTAGCAACTTACAATTATACATGTGGTGAACCCATAGGATATCGCACTGAGCAGCATGGTGTACGTATGGTAAACCCATAGGATATCGCACTGAGCAGCATGGTGTTTGTATGGTAAACCGTTCCTTATGACTGACATGCCATGAGTAGGAGTGGATTGACAATAGCTGTGTGTATATTTACGGCCAGAGGCTATCGTAGTAACCGGCGTGGTGACGTACAGCTCCACAGCCCCCCAATGACAGATAAGCAGAGGAGCTTTCAGGAGTATTTTATTGCAGCTATTTTAAATCATTGTGGATTTAACAAAACCTCTACCCTTCAACGTTGAAATGCAATCTGCGAAAAATGCCCTTATATGAGATGTAAATTACTTTTTATGCCATTAGGATCGGTACAGTGTAAACTTAAACCTACCCAAGTGGCCACAGTTGCTAACCGGCTTCACATTTTAAATTACAATAAAAATGCAATCACGTGGTCGCGTATTTGATTAGGTTCCAGCAACTGCCACGGGTCAATACCCAGTCTCTAAGCGTGATGCATGATGCTTGAAGAATGCCATTTGTGCTGCAACAGTAGGGGTTTTGTTATTTGCTGTTGAAAGAGCGAAAATAAATAAAAGAATGTCCACCATAACATAAATCGAACTGAGCAAATAAGGGTAAAGCACACTTGAAGCACGAGACGTAAGTTTAAAAATTGTTAAGATTTGTAACACGCTCAGTTGGTGCCGTATCTACATGTCCAAATGCACTGAGACACGATTACCAGAGATGGCAACGGCATCGCGCGTGTGAAATTGGGGCGCTCATCACCGGAAATCGAGGACAAAATCACCCGGAATGCATCCGACTTCATCAGACCTGAAAAGCTGCTCTTGTTGGAGCCTGGATAGCGCTTTAATTGGCAAGCACCTTACACAAAACTGATGCTGTTTGTTACTGTGGTGGTGGGGCTACATGGTCATCAGACGTCGGTGCTGTATAATTGTTATATACCGTACACGACTGATCTCTCCACATGCATCAACCCGCACGGACCAGTTAAGTATGGTCAAATAATAATGATATTTGCATTTCTAAAGTGGCATTCACCCGAAGGTCACAAATCGCTACAGAGCTATGGAGAGAACGGCATCAGCATCAAAATATATCAAATAACTAAATCAATGGACATTGTTATTTAGCAAATGCCCTTATCGAGGGTGAATTAGGTCATTATAGGGGTATCGTGAGGAAACTACAGCGATGAAGTCACCGGCGCCAACATCTGCCGGACACGGCGTATCCTGGCCGACAGAGGGCGCAAGGCAGGGGAGTACCCAGGGTGTGGCACCATTACATTGCAGGGCACATTGTCAGAACCGCTTAATCCTGTACAGGGTCGCGATGAGCCGAAGCCTATCCAGGCAGACACAGGGCACAAGGCAGGGATATACCCACGATGGGACGCCAGTCCATCACCGGGCACTGCAGGCAATTTAGTCTGCAAGCCAATTAACCTATGCAGCAGCATGTTTTTTGGACTGTGGGAAGAAACCGGAGTGCCCGGCGAAAACCCAGGTGGAGAACATACAAACTCCACACATAAAGACACCCAAGCCGAGATTCGAACCCGAGTCCTTCTTGGGGTAATTTACCCAGCTGGGCAATTAACGTAGACAGCAGCGTTTCTTTAGACGGTGGGAGGAAACCGGAGTGCCTGGCAAAAACCCACGCAGACACGGGGAGAACACGCAAACTCCACAGGTACCCGCGCAAGGAATCAAACCCAGGTGCTGCTTGCTTGTATGTGGGGAGGTCTTCCTCCAGCATCGAATTGTCAGTTCGCTACTGGAGCAGTGTGTATGCAACAAGGCCGGAAATTTCCCCCCAAATGAAAAAGTGTTGGCGTCACCCGTACAGGTGCAATTGCCGAGAAGTAAGCGGTGAATCAGGCGAATGTTTGGGACGTTACGGTGCAGCAGTTGGGCGCTTCCGTTGTCGCCGATCTAAGCGGCTTGAGGGTGGGTGAGGTCTGATGAACTCGGGGCATGCATTCCTGGGCGCACAGGCCACCGTCAACGCCCACCTCGCGTTAGCCTGTCCGCGAGCAGAGTCCAGTCGAGGCATGTCTGCTGTGGTCATCCCGAACGTAAGGCGTGCATTGCATAGCGTGCATTGCATAGCAATCGCTGTGCTTGCACACGTTGCTCTGCTTAGTGTTTTAACATCGGCGCATTCGGCTAAGCTACTGAACGTTATTGCTAAACACGTAATTTTTACACGTAGTGATACAGCATTGTATTGATGCAGGTTTCCACGATTCCATCTACTGTATGAGATTTGCTATTAAGAGCTGTTCATTCGGGATAGTGTCGATTGTTCCTTCTGTGAAGGACAGGCGAAACGCTGGACACGGCTATCCCGTAAGAGCAGCTCTGGCAGAAACAATGTTCAGTACGGCAAGAATTATGCTAGGTTTTTATTCAAAAGTTGGGAGAAATAACAAAAGAATATTTAAATCTGAATGTATCACAGTTGCGGCATACAGGCCCAAAGCACAAATAGCCACTAATATACACATCTATTGGAGGTGTAATAGGTCGTGTTTGTTAAATTGCGACGTTGTAGAAAGTTGGGAAACCTATTGATCAAATGAATTGCAAAGCAGCGCCTAGGAAAAATCTGTAACGTTTTGATATTCGGTATGGTGGTCACTAAATTCTCAAACAGCCACAATCGCTTTTGGGAACAATTTCCGTATTAGAACTTTAATTGCATGCATTAGCAATATCAAGGTCATAAATACTTTCATCCATTTCGCAAGTACCTATCTGTAGGATTATTTTGTTATTCGTATCAATTTTCTTTCCATGTTTTTAAAATTGTTTAATTGAACAAAGCCTATTTAGAACATAAGGGAATTTTGCAAGCCCAACAAAACCCACTTTCTATAGGTTAAGACTTCAACTTGCTTAAACCTGATTCAGTAAGCTAGTGCACTATGCAAAATAGAATTCAGGTTTTCCAGGCTATTCACAAAGCAAGCACTAAATATTGTAGTTTTAAATCATTTACTCATAGGTCATTGCATACAAATGAACAATGCATGTTACATGCTGCTTTGAAAATAAATTTCTTTACAGTACAATTTCATACAACAAACGAGGCCGTGTGAAGTTCAGCCTCGGGGCATTACAAATGAATCTGGATTCTAGGGTTCAGGGTTTATTTCCCTCCTGCATCAAGTGACTACAGCAAATCAGCATCTCATTCAACGGCACTGCTTGCAAACGGTCTATAAAACACACCGGATGTACCCAAGTATACCAAGATGGTACGCAGAAAGGAACACCCAACATTTTAAAGTGCCATTGGAGTTGTTTGAGGCGGTCATCTTGGGTCTGCATTTGGTCACTTACTTGAATTAAAATCCTACACGTTTCATAAAACTTATAAAACTTGGGACATGCCAGTTTATTTAGCATTTATTTCATTCACCTTTTAGTGCCCCAATTATAAAAGCAGCTCGTCAATGCATTTTATATTACGCGTGTACACAATGTACCATTAATAGCCATGAGCTACCATAATGTACATAACAGTTAAAAGAGACCTGATTTGGCATACAAGCATATGGCGCTTTGTAAGGCTATCGTCCACCAATCACACAAGCACTACCATAGGACACCTACAGCTCTCGACCAACTCGCAAAGAAAAACCTGGTTCTGTACAGCACCGTGACGGTTCCCTTTAAACAGCCAGATGATATGCACGCGGCGGAAGTGCCAAGTGCCTCTACGTCTATTTGGTCTAGTCTGAATTACTCAGAGGGTCAGTACAAAAATTAATCAAACAGGAATAAACAATGAGTACCATACGCCTCCGACAGGTCACATCAGATGCCGCAGACATCCAGATTTTCATCATTCTTCTGGATTAACAGCAAATGGAGAGGGGGGGGGGAAGCCTGCATTTACAGCAATAAGTCAAAGGCACAGGGAGGAAAAAAACATTTGCTGGTGTGCTGGCAATGTGTGGTCATTTACAAGCGATCGCACGTACCTCCCTTTGCAGGGTACACGTGAACGGCCATTGCTATCGACGGAGAATGTACGGGTGCAGCCACACGGGCACTAAAGGTTGGCGGCAGTACTGTTGGCATGATTAAATGCACGTGTGCACTCGCGTTGCAGCTGTCACAGAATGCAGGGGAAAAAAACTTTCAATGATACCAACAAGTCAGCTTTCAAGTTAAGTCATCACTTAAAAAATACATTTTTGACCAGAGGTATAAAAAGTTAAAAACTGCCAATAAGATACAGTATTAATAATTATAAAACCCAAAGAAAGAACTATCAGTTATACAAAAAAAGTTTGCCTTGCAAAAGACTGTAATTTTGGTTTATAAAGCTTAGAACAAAATGGAATTCTTGTAGTTAACTAATAGATTGTCGTTAATGATAATTAAAAACCATTAAATCTTTCCACATTATTACAAACGGCAGTTACAGCAACAGAAATGTTTAGCCTCTATGAACACAAGTTTTCTGCACTCGGAACGCATGTTCTTCCTCCTCCCAGTCTTTTTAACCCAGTGAGTGCCACAATCAGTGGGCACACGAGGCATGGGTATCCTTCACCCATGGACGTCAGCCAGTCTTGACGGTTCACGTTTTAAAAACACCACATTCAACCCAAGATGACATTTTCCTAGGTCCATGTGTTTTCGTGCTTGCCTTAGTTTTCGTAAGAAACAATACACTGCATTGAAAGTCACAGATTAAAGAGTCTGGCTGTAAGAACACAACAGGCCAGGATGGCAAGGGTCGCGAATCCATCAGGAGTTCTCCGGGTTGGCCAAATCTACGATCCGCACGTGCGTGAAGGGGAAGTGGCCCCTCCGGCCATTCACCTCCCCTTCCCACTGCCCGTTGATGTTCATCTTCGTCACCGAGACCATCTCGCCAATCTGCGATTAACAGAACATAAAACAAAAACATTGACTCATAATAAACCAAAATATATATGCAATATATCGAAAACACAAGACCTAATCCTGCATTGAGCACCATAAAATGTGAACGTTGCCTTTCTAATACACAGTGGATTGTCCATTTGCACGCAATCCTGTTTGCGAATAAAGAAGTCATCCCTTTGGTAGGTCCCGTCAGGTTTACAAGCGCTGCAGCACTCGAAAGGATTTCATTTAAGCGATTTTTGTTGCTGCCGCGAATTATTAGGGCAGCCACCAAAAGCCTGAGGCGGGTGTGCCGGGGAGTGCATTTGCATGCCTTGGTATGTGGCAAGCCATCACAAGGACCACGGCAAGCCACCATTTCCATCGCTTCGGCACCTGAACCATTAAGTGTTCCTTTTTAAATCGGCAGTATTCACATATCCACCCACAAATTGAACAGTCACAACATTTTGAATGCTGCGGTTTCTGTGTCAGTATTGTTGCCACCAGCGAGTCATCAATTCTCTGTACAGCATCGACATACCAGACTGCTGAATCAACCATAAACAAGCCCTTTTATTAGTGCACTGTTTACTGATTTCAAGATATTGTTCTGCTACCCGCGCAGCGACCCAACAGAAATGTAAGCATTTCATTTCTCTAGGTGGACAGTGTCATGCGATGGGGCTCACGATTCTGTAAACATAAGACAGCCCAAAAAGCCAAGCAAAGCTACCAGTGATGTTTGTGTAATAGCACAAATGAGCCACACTTAAACCAACTAATTTAATTTTGACTGGATTCTTGAGAAAACACGGTTTACAATTTGAAATCAAGTTCAGAGAAGATTGCCTGAAAAAGGTTATGTAGCAAATTCAGCCAAACACGGCACAACGTGCGTGTGCCGTGATTTAAAAGCCACATTTAATTGTGGTTGGTCAACACTCTTTTTCTTGCTTCTTGTAAAGTTGTATTGCCCCACATCTGTGCACGTAACCTTTACCGCTGTTCACTTCATTACTCGCTGTACAGTACACACAACACATCCTGCCTTCAGACGCACATGCCAACTTCAAACAGGTTTACAGGTGTAAAATAATTACTAGCATTTCAAAACGACTAAGACCAACGCATTCGAAATCTGAAAGGGGCCAATTGGAACCCACCTTTAAACTACGCACAAGGGCAGGCAGCTCGATCATTTAAATGCTCTCCCATGGCAGCCCGTCTTCCCAAGAGCACCCAGATCAAGCGGCTCTCATTCAGCAAGCAAAATAATGTGCGAGAATAACTCCTTGCCACAGCACCCGACATGGGTACTGTACACATAGCATATATTTCACTACGTATGTTTACCTTACGTACGCCTCGGACTTTCAAGCCTCGTATTTATGCGTAATGAGTAATGTTGCTAATCGAGCACACAATTGATTTGCAGGTAACGTTCTTTCTGCATTGTGTTGATTGACCATTTGAATCGTTTGATTTTACCGTATGGGGTCTGTGGGGGAGGCAATTTATAAAATATGGAGAAATCCCATGCAGGGCAGAAGACGAGAATACGAAACGCAGATAACAATAGTTGACAGTCAGCAATTGACCCCAGGCTCTTCCTTCGAGACAGATTTTTTTTTACTAATGTGCCACCCTAACAACCAGTTTCCTTTGTGACAGAATTACGTAAGTATAAACGGCTCTTGTACTAAACCGAGTGGACAAAAAAATGCACGCTATTAAGACAACCCCTTTGGGGAAAAAGACGTGAAACCAAGCGTAACGAGATAGCTGCGATACGAGTACCACAGACTTTAGTTTTCCCTTCGCTCCACTAGAACTAAAGCGGTCCAGAGCAGTTTCATGGCATGTGCTTCTCCGTGTCTAGAAATGTCGCTTAAACTGCCGCGTCGGCTGACTTTTAAGCGACAACCCTTACCCACTGTAACCTATCTAAGGTCACACAGCACAAGTCCGCATTAATGTCTGAGATTCTCTCCGGCACCCTCAGGTCATTTGTCATGTCAGACTTCCTGCCCCATCGACCGCCTCTGCGGCATTACGCAACGCTTCTAGAACATGGGATAAAAAAAAAGCTACGATTTGTCAATAACACGACCCTTGAAAAAATTTTTCCAACAGGCGACGTTCACTTAAAAATTGGCGCACGTCAGTCGTGGGGGCTTGGCCATACTTCACCACGTGTTACTGCGAGTTCAAAACTAATTCTGATGACACGTGCCATATGTTAAGCGAGTCAAACAGCACTACCACTCCGCCAAACATACATATCTCACGAATTACGAGGTGTCCTGGGGAAATGCTTAAATGTGAAAAACAATTGTGGGGAACGCTGTCGACTAAAAATAAAACAATATAACAAAAAAAAACCCGAATGAACCACATCTCACAACCTGAGAAATTATTCGGCATCGTTAACACTGACGCAGACGTCTAAGACTGCCTCTCCCACAGCTGGTCTCGATATCCGTGTCGAGTGCTCCTCCGCGACGCTGCGCACGTTGGAGTATCTCAATGTGAGAGACGCAACGTCGTGAAGCAGAGGAAACGCTCTCGTCACGGGTAGCCCGCGCAATTATCATACCTTCCACCGTGACAAACGTACACCGGTTGAAGGAGAGAAAGACATCTCTCCTGATCCCGGCAAACACCAAAGATAAAGATCCCCATATAGCCTAACAGACTGTAGGGTCCAGTGCCGATAGCGAGCACCTATGAAGGTGGACACGGCACACGAGGGTGCAGGTGACCAACACCACGCCCGGCCGCCTTTGTCTCCCTAGTGGCAATATTTTCACACATGCCCAGGACCGGTCCGTTAAATCATCGCTGGTGTTGGCCGTGAGCGGAATTCGAACTCGGGTCGCCGGGTTTGTAGCCCAGCGCGCTAACCGCTGGGACCACCGCTGCCCACCCGGCAAACACCAGCAGCAGCAGCAGCACTCACGTCAAGTGCGAGCGCCGTCTTGTCGTAGGCGCTGGGCACTCGCTTTTGGATGACGATGGCATGCACGGGCCCGTTCTGCAGGTTTGGAAGCTGCTGCCCGATGGTTAGCGGATGCGCGTAGGGGCCCTGGTCGCTTCCCTGGCCCAAGCCGTAGCTGTTGCGGTTGCCCGGGGCCATGGACGAGGCGTAGGAGAGCGGCCGCGACGCCTTCTCTACGTAGGGCACCGGCACCATTCCGGTGCGGCCCTCCTTGTTGCGAGCGCTCCACCACTGCTCCTCGGGCTTGGCCACGATGGTCAGGATCTCGCCGCGCTTGAATGGCAGGTCCTCCTCGTCATTGCCGGGGAAGTCGAAGAGGGCTCGCACGAATTCCACGCTTTCGTCGACGGCGCCGCCGCCGCCACCCTGCGGATGTTTCTTGGAGGCGGGCGGCGATGGGGACGAGCCCTGGTCGAGGTGATGACGAGCCGTGGCGGCCGAAGGCGTCGCGGGCACCTGCTGGCCCTGACCCGCGGCGGACTTGGCCGCGGGCTCTATGAGCGTGGTGGTGTCCAAATAGTGGATGCGGTAGAACTCGAGCAGAGCGGGCAGGTCGCGGAACTCCTGGTCGCCGATCTTGAAGCGGTCGGCGAGGTTGTTCACGATGTAGTGCGACACCTTGGAGTTCTCGCTCACCGAGAGCACGTAGTCCCCGGGGCACGTGGTCGAGTCTCGCACCACGAACGTGCCGTGCCGCTGGCCCTGCAGCCGCCGCTGAGTCTCGAGGCGGCTGAGCGGACCGAAGTACCAGCTCTCGCGGTCGTGCGCGTCGAAGTTGCCGGCCATGGCGGCGGCGGGGTCGCGCGTCCGCTACGATGGGTCGGACTGATGACGACGAAGATATAACGACGTGGAATTAACGCAGGGCAGCGATAAAAGAAGACGCGAGGATGACGACGACGACCGATAACAAAATAGCAGCCAACAGCGACTAGAACAAGCAGCAACCAACCCCACGCTTAAACAGTCAACAACAAAACTACAGGAACCCCAGTACAACAGACTCAACCCCAACAATCACAAAGACCAACGCCTGTAACAACCAGTAACAAAACAAATTCAACTACAAACGGCAGCAGCAGCAGGCGGGGAGGCCTGCCGTCGCTCCCGCCTCGGATCGCTTCCGAGGCCGCTCTGAACGGCGACCGAAACCGAGACGGGCAAAGACCGCGACTTGTGATCCGCTCACGATCGACGGGCGAGGGACGACGGCCGCCAGGTTCTCGTCGACGGCACTTTACGAGGAGGAGGAGGAGGAATAATAAGAGGCGAAGGAAAGAAAGCGAGACACGGAACCGCAGGCAGCACAAGAGCTCCTTCCACCGCCTCTGCGACAAAATGGCGCCGCGGTCACACACCCGCTCGGCCGCTCGGTTCAA
>JAZEWT010000002.1:14832013-14848646 GCA_036362905.1 Mordacia mordax
GATAATGAGATGAGATAATTCGCGTGTTACGATTACCGGGGAGAGCAGTTTTTCGAAGCAAGCCATCATGTTGTGATTACCCTTTATTGTATAACTGTTGTTGTGTAGCTCTTTTTAACAGTTGTCCGGCGGGGAGGGCGAAAGCGAGTTACAACATCTCGGAGCAACGGAGGCGATTCAGTCAGTGAGACAATTATCCAATTACTGTGGGGTGAAACTGGAGTACCCGGAGAAACCCCACGCGGACACGGGGAGAACACGCAAACTACTCCACACAAAGAGGCACCCGAGCCGGACATGGAACCGCCTCGGGCAGGACTCTCTTTTTGCATTGACTGTCGACGATTCTGTGCCTCAAAATTTGCATAATGGTGCTAATTTATGTTAATGTTTTCGAACGTAATGTTTGTGAGTGGTGTGTCGAGTTATGTTAATTTGAGTGCCGCGTAGCTTAATTTATGTGCGATGGCTGTGCCCACACCCGTTCGGGTGACAGGTTGACACGCAGTGGTGACATCCGAACCTCCTTGCTCAAAAAGAAGGTCTTGCCAGAGTCGGTTCGAGTCCCTACCTCATGCGCCTTTCTCCGTGGAGCAGCTACAATTGCACATTAATAATAATAATAATTGCATTCATAGAGCGCTTTTCACCCGAGGGCCACAAAGCGCTGCACAGAGCTGCGGAGAGAACGGCGCGTCAACAACAACGGCAGAGAACGGCAAATCAGCAACAATAAGGTTTTTTGAGTTTTTTTTTTACAAATCCGAGTTGTGGCGAGAACGCCATGTCAACAACAACATCATAAGAGTTCATTGGCGCCGCCCGGCCAACTACGAGTTATAAATGCAAAACATTAATGTTTCAAGTATTACTATGATTAGGTGCGCGTATAATTAACATAACCTCAACATAATTATGTTACTGTGTTCGCGTGTGTTCAGCATTGATGGAGGTTTTGGGGGCACGATCAGGTGGCGGTTGCTCTTTCGGGATAGCGTTTTGCTTTTAAGATCTCTCATCTCATTGTTAGAAACCGCTTAGTCTGCCTATCCCGACAGACACAGGTCGCAAGGCAGGAAAATACCCACAATGGGACGCCAGTCCATCACCAGGCACCTCGGGCAATAAAGTCTCATCTCATCTCATTATCTGAAACCGCTTAATCCTATATAGGGTCACGGTGAGCCGGAGCCTATCCCGGAAACACAGGGCGTAAGGCAGGAATACACCCGACGACGGGACGCCAGTCCATCGCCGGGCATTGCGGGACAATTTTAGTCTGCGAGCCAATCAACCTATCCAGGAGCATGTTTTTGGACTGTGGGAGGAAACCGATATGCCCGGAGAAACCCCACGCGGACACGGGGAGAACATGCAAACTTCACACAGAAAGGCACCCGAGCCGAGATTCGAACCCGGGACCTTCTTGCTGTGAGGCGACAGTGCTACCCACTGGGCCACCGTGCCGCCCTTGCTTTTAAGATGCACATCAAAATTGAAAGTTTGTTGTGGCGGCTGCTCCTCACTTTGGAACAATATTGCCACGAGCTTAACGCTAGTCACTACCGTCGCTGAGCTACCTTCGATCCCCGTTCGTGTCAATATTTAGGTTCAGCTACTTTTGCGTCAACTTATTTGGTCTTTTGAAGGGTTGCGTGAACTCTTTTCGTTTGTTCAGCTAAAAAAATACCTTAAATTGTTCCCATGTCACCTTGTGTAATCTTGCGTGTCACTTTGTCTTTTGTGATGACGGTTAGAGTTTCATTTATGCACATATTATTGTTGCTGTAAGTTTATATCTTTTATGTGTTGCGGCCTTGGTTAGTTCGGACGATTGTTGTGTTGCAGGAACGCCACATTCAGAGCTTGCAAACTCACTGGGCACTTTCTGCTGTAATAATACACTTCAAGCCACCTAATGTTGGAGATAAGAATCAGTGTTTGAGACAGTAGCCCGTGTTTGAGATAGGAGGCAGTGTTTGAGATAGGAACCACAGTTGGCGACAGGAGCCAGTGTTAGAGACTAGAGCCAGTGTTGTGTCGCAGGAATTCCACATCCAGACCTTGCAAGCTCACTGGGTATTTTCTACGACGCAATGAGCGAGACTGAACACCACCTCAGTGGTTCCCTCTCCGCGTTGCGATCCATCGGCTACTGTTCCGTCATTAATCTCGACCACCCATTGTAGCGATAAGAACTGTTCTGAGTGAACGTGATGTATGCAGTATATAGTAGATCAAAACATGTTTAAAGTCATGCTCCGGTGAGGGCACACGAACGGGCCGGCCTCCATACCACCAGACAGCCGTTCGCTGGCGCGCCCCCTGGGTCCCGGGACACGCGCGCGCAACTGCGCCAATTTGCTCACGCAGCAGCCACTCCAGCGACGACGGAAGACTTCTGTCTTTGCAGCACTTTATTCACGCTAACAACGAATATAACACAACGACTAAGAGTAACAACACAGCACAACGACGCGCTATGCGCGTCAACTCATCCCTCTCGCTCTAACCCATTAGCGCTAAGCTCCCAGGCGCGCTGACCGTCGCTGCTACATCTTGTCACGCACAGCCTCCGCACGTCTCCCCTTATATTCCTCAGTCCAGTTCTACCCCCCCCCCACGCGACGTCACCTCAATCCACTGCTAACACTGGCTTACTTTCGCCTTCTAGAACATTCGATGGTGACATCAGGGTTGCTTACCAGCTCGAGGTGATTGCTACCTTCGCCCATGCTACCTCACCTCTACTTGACCTCTCTTCGGTCGACCACGCTTAGCAACTGTGCCAGCCAATGCACACATTCGTAACGCGGCGACCAACCCAGCTCCACGGCGCGAGTGTCAGCATGCACTCAGCCTGGCACGGCGCGACACCCTGCTCGGCATCACCTTCCTCGTCACTCGGCACCGCTCACTCACGCACAACCCCCCCACCCGTGACATCGCGACCCATCCTCAAGGCCTGATTGCTGGATGTGGGTGTGCAGGTGCACCTAGCCTGGCACGGCGCGAGGCTTGACATCACAGTCCCATTCTCTCCCTTCCATTCTAACATTGGTTACGATTCACTTTTTAACTTCGTTACTATTCAACATCACCAGTGTGGGCCATGAGCGGGATTCGAACTCAGGTCGCCAGGTTTGTGGCCCAGTGCGCTAACCGCTGAGCCACCGCTTCACAGCAAGACCTCCCGGGTTCGAATCTCGGCTCGGGTGCCTTTCTGTGTGGAGTTTGCATGTTCTCCATGTGTCCGTGTGGGTTTTCGCCGGGCACTCTGTTTTCCTCCCACAGCCAAAAAAAAACCCATGCTGCTGCATAGGTTAATCGGCTCACAGACTAAATTGCCCGTAGTTCCCGGTGATGGACTGGCGTCCCATCGTCGGTATATCCCTACCTTGCGCCCTGTGTTTGCCGGGATAGGCTCTGGCTCACCGCGACCCTGTGGAGGATTAAGCGGTTCTGACAATGAGATGAGACTTTTCAACGTCCGGGCAGCCGGCCCTGTAACACAAAGTTAAAGATTCCCGTAGGGCTTTTGCAGACTGTAGGGGGCTGTTAGCGAGCACCTATAGTGGCTAGCACGGAACACGAGGCCGTGGGGTGTTCTAATCAACACGCCTGGCCGCCTCTGTCTCCCCAAGGGGCGATGTTAGCACACCGCACCAGGTACTCATTTGAGGCTGAGTCGACTTAGGAGAGGCCCGGGAGCGGGACATCAAACTCGTGAGCCGGGGTCACAGCGCCTAACCGCTGCACCACCGCAACTCAGCTGACGCCAGCATCTCACGACCCGGTATTGTTAACGGTAGCCCGGTTAAGCAGCACGGGGGTGGCTCTTTAGATTCAGTGGAGCGGTTAAGTTCAGGAGTTCCTAGTACAAAATTACAGAGAAAAGTGATGTGCGGAATTGTCAAACACAATATTCTTGTTAAAGACCCGATTACTGTACTATAGATCTGAAAATAAACAGCGTTTTAGGGGGTTTCTTTCATTTGAATTTAGAATTCATGAATGTCTCTGAATAAGCCACATACTGTTTAGTATCAGCAGGCATATTAAACGAAAAGTCATTATGTATTGCAATAATTTTACATTTGACCGAATTTAACATAAACTATTTTACTGTTAACTGTAGGTTATCATCGAGGAATGCATTAACCTGACCCGTGAAACACAAGTGACAGAAAATAACATGAGGTTTTACAAATATAACCAGGCTCACTACGAGGATATCGTCGCCGGGTGTATCCCTGCCTTGCGCCCTGTGTTTCCGGGATAGGCTCGGCTCACCGTGACCCTATATAGGATTAAGCGGTTTCAGATAATGAGATGAGATGAGATATATGGAAACATTTGTGGGGAAAAGTAACTTAACTCGTTTTGAGACTCTACTTTTGAAAAACGTTATTATTGCTGATTTGCTGTTCCTATGTCGTTGTTGTTGCTGACATGCTGTTCTCTCCGCAGCTCTGTGCAGCGCTTTGTGACCCTCAGGTGAAAAACTGTCTGGAAGTGCAATTGTTATTATTATTATATAATGGAGCAAGTGTTTCATGTATGTATGTCCACACTGAGAGCACCAGGTTCGAATCCTTGATAAACGCAAATGTTATTTGCAAAGCTCGGAGGAATGCATACCTTATTTCACCTTTACTTCTCATTTATTGATAACTTATGAAACTTCAGAGAGCCAGCAGTAATATTCACAAAAGCACGTCGGGAGGACATCGAGATGAAATCCCGCCATATCAGCAGAAAACGTTATCAACAAGGGACGTCGATCTAAAGTGTTGTGTGCTTGAATATGCTCGTCAATGTATGCAACAACAATCGCCATGTCACTGAGTGGCGGTGACGTCACCGCTACCATTATTGTGCCAGGCAACATGCACTTTGAAGCCGCTTGAGGTGTTGAAGGCTCGCCGACAGGAGGTCACGGAGCAGGCGCAGGTGTTCTGGGTTGCCTGACTGAGACGACTGGCAGATGCACCACCTGTGTTTCATACCCTGCCAACTTGCTCTGTTTTAGCCGCCCTTTGCTCCGCTCGTTGTGGGTGTCGTTCTAATGCCCGCCGCTGTTTTTGAAGGGTGTCTGTCTCCTACTGCCCCGTAGCGTCCTTCATGACCCTCCTCCAGAGGTCGATCTTGACACCGCTGACAAAAGTCTTCAGCAAGTCCACTCAGCTCCGAGTCCTCCTATGCCACATCAGCCCATCTCTTCTCTAGCCCGTGCGGGAGCCGTTTGGCCCACCCCCCTCCAGCCAAACAGAAGCTCCTTGGGCATGTGGTGGTTGGGCATGTGGTGGTTGGGCATGTGGTGGTTGGGCATGTGGACTACATAATCCACCGCAGCCTCGCCTGTCGAAAGAGCTCACCACTAAGACTTTGTCCAGATTTCTCAAGAATGTGTAATCTTGCACACAATCCAACCTGGTTAAACCCAGGAAGGATCACAGTAATAATATTTGCATTTCTAAAGCGCTTTTCACCGGAGGGTCACAAAGGGCTGCACAGAGCTGTGGAGAGAATAGCATGTCAACAATATCAGAATAGATCTCATCTCATTGTCTGAAAACGCTTAGTCCTATACAGGGTCACGGTAAAGCCGGAGCCTATCCCGGCAGACACAGGGCGCAAGGCAAGGATATACCGACGATGGGACGCCAGTCCATCGCTGGGCACTGCGGGGCAATTTAGCCTGCGAGCCAATCAATCTATGTAGTAGCATGCTTTTTGGACTGTGGGAGGAAACCGGAGTGCCCGGTGAAAACCCACGCGGACACGGGGAGAGCATGCAAACTCCACACAGAAAGGCACCCGAGCCGAGAGATTCGAACCCGGGACCTTCTTGCTGTGAGGCGACAGCGCTAACCACTGGGCCACCGCACCACCCTATCAGAATAGATCAATAAGTAAAATAATATTATAAATCAATTGGACTTAATATAACAAAATAACATAGTTAACGGAAGGAAGAAGTATAAGATTACAACAGGTTTTACCGTATCTGGCGATTATGCAGGTGTTAAGATCTTAACACCTGCATAATCGCAGGTGTTAACACCTGCATAATCGCCAGATACGGCAAATGTATACTGCCAAAAAGTACCCATAGCGGAAGGAAGAAGTGTTTCTGAGCAGACAGAGGTTAACAGCGTGCCATCATCCAATCACACAACAGTGAAAAACATCAACAGTCCCAGTCAAATGACTTCAAGGCCTTACGGAACAAGTGAGTCTTACGGAACAAGTGAGTCTTGAGACGGGATTTGCAGATGACGGACTAAGCGCAGCGATTACCAATGGAAGGGAGTTTCAGAGTTTGAGAACAGCATGCGAGAAGGCTCTGTTACCCATTGAACGCAGGTGCGATCTGGGCACATGGAGCAAACTCGTATTGGTGCAATGTATGATCATTGCTTTCAAAAGCTGATCTTTAGGGATAGCTGTGTCGAGTGTTCTTCCCCTCTCCTTTCACGACGTTTCGCTTCCCACGTTGGAGGCATCCTCAGCCTGCCTGTATTTGCAGTGCGTTAAAAGCGTGTAGGCAGGCCAACCAGAATATTTCAAATCGTTATGGCTGTTCCGCCAGGGGGATCAGCGTTTCGCAAGCATCGAGAAAAGAGGGCATGATTGCAGCTGAGAAGACCCGAAGCTTCGTGTGGAGCAACAGGCCAAGCAGCTTCTGCAGTGTTACACAGCCGATGCAAATATGCCGTCCGACTAATTCGAAGTGAGACCTCTCCTGCTAAATCAAACCCGGTCATAAGCACTCGCCATAGCTTTGGAAACTTCTCTACTCCCTCAGTCTCTGCCACATCACTCATGGAAAGCTGAGGGGTGGAGTGTTTGGCGGCTTAACATACCGAGGCAGGTGCTTGCTTTTGGTTAGACTGTTGGTAAGATCCCCATCTCTTTGTGGCATTCTCCAGGTTCAAAAACAGGGCCCTCAACTCCTCCTCAGAGTTAGCAGTAACTATCAGATCGTCGGCATACTTAATATGGTTGGCCAATAGTCATCCCTTGATTTCACCCAGGCATCGATCAGCCTTCCATTGCACCTATACCAGATGAAAATTCGACAGGTACATCCATGGAAAGTCTCTCGAGCTACGTTGTGAGGAAAGATGTGAAAAAATGTAGGAGCCAGAGTGCATCCCTGCCGTACTCCAAGGTGAACAGGGAATAGCCCTGACTCCCAAACATGTAGCTTTACCCAGCAGGTCATGTTCCAAATCCAACACCTCTGCTGTAGCAGCCGGACAGAGAATATAGGATATGTGCAGGACCTCTCCAGTCTGAAACCACATTGGGGTTAGGCAAGCTTTTCCTCAGCGTACACATGACAGGACAAACCTGTATGATCTCCTGAAAGCAGAATGTGAAAAGGTGGCAATATAACAAATATTATTAATGACTTTGCCTAAGAAGATTGTGTTCCATTACTCTACTAAACATAGTGATGTAATCTGATAGACAAAACATAATAATAGCTGAAGTGTGCAAAGAAATACATTTATGTCTATGCTTAATATTAATGAGACGGAAAGGCGAACTCATGAATTAGAGATATAAATGCAACATTTTCACTTAAGAAAACTGTTTTTTGGGCAGGACATGTCACGAGAGGACATGATAACTGATTAGATGTGCGATGGATTGACAGCCAAACGGCAGGATGCATCACATAACCATGAAGGATGGCAGCAACGTGGGGACTTATTTATCCAGGATTGAATGGATTGATGATGATGGTCATAATGGTAATCCATATAGACGAACTAAACGATTTCACAAGGGCAGTTCAACTGTGTTCAGTATATGTTAGCTTTGTCTAATAAAAAGGACCGTTCTAGTTGGACATGTGCCTACTTGCGTTATCAGTAATGCTTCTGAAGTGATTGCTGAATGCTATGCTGTATTTTCCCATGTATTAGTGCTTCATGAAAAGCATACAAATGCAATTTGCAAAACCAGATATATAAATCGTACACGACATACCAATAAAACACACCAGAAAATGCAATATGCAATGCAGATATATTTGATACATGGTTACATTCACAGGATATTATCATTTACTGCACTCGTCGTTAATTACAAGAGAGGTAATGGTCGTACGTTTTTCAAGAGTGCAACGTTGAGTGGTTGTTAGAAATATACCATTGCTCTCTGGATAATATTTTTCATTTGGGCACGTATAAAGAATGAGATTAACGAGTTATTTAACTCTTATTTATCAACATATATGTATTTAAGAAGCTTAAAGCCTTCAAACAAGTGACAAGGATTAAGCAAGTCCTGTACATTTTAACGGCGCATCCTGATGCTGTATATAATTCACTTCCTGTTGTATTTATGGACCACGTTAGAATTTGCATTGTGTAGCCTTGGGGCAATTGGAGTACGTACTGTACAGTATACATAAACCTACGTGGGTCAAAACGTAACTTCTTGAAACACATTCCTTCCCCAAACCCCCCATGATCATCAGGTGCATGCAATGTGCGATTACTCTATTTCTCTTGCATTGGAATGCTGATTTGTAAATGTAGACAGTATATTGGTGAAAGAAGAGGAGCACACTCAACATCGCTAACCAGAAAGAGCAGTTCTTAAGAACAATTGTCAATGTGTACAGCTCTATTGTTATGACAGGGAAGTGAGTGATCACAAACCACAGACATTAAAAATGCTGATTGAAGCAGTAAGAAAAGGATACAGTACAACGTTGTTTATCCGACCGTCAGCAGGGGTGAAAATCGGCCGGGACAAGCAAGGGCAGGCTTAATTTATTCTGGGGTCCTAGGTAAAATTCAATGAATACCCCCCTTCACCCCCTACACGAATTAAAAACCACTCTACCCTCCCACCCGACTTGGGTGCCGCCTTTCTTTTTGTGTGGAGTTTGCGTGTTCTCCCCGTGTCCACGTGAGTTGTTGTTATTGGGTATTCCGGTTTCCTCCCACCGCCCAATGAGACGCTGCATCTTTGTTAAATGTCCAACTGTGTAAACTGCCCCAAAAAGTGCCCTGCGATGTACTGGCGTCACATCCTGGGTATAGTCCTGCCTTGCACCCTCTGTCTGTTGGGATAGGCTCCGGCCCACTGCGATCCTGTGCAAGGATTAAACGGGTACCAATACTGAATTGAATCCTCCTAATAAATGTTGCAATGTTGGCCTTACATTTATATATTTTATTGTAACAGAACACAAAGCAGCAAGAGAGAATGACTATTTAATCGTGAAACTATTGTGGAATTGTCCGTACACTATGTCCCCATCGGTTAAGACTGTTCGTAGGGACCAGCCAGGACGCCGTGGTAGGAGTGAGAATTTGAACTTGACTGTGGCCAAAAAAAAATCAGGGGCAAGTGCGTAAATATAATGCGCAAGGATTTTTCCGTCACGATCTGGATGCCCCAAACAGTTCGTGGTAGGAAAACATACTTGGATAGGTTGAGAAATCTCATCTCATTATCTGAAACCGCTTAATCCTATATAGGGTCACGGTGAAGCCGGAGCCTATCCCGGAAACATAGGGCGTAAGGCAGGAATACACCCGACGACGGGACGCCAGTCCATCGCCGGGCATTGCGGGACAATTTTAGTCTGCGAGCCAATCAACCTATCCAGAAGCATGCTTTTGGACTGTGGGAGGAAACCGGAGTACCCGGCGAAAACCCACGCGGACACGGGGAGAGCATGCAAACTCCACACAGAAAGGCACCGGAGCCGAGAGACTCGAACCCGGGACCTTCTTGCTGTGAGGCGTCAGCGCTAACCACTGCGCCACCGCGCCGCCCTAGGTTGAGAAATATATATTTGTTATTATACTGAATGTGCTGGAAAATCCCCCCAAAAAATGTGAATGGATTAGTCAATGGGGGCCCCATTGCCTCCTGCCCGCTTGCGATCGGATTTAGTTTGTACAATCCACAGCGAGAGGTTGGTGGGGAAGGGGGGTTCAGATCGAGTGGGAGGCAGTGTGCTGCTATAGAGGCACGGTGGCGCAGAGGTAACATCTGCGTCTCACAGAAAGAAAATACTGCTCGAAGTGGCTTGATTCTAGTTCGGACGCCTTTCTGTGTGGTGTCTGTGTGTTCTCCCCGTGTCCGCGTGGGTTTTCGCCAGGCTGCCGCATAGGTTAATTGGCTCGCAGACTAAATTGCCCGTAGTGTCCGGTGGTGGACTTGCGTCCCATTGTGGGTATATCCTTGCCTTGCGCCCTGTGTCTGCCGGGATAGACTCCGGTTCACCGCGACCCCGTACAGGACTAAGCGGTTTCTGACAATGAGATGAGATGAGATACTCTATGAATGCCCAAATGATGCTCATAGAATAGCATATAAAACAATGCACATTGAATTTATGAGTTGTTACAATGGTCATTTTGGAACTTATTGCGTGTCAGGAATCCCGCATCTAGTGCTCTAAAGCTCACTGGGTACTTTCTGTTGTAATTATAAACATCTCATCTCATTTTCAGAAACCGCTTAGTCCCGTACAGAGTCGCGGTGAGCATGTTTTTTGGATTGTGGGAGGAAACCGGAGTTCTGGGCAAAAACTCACGCGGACATGGGGAGAACAGGCAAACTGCACACAGAAAGGCACCCGAACCGAGATTCGAACCCGGGTATTCTTGCTGTGAGGCGACAGCGCTACCCACTGGGCCACCGTGCCACCCCGTAATAATAAACATCAATGACCAAATGTACCGGACTCACCACGTGACAATCAACACGCTTCTTTTTCTGCTATTCTTCACAGATCAACGTTAGAATTCCCTCCCATCACCTCTAGTCCAAAGTTTGTCTAATGTTGCTCAACTCAATAAACTCATTCACTCTTATCTACTACACCTATAACAGTGGTGTTTGCTGCTGACAGCTGAAGGTTTTGAGGCTGTTATTCGCAATCGAGACATAAAAAAGTATTCATCACAGATATCTATTGCAACGCTTCATTAAAAGTTTGATAGAAAGTTTAACGGTATTTTATAAAGGCTACATACTACAAAGTAAATAAGTATTATCGCAACCGTGACATTTGTGCAGGGATTACAAGCTGAAGTTTTACAATCAAGAAATGTCATTTCCATTGTGCCCATTGTAGTGTAAAATGTCAAAGTTCACAGCCATGACTTTATATAATGTTCAGCACTATCACTGCCGGGTGGCACGGTGGCCCAGTGGGTAGCGCTGTCGCCTCACAGCAAGAAGGTCCCGGGTTCGAATCTCGGTTCGGATGCCTTTCTGTGTGGAGTTTGCATGTTCTCCCCGTGTCCGCGTGGGTCTTTGCTGGGCACTGTTTTCCTCCCACGGTCCAAAAAACATGCTGCTGCATAGGTTGACTTGCAGACGAAATTACCCGTTGTGCCCGGGATGGACTGGCGTCCCATCGTGGGTATATCCCTGCCTTGTGCCCTGTGTCTGCTGGAATAGGCTCTGGTGATAGAGACTATCACTGCCAGGTAAGTAACGTGAGAAACAAGTGATTGGCATGAAAATGTAAATGAGTCTTCCTCGACATACAGGATCAACGGAATGGATGGCAGTTCTGCTATTAATTAGCTGAGAAGATGCCACGATTATCAAGCAACAGCAAATCAATAGTATAAAAGAATATTAGAGTAATTCACACAGCATTTAATAACTGTAATATCTTACTTTTTGCAAGTAAAGCATCAAACACCATAATTTCTACTTGATTTGCATTACTCAATATGGAATGGTAAGCACAGAGAAAATATAAAGTATTTGAATTACCTTAGGCCATATATGAGTTCGAGCTGTGCGTTATGTTGGTTATGCTCGGCTGCCAGTATGTGGTTGCAATTCACTGGTCCAACACAAACTGCAATGAAATAGACACCAAGTTACAGTGTTTTCATTCATTTATTTCAGTCACAGAAACATCATTTAGTTTATTTGGCTTCGAATTTGGTTCTTAACATTGGAAAAATTGCATCAGAAAATCTATAAATGTTATTTACCTTTGTTTAAAAAAAATATTTTATTTATTATGTTATGTCCTTGATTGATTTGTAGTCATTAATTTACTTTTTCTCTGTTGGTGTTGACATGGAGTTCTCGCCACAAATCTGTGCAGCGCTTTGTGACCCTCGGGTGAAACGTGCTCTCAAAGTGCAAATATTAATACTTCGCGTGTTACTCTTATTACCACAGATAAATTCAAACACTTCCAGGTGGTGGTCTACTAGTCCGTTTTTATTTAAGCTCGAAACGTTGAGCTGTTTTCGCTTTTATAAAATTCTTGACGTCTGAACTATCATCACTGACGGTATCAAGCGACTCGTATAACACGCGGATGATTGGCGAGATTCAAATGTCTGACAATTGTTGTCTACGGACACACCTATCCCGAAACAACAGCTATGGAGGGCAAACATCGTATATTTAACCATAAAAACCTGCCATCATTACGTTCCAACATCCAGTGCACTGGACTGGAAGTGGGACATGAAAATGCCGTGCAGGAGTTGATGGGTAGACAACACATGCTGGGAGCATTTTGGAGGAACATAAAAATGTTCCCGAAATTGACAGCAAGCATGTGCAACGAAATGTCGGGCGTTATTCCGGGCAATCTACAGTGCAATACATAAACACGTGATCAACATTAAATGAAATAGTTTCATTTGCCAGCCGCGTACGCAGTAGAGGTTTGGTTAACGTACCCTTGCTAGTAGCGAGTCCCTATTGAGGGTTAAGTGTGTGGAACATGGCGACTCATAAGTGGTCGATGATTGACATCGGGTGCCACATCATCATGTCGTACATTACGTTTAAGAAAACTCTTACGACATTGAAGCGAAAAGCAAATCATTCGTCCGGAATTTTTTTGCGTCATCAGCCTTATGACTAAGGACAGAGGCAGGTAGGTGCTCTATTGAAATGAACAAATCTAGGTCAACGTTATATAGAAAATCTCATCTCATCTCATTATCTGAAACCGCTTAATCCTATATAGGGTCACGGTGAGCCGGAGCCTATCCCGGAAACACAGGGCGTAAGGCAGGAATACACCCGACGACGGGACGCCAGTCCATCGCCGGGCATTGCGGGACAATTTTAGTCTGCGAGCCAATCAACCTATCCAGGAGCATGCTCTTGGACTGTGGGAGGAAACCGGAGTACCCGGCGAAAACCCACGCGGACACGGGGAGAGCATGCAAACTCCACACAGAAAGGCACCCGAGCCGAGACATACGAACCCAGGACCTTCTTGCTGTGAGGCGTCAGCGCTAACCACTGGGCCACCGTGCCGCATATAGAACATCGGTTAACAGTAAAACGTGATGTTGAAAACTCAACGCACTGTGTGCGTTATTACGGTGATCTGGATGAAAAGTTTGCACCTCGTTGACAGCTCTTTAAAAGCGTTTCAACCACGGAGTTACAGGTGCTCGGAGGGGAAAAAAAAAACCTCAACAATGTAGGTGTCGTAAATTCACAGGAAAGGTGGTAAGCATTTAAAATGCGAGTTTACGGGACACCCGTCATGTGCTGAAGCAAAATCTGTTCCTGTGGTGAGGTGAATGGCGCTCCTTGGTGCAACGTCGCAGATTTGTAACCGCTTAGTCCTGTACAGGGTCGCGGTGAGCCGGAGCCTTTCCCGGCAGACACAGGGCGCAAGGCAGTCCATCATTGGGCACTGCGGGCAAGTTACCCTGCAAGCCAATGAATCTATGTAGCAGCATGCTTTTTGGACTGTGGGAGGAAACCGGAGTACCCAGCGAAAACCCACGCGGACACGGGGAGAGCATGCAAACTCCACACAGAAAGGCACCCGAGCCGAGATTTGAACCCGGGACCTTCTTGCTGTGAGGCGACAGTGCTACCCACTGGGCCACCGCGCCGCCCTCGTTATACAAATAAGAGATCGATAGCTGTATTTTTAAACTAAATCGGCATTGGCAGGTAAGGACGACGATGTGAGCGATTTTTTTTACGTGTGTCTAACGCTCCCTCTAGTGTCGCTATAGATCGAACCCATCTCAGCATTCACATTGCCAATCTCATCTCATCTCATTGTCTGAAACCGCTTAGTCCAATACAGGGTCGCGGTGAGCCGGAGCCTATCCCGGCAGACACAGGACGCAAGGCAAGGATATACCGACGATGGGACGCGAGTCCATCGCCGGGCACTGCGGGGCAATTTAGCCTGCGAGCCAATTAACCTATGCAACAGCATGCTTTTGGACTGTGGGAGGAAACCTGAGTGCCCGGCGAAAACCCACGCAGACACGGGGAGAGCATGCAAACTCCACACAGAAAGGCACCCGAGCCGAGAGATTCGAACCCGGGACCTTCTTGCCGTGAGGCGACAGCGCTAACCACTGGGCCACCGTGCCGCCCACATTGCCAATCGTTATTAACAATGACTTTACATCTCTCATATTATCGATGATAATTATGGCATTGATGATTACAGATATGTGGATTAGAAGGCTGCAGCCTTTTTTACATTGCATAGCAGGATGACCTTTTTCAGGTTCAAGAACATTCGAGTTTGAGAGATCATAATGTTAACATTTGTGAAGTTTTGGTGGTGGGTTCAAAATAATATTAAAAGTTGTTGATTTTAGTACATAAATCACTAAAAACACAATACATAACGCATGCAAATTGCACGCCTGTTAGGATTATGAATTTAACTACAATTAGTCACTCATTTTTGTACCTGTTATTTATAATTAGCCAACATATCGGTTTTCTTGCTAACTTATCAGTTTAACAAGAATGCATGCAGCTGCCTCTGTCTGAAGAAAGCAAATCTTTAATGTGGTGCCACCTATTGTTCAGAGGGTTGTTGCATGTGTAAGAGTGCACACGTTGAATGGAGCGACCAATGTCGCGGTGGCACGGTTTTCTATTCGATTCGTTGCTCGGGTGCCTTTCTCTGTCGAGTTTGAATCTTATCCCCGTTTCTGCGTGGGGTTTCACGAGGTATATAATGGAGCAAGTGTTTCATGTAAGATAATCAGATTTGAATGTGCACAGCAATAAGGCTTTAAATCTTATTTCAGCTTTACTTTACACTTACTAATTACTATTCTGAAACTCACATTTTCAGACTTAAATTCCCACCTTTTTCCATACCATCAACCCTCTTAAATGCCCGTTTGCTTTATCCAGGAAGAAACCCAGGTCAAAGCAGTTAAGCCCACAGAAAACGTAATCAACAAGAGACGTCACAAGACCATGTTATTTGCTTGAAACAAGATCGCTCGCAAGGTGAGTACTATTTTAGTATGTTTAATTCTGAAAGCTGGAATTTAGCTGAATTAAGTAAAAAAAATGAGATCAGTGCGATATTTTCCCCCATCTGCCCATTTGTGGGATAGAAGAGATCATCAATCCGCAACACAAGAGGATCTAGTTTAATCGCACAGTTTGCGATCCTGCGTGGACATTGGTTCTCAAGCAAGAATAACAAAACGCAACACATTCATCATTAGAAATGCCCTTTAAAAGACCAATGCTATAAAATATCATTGGTTATACAATTAAGGAAGTGTTTAGGGCAGAGTTATTGATCAACGTGATGGAGTTTCAGTTGCATTATACATCGAAACCAAGGGTCTCAGTGGAAACAGCTCGGCCCTCTGACATCAAAGAGCCTTCTCGGCCTGGTCAATATCAACAAGGCTCCCTCTAAAGCACTTGATCAGGCTTTTGATTATTGACCTTGGTCAGAAGAGCAGCCATGGCCCCAGCAGTGCCATGCCCAGCAAGACGATGCTCACCACCATCCCCCCGCCCCCGATGCCACCGCGCCTCTTGCTCATCTTCTTGCTTATGGCCCACTGGCACCAGGAGAGCTTCTTGTCGCTGTAGGGCGGGTAACGGATGCTGTTGGCACTCTCCATTGACTGGCTCCTCAGGCCAACGGCGCGCATGTGTGAGTAGCTGTTGAAGCTGTGTTTGCCGTGGTAGAAGCCCATGCCGCTTTTACCTGCGAAGTCAAACGCAGTGATTTCTTAATGTTGTACAGGGGTGTGCAAAAAATTGGTTAGAAATAAGTGACTGCAGTAGATATTTAAGGTTGTTCCATGTGTTTTCGAGTTGGCGGCGGGTATCACAGAGGTAACATCTGTGCCTCATGGAAAAAAGGTCCTGCCCGAGGCGGTTCGATTCCCACCTCGGATGCCTTTCTGTGTATAGTTTGTGGGTTCGCCTCCTGTTCTGCGTGGATTTCCTCCGGGTTCTAAAATGTCCTTCAACAATATAAAAAAAAAACTGGCGAATTGGCACCAGCTGACTGCCTGGCTGACTCTCTTCCTCTCTGCGGTTTCCTCACACCTCCACATGCGTGTTTCACCCATGACCAGGCATATTATTTGTACGTGTCACAAATTGTATTCTTATTTATTGTGTTCTTTTTTGACCATCAATGCAAAGTGCAACCCGAAAACACAGCTAACAATCGTAAATAAGATGCCTACCCAACGTTACCCTTCAGGAGATTGTTAAAGTGGTCAGTGTGAAATAGAATACGTGTGCGAATGCCGATGTTCGGTTTTTGAACATCAGATCCAAATCTAACCATAGTAATATCCATCCATCCATCCATCTTCATCCGCTTTATCCGATGCCGGGTCGC
>JAZEWT010000002.1:14853110-14867605 GCA_036362905.1 Mordacia mordax
ACTTTTTGCAAATTTTACACTTTGTGAAAGGTATCTATTTGGTAACGTAAGGCCTTAACATTTGTATTACTCCCGGAAATGGCAAAAACCTTTTCTCCATTTACATCAGAGACAAAAGCATATTTACTTTGTCGTGTTTACGCCTACCGATGTATAATTCAGTCTCGTCAGTCTGGCCTCCGATGACGACCTTCGCTCCGGCCATGAGGCTCTTCACTCGGTCAAAGTGCTTCTTGTTCACGATCCGTCCGTAGTCCGGTGACGTTTTGGGGTTCTCTCCGTAATATTCCTGTGCAGGGTCCGTGGAAAATTACTGAACGTATGCACTGTACGCTCCGTCTGTTTAACTATAATCAGTTCATTCTATTCCGGTCATTGTGTACATATTGTTTGCCTCAATTGCCTACCTTACGCACCGCAAGTGCAAAGTTGCTCATGAATGGTTCCTTTGCACATTCACTGCACATGCACAGACCGTCACCAGCTCATGTGATCTTAAAAGAGTTATTTCACAGATTCTTTGTACCTTAAAAGTAAATGAGTGTATTTTAACATACAATTTATCTACGCACCATTTTAATAGCTATAAAACATATAAATAGTATTTGTATGTTTTACACAATGCTTCCAAAAGCTGCTCTTTTGGGATAGCCGCGTTAATCGCTCCTCCTCTCTCTTTCGCGACATTTAGCCTCTCACGTTGGAGGCATCCTCAGGCATTATGTGAGTGAGGCATGCGTGTGACTGCTATTTATATGTCAAGTCACTCACTTCTACTGTATCACTCCCTCTCAAATACGTCACTCCCTTCAAGGACGAATAGTATTAAAATTCAGCCAGAAAAGCACATCCCCACCCACACCACGTCAGTCATGGAGCTAGTTTGACCATACTTCTCCACACTGGCCAGTATGGGTTCGTGAAAGAGATGCCCAAGACCTGTTCAAATATCGCTCCCCAATGATTTTAGCTGTGGCCATAAAACAAACTCAGGTGACAGTATTCATAGTGCAGTCCACTAACCACTGTGCCACCACACCAATGTTTCTTACCTATGAATAAAATCAACCTGACTGGTTACACTCTCGTCTCGGGATTAATATCATCTTGGATTCAAATCCCAGCTCAGGGCCTTTCTGTTTGGAATTTGTATTTCCTCTTCGTATCTGCATGGGTTTTCACCGGGTATTCCTCCGAAAGATAAAAAAACCACTATCTGACCAATAACATCTTTACATAGAGCACATAGTATCTGGAAAATATTGGCGGCTGTTTGTGTCTGCCTTGCCCCTATCCCACCTCTCCGTGGTTCCTCACGCCTCTGAATCATTATCATATCTCTCTTCCAGAATGAATATGCCGCATCATAAGTGGTACATTATGAATATCACTTGCCTTGAGAGTGGCACGAATGGCTTCCACAAGGGGCTCTCGCACCGATGACTCACACATCACATAATCGGGTGCAATGCACGTCTGTCCAGCATTGACAAATCGGCCCCATGTGATGCGGCTGGATGGCAGAGATAAAACAATCAGCACATTGGTTAAAGGTTTACATAAGCAACATTACGGACGGGTAGGTGGCCTAGTGGGTAGCGCTGTCGCCAAAACAGCAAGAAGGTCCTGGGTTCGAATCTCGGTTCGGGTGCCTTTCTGTGTGGAGTTTGCATGTTCTCCCCGTGTCCGTGTGGGTTTTCGCCGGGCACTCCGGTCTCCTCCGACAGTCCAAAAAACATGCTGCTGTATAGGTTAATTGGCTTGCTGACTAAATTGCCCTCAGTGCCCAGTAATGGACTGGTGTCCCATCGTGGGTATATCCCTGTTTTGCGCCCTGTGTCTGCCGGGATAGGCTCCGGCTCACCGCGACCCTGTACAGGAAGGGCTAAGCGGTTTTTGACAATAAGATGAGATGAGAGATAAGCAACATTACGATGCAAGCTAACATTTAATATAGAGTGACTGGCCCATACGAATGTGAATTCCACAGTAGCTAGGAACCAACCACAATCAATATATACATTGACTTTTGATACGGGCGGCGCAGTGGCCAAGTGGTTAGCGCTGTCGCCTCACAGCAAGAAGGTCCAGGGTTCGAATCTCTCGGCTCGGGTGCCTTTCTGTGTGGAGTTTGCATGCTCTCCCTGTGTCCGCGTGGGTTTTCGCCAGGCACTCCGGTTTCCTCCCACAGTCCAAAAAGCATGCTGCTACATAGGTCGATTGGCTCGCAGGCTAAATTGCCCCGCAGTGCCCGGCGATGGACTGGCGTCCCATCGTCGGTATATCCTTGCCTTGCGCCCTGTGTCTGCCGGGATAGGCTCCGGCTTCACCGTGACCCTGTATAGGACTAAGCGATTTCAGACAATGAGATGAGAGATGAGACTTTTGATACACAACGGAAGCGTTCCACGTAGGCAAACTTGACTTGCATCAACAACAGCGGCGTCATCCCCGATGGCTGCCTCCCCATTTGGGAAGGCACACCGCCGTCGCACTCCCACCTACCGTGCGGCCAGTTGCAGGTTGGAGTCACGGTGCACGAAGCAGGGGCTTTTTCCACCGAGCTCCAGCAGGACGGGAGTGAGGAACTTGGCAGCCGCCTCCATCACGATGTGCGCCACCATCATGCCACCCGTGTAGAAGATGTGGTCGAAGCGCTGCTTCAGGAGCTCTGTCGTCTCAGCGGGCCCGCCCAGCACCACCTGGTACAAGTCCTGCACGCGGCGAGTCGGTGAGAGGGAGAGCGGGCTTGCTGAAGCGCGGACACGCAGACATTGTGGACGCACGTTAATCATGAACACAAGTGCGGTGGGTGTTATGCATGTCCAGGCAGTGACTGTCCAGGGAGTGACTGGACATACAAATGGTAGTCGTACACATAACTTACACACAGAACGCCTGAGGATAAGACTAGCATGAGAGGCAAAACGTCGTGAAGGTTAGAGGAGGAGCGATCGATGCGGCTATCCCGAAAGAGCAGCTTTTAGAAGCCATTATCACGCATCGAGCTGTGAAAACCTACACAAGTACAGTTTGAAATGTATAAGATAGTTTTGGCTACCCTGTCGATACATTCCTATGTCTTTTCCACTCCAATAGCCCATGTTTTTCTCAGTTATTGCTTGCTAGTTTCCTTCCAATCGAGTTTGCATTGTATGGTCTATGCTGTTTTTAATGATCTATGTGTGTAGGTCAGATTTTTACTGCATGGCTGACCACACCTCTTGCACCTTCAAAATAATAATTGCATTTATAGAGTGCTTTTTACCCAAGGGTCACAAAGCGCTTCACAGAGCTCCGGAGAGAACGGCACATTAACAATGATATTAGAATGGAAAATCAGCAACATCTAGTGATTTAACCCATGACTAAGGAAGGTGTAAGTATGATAAGAGTAAATAAATTCCTACAACCAAACCAACTGAAATGTGCCCATTCTCATCAGACTTCGGAAAGACAAGCCAGGATTTCAGGTGATCGGTGCTTGCATAGGTGACCACCAACATGTCAAAAACGATAGTGTAATAGGGAATATAAGCAGATGCAACAAAATCCATTGCTCTGAATCACTTTCACTATCAAGCCATACGAACCAGCATGGTGAAGTACTATTAAAATATCCCTCATGGCTCACAAGGCGTGGGGAGACCCTCATCTCATCTCATTATCTGAAACCGCTTAATCCTATATAGGGTCACGGTGAAGCCGGAGCCTATCCCGGAAACACAGGGCGTAAGGCAGGAATACACCCGACGATGGGACGCCGGTCCATCGCCGGGCATTGCGGGACAATTTTTAGTCTCCGAGCCAATCAACCTATCCAGGAGCATGCTTTTGGACTGTGGGAGGAAACCGGAGTACCCAGCGAAAACCCACGCGGACACGGGGAGAGCATGCAAACTCCACACAGAAAGGCACCGGAGCCGAGAGACTCGAACCCGGGACCTTCTTGCTGTGAGGCGTCAGCGCTAACCACTGCGCCACCGCGCCGCCCGGGGAGACCCTCATCCAGTAGTTAATTGAACAAAACGGGCCGGATGTGTTATGGGTGGAACGTAATTAACGAGCAATTGCGGTCGTTTTTCAGGACTGACAGTAACACTCGCTCCAAACTCACCTTGTCCAGGTAGCGTGGCAACAGCTTCGCGATCAAGGTGGCCGTGTTCGCAGACAGCTCGGACGGCTTTATCACAGCTGCGTTCCCTACGATCCACACAATCATTGGCAAAGCAATGGAGTGTGCGGGCAGTGAAACTACACAGGGCACCATGGCCTGTAGCGACCTAAGTGCTGACTACAGTGAGAAAGGTAGATAGAATGGGTCCCCATTTCATTTCTTACAGCACGGCACATGCCAACATTGATACAATTCTGCTCACATTATCTACCAATCCACATAAAACAGCCCTCAAAACAAGAATCGTCGTATTCACACCTGCAGCGATGGCTCCAGTGAGAGGCTGAAACACAAGTGCTCCCGGGTAGTTCCACGCCCCCAAGATGAGGCACACGCCCAGGGGCTGAGGCTCAACGTACAAAGTGTCGGCCATGGTAAGGAGGGAGCGCGAGACTGGCTGTGGCTTCGCCCACTCGCGCAGCTTGCGCACGGTCAACGCCAGCTCGTTCTTGCCCGGTACCAGCTCGTGCAGAACTCCTTCAAACTTGCACTGCCGGGCACCGGTGGGAGGCGTGCAAGATGAACAGAGTGTGCTTGATTGAAACTATACTATAATTGTCGACAAAACGAGCGGTTAATTTGTCATGGGTAATCACGTATGCATAAGAAATATGGACACTGACAAGGAAAACGCCAAATCTGAATTGTGTGCAAAAGAAACTTGTAACTTTGCATGGTGGGAATTACACTGAGAGAGGAACACATGTTGACTGGTAAGAAAAGTGGGCTTGGAGAGAAGACATTAGGTAAGGCGACAAATGTACGAGAATGGTAACAGTTTAAGTCAAAGAAAAGAACAGACCCCAGAAGGCATTAGATGTGAAGGAGATGTTATGTCATCAGTTCACCTAAATTGAGGATCCCAAATTATGGCATTCTGAGATAGACAGCAGTGGATTGACTGTGGCTCAAAACGATTACGAAGATGATGCTGCATGACTTGTGTAAGGCACAACAGGATGCAAGACAGGATATTTCTCAAAATCTAAACCTACTACCTGGAACAACCTCCACTTACACGGACAACAAACTACCACAACGTTGCTCTTCATATGCTACTCAAACAGCACATATTCCATCAGGCCATAGCCACACTGAGCTCGAATCCGTGCCTCTGTAACCAAATATCGTTCATGAGCAGATGTGGAACTTTTGCACGACATAACTTGTATTATTATTATTATGCAAGGAACATTGTCAGCATCACCGTCAGTGACTGGACTCCAATGTTGTTAAGATGCTAAGGTGGATCTATTCGCCAAGGCGATTATAGATGGTTGTTATAATCACAACGGCGAATGACTAATGCAAGTCATAACCGGGTGTAAGGCAGGGCACATGGAACATCATCAGCAGAAAGGATTAAATTGGGCAATGTGTCAAGGCGGTTGTAGTTCAGTGCAAGCATGCCAGACCTTGTGCAAGTCTTTGTACACACTCTGGCACAGCTCCTGCTCATTTTCCTCCATGAGCTGATGGAGAGCGCGAAGCTGCTGCTCGCGGAATGATACGTCGCGGCTGCGACCCGTTTGGAACGCTTTCCGGGCACGTGACACCACCTCCTCGAAGTCCGTCATTGCTGCCGGAAGGCACTTGTAAACGCTGAAAGGGTTATAAAAGTTAAGATTAAAATGTCATCGCGGCCAAATCTGTTGATACCACATCTCACTGACACTTTCTACCTTCAACCACGTCCTGCAGTCGCTGCTTATTAGACACTACCTCCAACATCTGGTCCTATCAATATCCCCCCATCAGAACTTAGTCGCTGGACTCAGCAGACTATTCCAGTGCCCCTCTAAACAATTGGCTCTCCTGCCTGTACATATATCCTACACAGTACATTTTTTTTGCCCCTTTAGATGTTCAATGTATTAACTGCCACGTTCTGTTCAGGACATCAATATCGCTCATGTGCTTCCATGAAATTCATAGCATCCGTCTGAGGCAGCATTGCTCAAATGCCAACACGTGTTTTCTAAATGCTTCAAATCCAGAGACATCAGTACAAATAATGCTCTGAAAATCCAGCCAGCAAAAGTTATAGCAAGTTCCAAAAGCAGTAAGACAAAGGCTACAAAATTTCTGAGAGTAAGTGTTCTTTTACTGATGATATTATAATGCTAGGAGCGTTGCAGAGGTTGCTATGGATTACATCATCACACCCACTGTGCAGCCATTCAACTGCCAGGGAACATGGCTACCATGAAGTCATCCATACAACATTAGCCTGTGGTTTATGTAAAAACATTTGTTTTTTTTAATGCTGATTATATTTATGATCACCGCACGTGTTAAAGTTAGTAATCTATCAGTCTTATTACTGTAATATTAACGTGATTAATGTTATCTATTGGTTGACTTGTTTTCACTTTGACATTCGACATGCAAGTGCTCCTGACCATCCCCAGCTTTTGTTCAAACTTTACTTTCATCCGCCCGAACCGATTTGCGGTGCAGTGATTGACGCTTGCAATATTTTTTTAATACGGCATGCAATGTTGTTTTTCGTTATGACGTTTTCTTTTGGCATTTTGGTGAACCAGGCCACTACTGCAGACTCTCCTGGTCTTGTAAGCTCTCACCTGGATTGAACAAAATCAACTTGAAACTAGTGTAACTTCCTTATGTGAATAGAGCTAAAACTACGCTTACACCATTTGAGCAATGCTCACGTCGTTCTATGCTCAAACCCCAGCTCTCATCCGTACAGCAATACAAACAGCACTCTTACCTTAAATGCACTTTTATTTACATCCAGAGCAACCTCTCCCTTCTCCTCCGAAGTGTTTTGCACAAATAGTTAAACGCGACCAACATAATGGCAAAAAAAAGACTTTGGGCTGGGTAAATAAGCTCCATAACCTCTGCAGCCAACCCTAAACTAGCCAAACCGCTGATTAGCAATGTCTATGACACGACCGTGAACCCCGTCACTCGACACCCTCAATTCACCATCAAAATGTGTAAAATATTCGCTTTGTCTACAAAGGCTACCATCGCTCCAATACAATATTTACTACTGGGAACAATAATTGCGGGTGGTGCGGTGGTGCAATGAGTAGCACTGCTGCCTCACAGCAAGAGGACCCGGGTTCTATTCCCCGGCTCAGGTGCCTTTCTGTGTGTGCGAGTTCTCCCCGGGTCTGCGTGGATTTTCGCCGGGTACACCAGTTTCCTCCCACCGTCCAGAGACACGCTGCGTCTAAGTTAATTGGCCTGCCGAGTAAAATTACCCCCCCCCCCCCAAAAACAAAAAGTGCCCTGCGATGTACTGACGTCACATCCTGGGTATAACCCACCCGGTATAGACTCTGGCCCCTTGACCCTGTACGGGACTAAGCGGGTACTGATGCTGAACTTTGGCGGCATGGTGGCCCAGTGGGTAGCGCTGTTGCCTCACAGTAAGATATCCCCGGGTTCGAATCTTGGCTCGGGTGCCTTTCTGTGTGAAGTTTGCATGTTATCCCCGTGTTCGCATGGCTTTTCGCCGGGCATTCCGGTTTCCTCCCACAGTCTTAAAAACATGCTGCTGCATAAGCTAATGGCTTGCAGACTACATTGCCCTCAGTGCCCGGTGATGGACTGGCGTCCTATCGTGAGTGTATCCCTGCTTTGCACCCTGTGTCTGCTGGGATAGGGTCCAGCTCACCGCAACCCTGTACAGGACCAGGCGGTTTCTGACAATGAAATGTGATGAGATGCTGAACTGGGAGGCAGGGTGTGCAGTAGTAACATGTGCACCTCGCAGAAAAGAAAGTCCTGCCCGAGGCGGTTTTATTGCAACCTAGGGCCCCTTTCTTTGTAGAGTTTGTGTGTTCTCCTCCTATTCTGCGTGGGCTTCCTCCGGGTTCTCCAGTTTCCTCCTACAACTAACAAAAATAAGACTCATTAATTGGCCAATATCATCATGATATAGAAAGCAGTCATTATTGCCATTAGCTGAGTTAGGTCGTGACTTCATTGCGTTGGCTAAATATTTGTCAGAATTATTATCTATAATATTGACGTTTTGATTGCAGGATTCAAGATTTTCTATTAATATACAAGAAACCATGGTTGACTTTAGTGAAAACAAGACAGAACAGCATTTAAGTCATTACAATGCAGACACTTGAGCAACAACATATTCGAGGGCAACAGCATTTGACTATAACGTACATATGTATCTCTGATCTAAGAGCACAGGGTTCCAATCCTCATAAACGCATTTTTTACTGCACAACAACTAATTATTTAGGTCTTATTTCAACATCACTCTCCACTTAATGGGCGGCACGATGGCCCAGTGGATAGCGCTGTCGCCTCACAGCAAGAAGGTCCCGGGTTCGAATCTCGGCTCAGGTGCCTTTCTGTGTGGAGTTTGCATGTTCTCCCTATGTCCGCGTGGGTTTTCGCCAGGTACTCCGTTTTCCTCCCACAGTCCAGCAAGAAGGAGCCGACTAAATTGCTCGCAGTGCCCGGGATGGACTGGCGTCCTATCGTGAGTATATCCCTGCCTTGTGCCCTGTGTCTGCCGGGATAGGCTCTGGCTCATCGCGACCCTGTACAGGACTAAGCGGTTTTTGACAATGAGATGAGATGAGATTCTCTACTTCGAACTGAGCCTCTGAAATTTCAGTGACACTATAGCAACATTCCCAAAATGACATTAGGATGATATCCAGGCGCAGTAGTCATGTCAGCAGAAAACGTCCACAATAGCGAGACGTTAAGACGAACGTGTTACACGCTTGGAACAAGACGTTCTGTTGGGTGAGTACTCTGCTAGTTCAAACAACGCTGGCAGCAGGCAGCACAGAAATTATTAGACCAATTCACGAGAGTTCAAGAACCACATGCGCAAGAAGGACACATTTAAGCACACCCATCAACGATCACATATCCCCAGTACTGGTGTCTCTCCATTGGTTACCGTTTAAATATAAGATTGAATTCAAGATCCTCCTTCTCACCTACAAGGCTCTCATTAATGCTGCTCCGACATACATCCGTGACAGGCACCTTCCTAAACACAACTTCGATCTTCCAATAAGGCCTTGCTCCATAAGCCCAGATCGCACCTCCATTCGATGGGTGACAGAACCTTCTCGCGCACTGCTCCCAGACTCTGAAATGCCCTTCCACTGGAGATTCGATCAGCTGGGTTCATGGGCACCTGCAAATCTCGTCTCAAAACTCACTTGTTCCGTAAGGCTTTGAAGTCTTCTGGCTGGGACTGTTGATGTGACTCACAGTTGTTGTGCTGGGATGATGGCTCACGACTGACCTGTGCCTGCTCAGGAACATTTATTCTTTCCTTTGTTTGTTTAATAATTATTTGTATCGCTTATTTTATGTCCTTCACTGATTTATTGCCATTATTTGACTTTCAATCTATCTACTCTGATGCGGTTGTTGTTGCTGACATGCCATTCTCTGCACAGCTCGGATTTGTAACAAAAAATTATATTGCTGTTGATATGCCGTTCACATGTCGTTGTTGTTGCCGACATGCCGCTCTCTCCACAGCTCTGTGCTGCGCTTTGTGACCCTCGGGTGAAAAGCGCTCTGCAAGTGCAATTACTGTTATTATCCAGGAATGATTTAAACGACCGTCACGGAGCAACTGCTCTAGTTCGTAACTACGCTGCCTCGTTTCGCACACGTGGTTGCTTCAATTAGCCACAGGCCTTCAACAGCTGCTACTAAAGGGCAATGTGCTCTTGTAACTTTAAACACTGTAAATGGCGGCGTCAAAGGAATTTAAGGCAGTGGTTTTCAATCCTCTTTTTTGCTGCCGCCGACGCGAAAGTAAACGTTTATGCCCGCGATTGAACGCAGTCGTTTGACCACAGCTTTCGTTGCAGGAAATCGTGATGGGTTTGAAGTTTGAACGAGCAAGGAAAAGGCCAGGGCTTGACAGCTGCTGGCATGAGGCACACGAAAGGTCTTGAGGGACTGTGCAGGTTTAGAGGTATCTCATCTGATCTCATCTCATCTCATTGTCTGAAACCACTTACTCCTATATAGGGTCACGGTGAGCCGGAGCCTATCCCGGAAACACAGGGCGTAAGGCAGGAATACACCCGACGACGGGACGCCAGTCCATCCCGGGCACTGCGAGCAATTTAGTCGGTTCCTTCTTGCTGGACTGTGGGACGAAACCGGAGTACCCGGCGAAAACCCACGCGGACACGGGGAGAGAACATGCAAACTCCACACAGAAAGGCACCCGAGCCGAGAGATTCGAACCTGGGACCTTCTTGCTGTGAGGCGTCAGCGCTAACCACTGGGCCACTGCGCCGCCCCGGTTTAGATGTATCGTCACACCGTATGTAGCTAAATGATGCCCCCAGCGTTCTCCATAAAGAGTGTATCCTGCAAGTCTGATGCGGGCGAGTGCTGTCAGCGAGCACCTATTAAGGCCTGCCAGCACTCTCGCAATGTTGAGACAGTCAATTTGAAGCTTTGTCCCACGCTAAGGAGGTCCACGAGTTGTTTCGGATAATCATCAGGGATGTGTCAACCGCGGCACAGTGAGTCCGTCAGTCTGCGCGCTCCGAGCAGAGTGCGCTAACCACTGCGCCACCAGTCCAAAGGAACCGGACGAAGGGCCTTCACCCCGCATGGCCTCCCAGACTGTTCGGCCAAGAGACGCGGGGGTTTGCGAGCACCACGCCTGGCCGCCTGTGTCTCCTCCTCAGCAGCGATAGTTACGCACAGCACCACACACGGTACTCATGTGAGACGACTGAGTCGACCTGGAGGGGGCCCAGGACCGGTTCAGAAAATCGTCACCGGCTTGGGAACTCGGGTCGCGTGTACACATGTAACTAAATACGTACACACACACACAACACACGCGGACATCGGCACGAAGATACACCGACATCCGCCAACACGGTGACTGACACCACATTGCCGGGCAGGTAGCGATCGACACTCACCGTCAGCTGTCCGCCGTGTGACCCGTGGGTATGGAGAGAGAACACAGCCCGAGTGTTCGGCGATCTCCCCCGAGCGCGTCCGCCGTCTGCTTCGGGTGACGGCAAGGAAGAGGAGGAGATTACGGGCAGCGCCTTCAAAATAAAAGCCGCCCCCCCCCCAAGCCTCCCTCGACCGCGGTCTCAAGGCCGAACAAGAGAAAAGAACACTCCCCTACGGCAGCCCTCTGCAACTACGTACATTGCCAATGTACGCGGTTGCCTAACAAAAAGATTTACCGATGAGCGGCATGGTGGCAGCCAGTTTGGGTGCCTTTCTGCGTGGAGTTTGCGTGTTCTCTCTCTCCCCGTGCATTAGTGGGCTTTCGCCGGGCACTCCGGTTTCCTCCCACAGTGCAAAAAACATGCTGCTGCATGGGTTAATTGGTTTGCAGACTAAATTGCCCGCAGTGCCCGGTGATGGACTGGCGTCCCATCGTGGGTATATCCCTGCCTTGCGCCCTGTGTCTGCAAGGATAGGCTCCGGTTCACCGCGACCCTGTACAGGACTAAGCGGTTTCTGACAATGAGATGAGTACCAGAATATATCTGATCTGTGGGAGGAAACTTGAGTACCCAGCGAAAACCTACGCGGAAACGAGAACATGAAAATTCCACAGCAAAGGCAGGGAATTGAACCCATATTCTAGCAACTCACTGCATCACCTTATTGGTCCACATCATGTTGAAAAATGTATGGTTAAAGGAAAGCCAGTCTTGCGATTTTGGCAATGGACCATATAGTAAACCACTTACAACTTTTCTGCATTCTAAGTCTCTCATAATTCCATTTTACTTAAAATTAGCACCTCAAAATAATTATTGGCATCGTTGCACAGACTATAAAATAACCAAATAGATAAGCAACAAATCTTGACAAACGTTTTACACGTAAAAAAGTGCTTACGCAACCATGATACTTTCTAAATGAATGCTGTTCTACAGTCACAACATGAGTACCACGTGTTTCCGGAATTTTCTGGTATTGTAGTTGTGAATAATGTACATCCGTTTTGTTAATCTGTAGCTAATTTTAGCTTACAAGATGGTATGAGTTGTGGGGATTGTTTTGCACAGACTTTATCAAGCTGACCAATGGGGGTTTGTGAAAGTACCCGCCTGTATGACATGCATGGTGCAAAAATGTAGACCCACGGTTGACCTTTAAAACAGATGCGATATCCCAGAGATACACTGTACTTTGCACGCTCTGTAAAGTTGAGACTTTAGACTTTAAATTTATGACAAGTATGCATAGGCAATGTAAAAGTATGCATCCAAACAGTGCACCATATTCATCACTATATAATGGTTTAAAGTTGCGGGCAATGTACTTTCAGAGCACTGACAAAGAGCAGAATTTTACATTGGTTGGAGATCACACTTTACAGGGAGATAGCGACAGCTATATGAAGTCTTTATCCAAGAGTGAATTGATTATTGCTGATAATGAAGAGTACATTGGAACCAAAAGTTTGTTTTAATCCAATGCCAATTGGGTTTAATGGAATTTAGGTACTCGTTTAATCAGTCTTGTTTTAGATTGTTAATGAATACATCACAACCATTCTTAACAGACCAGTGGATAAATGCCTCCCCACACCATGTCTGTCATGAGGGGTTTTTTAATTATACTTCACCACTCTCTGATCAGTGAAGCAGGAGGTCCCAGACTGGTTCAGCTATCCCTCACCACACATGTTAGCCGTGGCCGGGAATGAATCTCACGTAGCGAGGTACATCATGCAGACTCTGAACTATTGCGTAACTGCTCCACCTCCGACTTTTATTTTGACAATGCCTCTTATCGAGACTTGGCAAAATTCTGTGGAGATAATACGCCAGTGCAATGCTGTTTGCTACTAGGTGGACTTTGAAATGAAATTCATGGCAAAGTGTGCAGCACCGACAAATTGCATCGTAAACTGCAATACACTCTCTAAGATGGTGAAATGTGAAGAAATGCACGCCTCAGACAATGAAGATACTGCTGGGGGGGGGGGGGCTTCAGCAGTGGATTGATGGTGGCAGATGATGAAGGCCCTTAGCACTTTTAGCCACTACTTTTCAAGGGACCGTGAGACTGTACTGTACATATTTGGATCGTTGCGACGTGCTTTGTCAGGGCATCGTTGTTTGTTCCGTGCGAAAGTTACACAACTGCAAGGCTGAGGAGAGATGAATTTGCGAAATAGGAGGCAGACCTGTATATCGGCTTTGCCAAGGTGCATGATCATTAATTACTGTGTATATTGACATGTCAAGTTGAGCTGAAGGCATTGGGAAACATCTTACGGGTTGGAGTGATAAAGGAGTGATTATTCATAGCAATATGCATGGTATTGTAGTCTTTCAATGTACGCTATACCTACAGCACACTGTCAAGCTGTAGAGTAATTCCTTTCTGTATAATGTATATTATTCGTGTGGCAGGTGCCGCAGAGAGCAGTGGGAGACTGGTATGGGTTGGAGCATTGCAGGAAAATCCATTACGGTACGTGCGTGCTTTAATATTGACATGTCCATTCACAACAGCGTCATATAGATGCACTGATACAGCGAGAATAATCACCGTGAAACACTCATGATCTATACCTCGAAAAAAAACTCCAAAAATAACGTTATTGCTGATGTGCCGTTTTCTCTGTAGTTCCATACAGCGCTTTGTGACTCTCGGGTGATTAGCACTGTAGAAATGCAATAATTACTATACGATGTTACATTAAACCTCATCTCATCTCATTATCTGAAACCGCTTTGTCATGTACAGGGTTGCAGTGAGCCGGAGCCTATCCCGGCAGACACAGGGCGCAAGGCAGGGATATACCCACGATGGGACGCCAGCCCATCACCTGGCATTGCGGGCAATTTAGTCTGCAAGCCAATTAACTTATGCAGCAGCATGTTTCTTGGACTGTGGAAGGAAACCAGAGTGTCCGGCGAAAACCCACGCGGACACGGGGAGAGCATGCAAACTCCACACAGAAAGGCACCCGAGCCGAGAGATTCGAACCCGGGACCTTCTTGCTGTGAGGCGTAAGCGCTACCCACTGAGCCAGGGTGCCGCCCCTAATTGACCCCTCTCGGCCAAGAAAAAAATCTTGTTGCTGTTGATTTTCCATTCTGGTGCCGTTGTTGTTGACGTGCGGTTCTCTTCGCAGCTCTGTGAGGCGTTTTGTGACCCTTGGGTGAAATGCGCTCTATAAATGCAATTATTAATTGTTATTGAAGACGATGATAAATACATAAGAATGTATAGATTACAATAGGTTTTACCGTATCTGGCGATTATGCAGGTGTTAAGATCTTAACACCTGCATAATTGCCAGGCAATTATGCAGGTGTTAAAATCC
>JAZEWT010000002.1:14872874-14934011 GCA_036362905.1 Mordacia mordax
GACAACAGGACTGTAAGAAGGACCTTAACTGTTAGACAACAGGACTGTAAGAAGGACCTTAACTGTTAGACAACAGGACTGTAAGAAGGACCTTAACTGTTAAACAACAGGACTCTAAGAAGGACCTTAACTGTTAGACAACAGGACTGTAAGAAGGACCTTAACTGTTAGACAACAGGACTGTAAGAAGGACCTTAACTGTTAGACACACCAGAACTCTCAGACACGGGGATGCACAAAAACTGTGTCCCAGGCTGACCAACATGAGTCTGAATCGTTGTTAATTAGACTTAAAATCAATTTCATGCATGTTCTCCCCGTGTCCGCGTGGGTTTTCGCTGGGAACTCCGGTTTCCTCCCACAGTCCTAAAATATGCTGCTGCATAGGTTAATTGGTTTGCAGACTAAATTGCCCTCAGTGCCCGGTGATGGACTGGTTTCCCATCGTTGGTATATCCCTGCCTTGAGCCCTGTGTGTCGCGGTGAGCGACCCTGTACAGGACTAAACGTTTTCTGACAATGAGATCAGATGTGATGGGAGACAACCGCTCTATCGTTATTTGCTACAGTCACAAAATCGCAGCGCTATTACGTCGTGCCTGAAAGACATGTTGAAGTCTGTTATTTCATTAACATGTTAAAAAAAAAATCTGTGTTGGACCTCCAGGGATATCCTAAGCGTGCATCTATTTTTGGGTTCATACTTAAATCGTCACGTGATTGGTTCAGCGCACATCGTGCACAGGATGGATGCCTGTGTATCAAATGACTCCAATGCAGAAATCTGAAAGCTCAGGTTTCACTTGTAGGGAGTTGTACCACTTGTTTGAGAACCCTGAATGTGGTGGAAACACATTTCCTTTACACCCTCATCTCATCTCATTGTCCGAAACCGCTTAGTCCTATACAGGGTCACGGTGAAGCCGGAGCCTATCCCGGCAGACACAGGGCGCAAGGCAAGGATATACCGACGATGGGACGCCAGTCAATCGCTGGGCACTGCGGGGCAATTTAGCCTGCGAGCCAATCAACCTATGTAGCAGCATGTTGTTTGGACTGTGGGAGGAGACCGGAGTGCCCGGCGAAAACCCACACGGACACGGGGAGAGAATGCAAACTTCACTCAGATAGGCACCCGAGCCGAGATTCGAACCCGGGGACTTCTTTCTGTGAGGTGACAGCGCCCAACCCACTGGGCCACCGTGCCGCCCAGTTGCTAATAGCAATAACGCTATTTAATAGTAATTATTGCACTTCTATAGCGCTTTTTATCCGTTGTCTAACAGTTAAGAGATTCGAACCCGGGACCTTCTTGCTGTGAGGCGACAGCGCTAACCACTGAGCCACCGCGCCGCCCCCTTTACACCCTTATTGAGCTTAATCCTGCCAATGCTGAGAGGATGAGCATTGTCGAGCATGGATGATTCTTGGATGGGTCACACCCGTGCATAACCGGTGTTAGAGGCTGCAGGCATATGTCTAAGGCATCAGTTGGAATTCAGCAAATTCCTTTACACCTTCACAAACCTGCAATGACTGGCAATGTGGAGTTTTGTCAAACAGCATGCAGCTTTTAGAGGCGTTATGTACAATCACACAAATATGTCCGTCCAGTCACTAAGAACTCCATAATAATGCCGTCGCATTACGTGCTTTATCACATCATTAAGTTAAATCTGGTATGTACGTCGAACAAAAAATATCAGGTTAACTGGTAAACGGCGAATATGTTGATTTTGAGCAGTAGGAATCTATACCATAGCCTAGGATCTCATCTCATCTCATTATCTGAAACCGCTTAATCCTATATAGGGTCACGGTGAGCTGGAGCCTATCCCGGAAACACAGGGCGTAAGGCAGGAATACACCCGACGACAGGACGCCAGTCCATCGCCGGGCATTGCGGGACAATTTTAGTCTGCGAGCCAATCAACCTATCCAGGAGCATGCTTTTGGACTGTGGGAGGAAACCGGAGTACCCGGCGAAAACCCACGCGGACACGGGGAGAGCATGCAAACTCCACACAGAAAGGCACCCGAGCCGAGAGATTCGAACCCGGGACCTTCTTGCTGTGAGGCGTCAGCGCTAACCACTGGGCCACCGCGCCGCCCAGCCTAGGATGTGAATTTGTTTAACGGTCACTTAAACGAATGGCAGATGTAGTTGTATGATACTGCATTCCTTTGTCACCGGCTGTCTTCCAACAAATGTTCATTCACTCATCTCTGAAAGTTGCAAATAGATGCTTGTTCTCATGTCTTGCTGATAGTGCAAATTTTAAATAGCGTTAGAAAAAATGAGAAAAGATTTTCAAACTATACATGCCATAAATCAAATTAATAATAATAATTGCATTTCTAAAGTGCCTTTTACTCGTGGGTCACAAAGTGCTGTACATAGCTGTGGAGAGAACGGCATATCAACAACATCAAATAAGTAAAATAATGATGATAAATCAATGCACATCAAATTAAAAAAATAATTGTTTAAACAAATCAAAGAAGGAATAAGTGTTCCTGAGCAGGCACAAGTCAGCAGCATGCTATCATCCAATTACACAGCAGTGAGCAGCGTCAACTATCCTAGCCAGAGGACTTCAATGCCTTATGGAATAAATGAATCTTGACATAGGATTTGAAGATGCCCAGGGACTCAGCTGATCGAATTTCCTATGGAAGTCTGAGAGCAGTGCACAAGAAGGCTGTCTCACCTATTCAATGGAGGTCTGATCTGGGGACATTCAGAAAACCCTATTGAAGGATCAAAGTTGTCATGATGATTGCTTCGAAAAGCTGCTCTCTCGGGACAGCCGCGTCGATGGCTCTCTCTCCTCTCCTCGCGACGTTTCGCCTCACGTTGGAGGCATCCTCAGGACGTTGGAGGCATCCTCAGGCTGAGGATGCCTCTAACGTGTGAGGCGAAACGTCGCGAGGAGAGGAGAGAGAGCCATCGACGCGGCTGTCCCGAGAGAGCAGCTTTTCGAAGCAATCATCACGCATCGAGCCGTGAAAACCTACATCATTACAAAGTTGTCATGTTGAGGAGGGTGCTTGAAGTAGATCACAGATGTATGTCGGAGGAGCACCAGTGAGAGCTTTGTAGTTGAGAAGGAGGGTCTTGAATTAAATTCGGCATTCAACCGGTATAGCCAGTGGAGAGACGCCACGACTGGGGATATGTGATCTCGGATGGGATTACGGGTGAGGATTCGTCGCTGTATTCTGCACATGTGGGAGACAATTGATAAAATAGGCAGGGATGCCAGGAAGTAGTGTATTTGCAATAATATTTTCGTAAAAAGAGGAAGATGTGGATTAGCTTCTCAGCATTGGACGGTAACAGGATGTTGCAGAGTCTGGCTATATTTCTGAGATGGAAATAGGCTACCTTCGTTAGCTTATTGATGTGTGTTTTAAAGGTAATTGAGGAATCAAGAATCACCCCGAGACTTCGGACTGCCATAGCAACTTCGATGGTCTGGTCATCAAGCATCACATGGGCGGGTTCAGTCTTGGACAATTGATACGGGGTTTCGACAAGCAAAACACCTGTTTTGTTACCATTTAGTTTTAAGAAATTTGATTTTAACCAGGCCTTCAAAGTTGACAGCGATGACGACATGCAAAGACCAGATGCATTGATGGACGACTTTGCATGGATATAGATTTGGATGTCATTGGCATAGCATTGATAGCTTAAATTCGGGCTGCTGCAAGGGATCTCATGACCACTCTGACCTCACTTGGCTTCACTCAACACGTGACATCTGCCACTCACAGATACGGCCATACTCTCAATTTGGTTTGCTCATGGGGCATCTCGGTAACCAACCTGTCCATCACTGATCCTGGTCTGTCTGATCACTCTGCTGTGTGGTTTGATTTTCAAGTACCGCCTCCCATTTCCATCACCAGGCGCCATATACAATTTCGAAACCTTAACACCCTCACTCCAGACAGAGTCACCGCAGCAATCAATAATACTTCACTCTCCGCCTCGGCTCCGTTTGCCTCTGATGCGACATCAGAAACTTACAACAACGTGCTATCAAGCATACGTGATGATTTTGCCCCGTTAAAATCACGCTATATCTCAGGCAGAAATCCATTCCCCTGGTATACTTGTGAACAGCGGGATCTCAAGGCGAATGCACGCAGGGCCGAACGGACTTGGAGAAAATCTGGGCTCACCGTTCATGGTCAAATCTTTAAGGAACAGCTCCTCTGCTACTGGAAGGCACTTGACTGTGCCCGTACCTGCCATCTTTGCAGCATTCTCGCTGATACCTACGACAAGCCCAATATTCCTTTCTCGACTATTAATCAGCTGCTTCGTGCTACCATTCACTCGCCCTCACCTCCCTTCACTAATAAAGATCAGGCGGATCAGTAGATTCAGTTTTTTTACAAAACTGAAGCCCATCGTATCGCTACCTAGCCTCATCTCATCTCATTATCAGAAACCGCTTAGTCCTATACAGGGTCACAGTGAGCCGGAGCCTATCCTAGCAGACACAGGGTGCAAGGCAGGGATACACCCACGATGATACGCCAGTCCATCACCGGGCACTGCGGGCAATTTAGTCTGCAACCCAATTAACCTATGCAGCAGCATATTTTTTGGACTGTGGGAGGAAACTGAGTGCCTGGCGAAAACCCACGCGGACAGGGGGAGAACACGCAAACTCCACACAGAAAGGCACCCGAGCCGAGATTCGAACCCGGGACCTTCTTGCTGTGAGGCGACATCGCTGCTACTTGGCCACCACGCTGACCTTCCAGCCTCTTTCACCAAGCAGTACCTCAATAAATGTTCCTCCACCTACCTTGACCTCAAAACTCCTGGAATTTAACGAATTAACAGAATCCGAGGTCTCTTCTTCAGTTACCAGATCTTGGCCTTCTGATAACAGTTGAGCTGGTCCTTGTAGATTTGAGTATGGATAGTCAGGTGAGATATTCTCCAAGTCCGTTCGGCCCTGCGTAAATTCATTCACCTTGAGCTCCCAGATTTTAACATTATACTAGGGGGGATGGTTTTTCGCTTGAGACACTGCATGATATGAGTGGGGCCATCACATCTAGCAGGCGTGATAGCGAGCTGTTGTAAGTTTCAACTGCTGTGTAGTTTATTATACTACAGTATATTGTAATGTATTTGTTGTCCATTTTTTTATTTGACTTGGAAAGGTTTTTGAATAGTTAAGTTTATCATATTGTTGATTGTCATTTTGTTAATATTTTCCCAGTGTGCTGAGCCATATGATAATGTTGCTGATTAGGTCACATCGGTTGTTTGGACAACTGAGAGCATGACATTATCTTGTGAGAGTGTGGTCACTTGTTGAAGAGGTTCTTGGTTTCAAATCCAGTGTTCACTCGGATTAATACTGCAGGTGTAGTTTTCAAAGCACACGTCACTCGTTTCAAAGTGGTGGTGTTATCAAGAATAGTCCATTGTACTGGTATTTCAGTCCAAATCTGCTGAATATTTACTGCAATCTGCTCAATTGGGATCACACTTCCCAATGTTACCCCCTACTGAGAGACCATTGCACAATTGCAGACAAAGTTTTGTCACCATATGCCCGTAGGGAGAGCTGGCACGAGCGCAGCACTTTTCAACCTTTGCACCACAAGCTCCACTTGGTAATGTAATGTCCACAGTCCATTAGGAGCCGGTCACTGTCCCTGTTGGATCGCGATGGACCCACCAGTTGAGAATGGCAGCACTAGGAGACCCCTTTCAAGTGTTTAAGATGAGATGTGATGCAAAACTCTAATGTCGGGAAATACATCATAAGCAAGTCAGTATCTTTGTGAACCACTTTGCCGATCCACTACTGGAAGAGGGGTGCCATGATATGCGGTTGGTGGGAATTTTGTAACCATATTTCACCATGCTGGTGAATATGGATTGGTGAAGGTAGGAAGCATCGACATGAGCATAAAGTACAATACAGTAACGCATTTTGCTTCAATGCCCTCTACTGCCCAACACATGGTTTCATAGGCTTCGACAACATGCCATGCTTGGTGATTGCCCATCCATGTTTATGATGGGCAAATTACAGGTGATTTTGTCATGGACATGATACTATATGTGATAAATCAACATGGGCTGCTGCTTCATGTCCATGCAGTTTGATCTTCAGGATTGAATAATCACCATGATGCACTCCCATTAAGTTCTGATTACTTCAACTATTGCAAAGCAACACACACCATTTAAGTGAAAGGCTTGATGACATATTGTGTATGTACCGGGAGACTGTTTTTGATGATTGCTACGAAAAGCTGCTTTCTCGGGACAGCCGCGTCCATCTCTCCCTCTCCCTCCTTCGCGACGTTTCACCTCACACTTTGGAGTCATCCTCAGGCGCTTTGCCTCTAGCGTGTGCGGCGAAACATCACGATGGACGCACAGGGAGCGATCGACGCGGCTGTCCCGAGAGAGCAGCTTTTGGAAGCATCGAGATGTAGGTGAAAACCTATACCGTTGTAATTGTTTTTTTACAGAAACAGGCCAGAGGGAAAGGTGCTGGAAACAGTGGGTGTTTTTGAAACACCAAAGCTGCAAGGAAGATATGAGACAGGACAGGTGAGAATGGCAGTGTGTTTCTAAACGGGACCTGGAATGTGGAGCAAAGTTAAACGACCACGTGGTAATCAATGCACAGGGCTTTGCTTGCTTCACATCCATGTGTAACCTCTCGAGCACCCATGCACACGTGTGTGTACATGCACTGCCGTTTGGTCATTCTGCTGCTGGTTGGGAATTTTGCGATACCATGCAAGTTTTGGGCCTTTGACCATAATTCACCACTTTGCGCAATGCACTTTGGTCAAACCGAAAATAGCTCTGCTGCAGAACTTGGCAGGAGCAACCCAGGGCGTCACAGCTGATGTGCTGCAAACTACCACCCCATCACTGAGCCACTCAGCGGCAGAGTATTGTGCTCCCGCGTTGTGCAAAGACACACATATACAAAACTGTTAGATGCACAATTAAATAATGCATTGAGCATCATATTCTCCCTGGTTGCCTGTTCTGTCAAACATTATGCCACCAAATACATGCAGAAACATGCAGATTGCAAGGGAGTTTACCCATTTTATTGCTAACTGCAACCAAGACCTCAACAATCCCCCTTCTATGATCGCACAATCACTAGTCGCTAATCCGTAAGATCGATAGTGAATGGAGTGAACCAATGTGGACATCCAGAACAAACACTTTCTTCGATACGCAAGCATCGCAAGTCCTAGCTTTTATATTCATCGAAGACACTTGTTGAACCATGAACTGCAAGGGTAAATCAACTGGCCAATGCACAGATCCCCTAAATGAATGGGAAAATTAACATAAACCACAGTATGACTGCAGCCGTGCAACCCAATTCAAGGGCCGTAGAGAAAACCACTCCAGTTTGTGCTTTTGTCATCCATCCATCCATTTTCTAAACCGCTTGTCCTGGTGAGGATCGTGGTGGCCGCAGTCCAAGGAGAGTGGACCAGACATCCCTTTCCTCAGCAATAGATTCTAGCTACTCCTGGGGGATTCCCAGGCGTTCCCAGGCCAGCCGAAGGATGTAATCCCTCCAGCGTGTCCTGGCTCGGCCTCTAGGTTTCCACCCAGTGGGCCGTGCCTGGTAGACTTCTCGGGGGAGCTTTTCAGGGGGCATCCTTACCAGATGCCCGAACCACCTCCTCTCAATCCGGAGGAGCAGCGACTCTACTCTGAGGTTCTCCCAAATTTCTGTGCACCTCACCTTGTCACAGAGAGTGAACCCAGCAACCCTGTGGTATACGCGATCTCGTTCTTTCGGTCATTACCCAAAGTTCATGACCATAGGTGAGGATAGGGACATAGATTGACCTGTAAACCGAGAGCTTTGTCCTAGGACCAAGCTCCTGCTTCACTACCACGGACCGGTAGTGCCCGCATCACTGCAGATGCTGCTGCATCCACTGGCCAACCCCACGTTCCCGCTTACCATCACTCGTGAACAAGTCCCCAAGATATTGAGCTCCTCCACTAAGGGCAACTGCTTTCCCCTCACCTGAAGAGGGCAACCCACTCTTTTCAATGAGAGGACCATGGCCACAGATTTGGAGGGTCTGATTCTCATCCCAGCCACTTCAGACTCAACCGCGAAACACTCGAGTGCCCTTCGGAGGTCACAATCCGACGAGGCGAGAAGAACATCATCATCTACAAACAGCAGCGATGCCACCTCTACGCCCCCAAACTGGACACTCTTCATACCCCGGAATTGCAAAACTACACGAACATTCAGCGCAATCCATGGCTAGCATACCTCAATATTGCTATTTAACTCCTGATAATTTTGCCATCTGCAAGAATAATGATGACCCATCTACATTTTGTACTGATGTAGGGTTTCATGACTCGAGATCTCAAAAACACACCTTCGTAGCTGCTCTTTCAGAATAGCTGTCAAGTGTTCTTTCTCCTTTTGCGATGTTTTGCCTCCCACGTTGGAGCATCATCAGGCATTTCATGAATATTTCAATAATTTTTGATGGTAATACTGTGCTTTTAGAAACACTACTTTCGTTTCAAGTTGCATAGGTTTCATATGTAACTTTTTCATTTTTATTGACAGTAACTCGTGTGGTTCATATTATCCATCAACATAACCTAAGTGGTAGATGGTGTGTTGTGCACTGTACATTATGTGCATTTCTCTTGCCACGTTTACCACCATGAAACTGGAAAAGCAGGACTGGTTCACATTTGTAATTGATAATTCATATTTGTGTTGCATGGTAGTTTCAGAAAGTACTGATAAAATGCTATTCTTTTCCCCTTTCAAAAGCCATCGTACTGCTATGGTTGGCCTTATTGATTTATTAGGTGATAGAGCAATTGCAATGTTTTTATCTCCTAAATGAAAATCATTTGATTCTGAATGCGGAGCGAAAACTATTTAGCTTAAATATTTCGATTATTGTCTCAGTCGTAGGTGCACATGTGTATCTTCACATGAAAATCAATAATTCATTTAATTACGTTCATCTGTGATAATGTACATTGGCAGTGCATGTTAGTTGACATACGTGAAAATATATGAACTTTGAGTGTCATAAGGCTTAGAGTCGAAAAACATTGTTAACGACGTTTACATCTTGGCGACTGACCTCCACGTTTTTCCGTGCTGGTCCGCTGTGCAGCTGTTTCTTCACCGCGTGTTTGGGTATCGCGGGGTCATCCTCTTCCCGTGGTTGGCTCGTCTCTACGATCGCGATGTCGCTTCCAGCACGGGCAGCAGGTGAGACTCACACACGGTGAGATGATGGAGTCACGGATTTGAAGAGGTGACTCGGACGTGAGAGCACTAGTCTAGCGCTGCTAAGATTTTACACGTAAGTCCAGGTAGGTTTTTACGTTAATTCGGCTAAATCTTTATTGAAATTTAATATTTGCATTTGACTGTTACGTAACATACATTCCCCTGAAGTGCCGCACCCTCCTGTGTAGACCAGACGTTGCTGTCATGCTATTAACATTATTTTTAATTGGCAGTGGGTATCATCCCCCTATGATCATAACCTTTATCATGGTGGAAAGGTTTGTGTGTTTCAATGAACCTCAGAGCTGTCATCTGGAAGTTAGCGCTCCTGTTAGGGTCTCTCTTAGTCAACAGGTACCAGGGGAGGTTCCAGACAAATAACAATCCGAAGGACCTCTGGTTAACGGAGGTTAGCGTCAGAAAGGGTATTCGGCCGTAAATTTGTGTTCCCAATACCCGCACCGTTGTGGCACAAGCAGCCAGATCAAACTGGATACAGGCTGTTTAAACTGGGAATAGCAACAGAGCGGGTATGGAGACTACTGCGCCATACTCTATGGCACAGGGGTCATTTCAAGGGATCTCAGAGATTGCTGTGTGTGACATCCGCTTTTGGGGGCCATTCTCTGACCTGAGATGCACTACACTGCAAGAGATCTGAATGGACGTTTTAATCAAACGAGTATGATAGCGCAATTGACATAATATTGGGGAAAAGATAACGACTTACATTTTAACGACTTTTCATGGACACTAGCTGAGAGGAAATGTTTTGAAATGTCCACAGCACTCACCAAAGGAAGCATGATATCATTTTGTATTGAGCGTAGGAACCGCTCAACTAGTGCCGGTAGGTGGCACCAAAGGCACCATTCGGAGACTATTCTGTTGTGTTCTTTTGTGTGGAACAAGCTGGTATCAGCTTGTTTTATGAATGGCCCAACTCCAAAACTTAGATGAATGGGAAGAGAGTTGTCATTTGTAAAGCCCTACAAGATCGATAGTATGTAGGTTGTCATTACTACCGTGGCTTGTAGGTTATTTCTGCTCGTATGAGCTCTGTTTCAGCCCTGCGCAATGAAATGTGTAGGGTCAACCCTACATGAGCGAAAAGCCTCAAGTTAATGATGTGCCTGTTGGACCAGTTTATGGACAGACAAATTACATTTCTTACGTATAGATTTCATTTTATTAAAAAATATTTTCTCTTCTTTTCCTTCACCATAAATAATTCTTCTTCCGCTAAAATCGTTTTCACGCTGCTGTCTGTATGATTTATTTAATCGTCAATTAATTATCCGTTCCTCAGAGTTGTTAGCCTGACCTACTTGTGTTTGCCATTGTTACAGTAAAAAGGAGGAGGTTGATACACCCGGCACAAAAGAGGTTTCGGGGAAAACACAGACGTACTATCAGGTCCTCATCGACTCCAGAGACTGCCCCCACATCGTGAGTTCACGCACGATGCACAATCAGCTCCAGTGTGGAACTGCCCTTTTCTTTGTGTGTTTTTTCTGTCCCTTGTCCTCTTCTTGTGCTGATGTAGGTATTCATGGCTCGGTGTCTAAGAATCACTCTCCACAGCTGTTCTTTCGGTATAGCCGTGTTGAGTGTTCTTTTTCTATCCTTTTCCGTGTTTTGCCTCCCACTTTCGAGGTATCATCATGCATTTTGGATTCAGAATGCCTCATGGTGTAACACTCGACACAGCTCTCCTGCAAGAACAGATATTGCAGCAATTATTGTTCAGTGGCATAAATATACCATTGGCCTATTATTTTTCATAGGTCAGCAATAATCAGCTCTTCAGGGTGCAATTCAGCACACGTATTGCGAGCATGATTATTGATTTTTTTTTCATTGAGTCTATTAAACATTTACAACTCACTTAGATATATTTCAGTCTTTCCAGCTCTCAAGGAGCATATTTAAGCTAAGTCAGCTGTTGTGTAATTTAAGCCAAGTTAGCTGTGTGTAATTTTGCTCCATAGTTCAGTGTCCGTCTGTGTAAATTATTTAAAGTTTTTTTTCTCTCCCAAGTCTCCACGTTTAGATGCATTGTCCTTGCGTGCTAATGGGTTGCGGTTAGAGGGACGTATCTCCAGTTCCCCTCCGTCTCGTGTTCGTGCGTGTTTTCGCTGCGGTGTTCCTGGAAACGGTGTCAACTCGCATGATATTAACTGCGTGTGGCGTGACCTTAAAAGTTTTATTTTTGACGTAGGATCGAGTAAAGTACTTCACTCGAAAAGGATGGGTTGCTAGCTTGTTGGCTTGCTTGTAGGCCGGCCGGCCCATGTGTTTTATTTATTTATTACCGGTGTTAGAATATTTCGCTGTGGGTTCACGGTTTGCCTTTTTTGTGCCACTTTCCACCCATTGATAATGTGTTTTCTGGGTTATCGATATAAAATGGCCTGTAGTCGACATTAAACTCTGCATGACGTTTATTGGAAGTAGGGGAAATTAATCAACTCCTCTGCAGCTCTTTTGTCAGCCCACTCACTGCTGGGTGAAAATCTCCCTACACCGTGTAGGTTATGGGGTTCGTGTTGTGACCATACTTCACCGTCAGATCGCTGGGTTCATAACGCAGAGTGGCTTAGTCACCATTGAGTAATAAACAGTTTGTCAAACTGGAATATTTTTTATTGTTCAGCCACTGTTGATGTCATATGCTGTAATTAATTGATTTTATAGCAACTTCCCAATTATACCATTGAAAGTAGCGCAACCCATCCAGTTAGATTGTGGCCCGCGGAAGCGGATACCACAGAGCCACCTGAGCGATGCCTTCCAGTAACCTCAGCACTTCCGAGAAAGTTTTGTTACGTGATAATCAGATGGAAATGTTAATCTTCAGAGCTGAGATTTAGCCAACTTTTGTACAGTAATTAATAACCAGGCTAAGACCATCAGCTGACTACACTTGTTTACCTGGTTTAAATATAGGACCACCTGGTTTATAACGCAGGCCCTGAGCAGTGCCATCTCAGTACTACAAAATAGTCAATGCTCAGCAATGCTTCTAAAGTACCGTGCCCAACAACTGGAACAAACTCTCTCTGCAGCTACGACAGATCTCTTCAATCACAACCTGCAAGGCACAACTCAAACAACACCTGTTCTACGACGCTAACACTGAGCTCGGCTCCGCACCTCCGAATCCGCCGCTCATTGGTAACCAGCGGCAGGACCCTGCGCACATTATAAATCGTATTACGATGATTACTATTTTTGACTTCCAAGCCGCGCACGGTGGCCCAGTGGGTAGCGCTCTTGCCTCACAGCAAGAAGGTCCCGGGTTCGAATCTCGGTTCGGGTGCCTTTCTGTGTGTCCGCATGGGTTTTCTCCGGGCACTCCAGTTTCCTCCCACAGTCCAAAAATATGCTGCTACATAGGTTAATTGGCTTGCAGACTAAATCTCCCGCAGTACGCGGGTTGGACTGGCGTTCTGTCGTGGGTGTATCCCTGCCTTGCGCCCTGTGTCTGCCGGGATAGGCTCTGGCTCACTTCGACCCTGTACAGGACTAAGAGGTTTTCTGACTATGAGATGAGACTTCCAAGCCACAGGGTCACTGGTCTTGCTGGGGGTGTGTACTCATAAGGAGCTGATGGCTCTGTACCCTCATGGCTGCTTTTATCCCCCGGCAGAGAGCACAGACTGAAGCGGTGACCTTCCTGGGAAGCCACGATGACAATAGGGTGCTCTACGCTATCCCAGGTAAACACAAAAGTCTTTTTTAAAAACTCGATCGCCCACTCTGGCGTTTAATGCTCGACGCCTCATGTTTATTGGCTCATGTCGATAATTTATGTCCGGTACATTAACAGGAAAGTATTTGTCTAATAAATGGCCTCTACCAGAGCCAGTCACTCTGTTGAGCTGAACGTAAACTGGGACACCTTGTGATGAGTCAGTTGCCTGTTCTGTTTTTATCTCCTGCTTACATTACACAGCATTCCATATTCCCCGTGTTTCCCATTCAGATGTCATTCTTACGACAGCGGCGTGACATGCGAATAATTAAGTAGGGGCCTCCTGACCGCCTTTCAGCCCTTTGTAATTTGACATCTGCTCCTCTTTGGCTTGAGCGCACTGGTGCAGTTGCACTGCCTACACACAGGATAGCTAAGCCACTGCAATGTACATTGTACATCATTTGTCTTGTTGTTTATTGGGAGATGTGGATAGTGGATGGGTATGGATACGGGCACGTGAGCTCAAGCGCTGCTGTCAAGAAAGCTTTCTTTCAGAGTGTATTGATGCAGGTTTTCACGGCTCGATGCATGATGATTGCTTCGAAAATCTGCTCTTTCGGGATAGCCGCGTCGATCGCTTCCTCTCTCCACCTCGCGACGTTTCGCGGGGTGTGAGCAGGACAATGGAACCATTTCAAGTGGACCCCGACGTTGAGCCTGGAATGCAGCAACTCTGTGGAGGGCACTCAACACATACATAGTACCTACATATAAATAGGAATCACACACACGACACACACACACTGCGCCTGAGGATGCCTCGAACGTGTGAGGCGACACGTCGCGAGGTGGAGAGAGGAAGCAATCGACGCGGCTGTCTCGAGAGAGCTGCTTTTCAAAGCAATCATCATGCTATTAATATGTCAAGTCACTCCCTCTACCATGTCACTCTCTTCCGGGGACAATGGAGGGGGGGGTCAATTTTAAATGATTCCATTGTCTTGCTCGCATATTGCAATTTAAATTAATTTTATCTAGATCCACCCCTTATTTACCATCTAATTTGTATTTCATAAACGCTTTTATAGCGGTGTTTGGTTGTAGTTAATCATAGTGTCAAAGCCTACAATCCAAAGCTGCAGCGCAATAGTAATCTCTGATGATAAGAAAATCATAATAATCAAATCACATCGAATGTGCTTGACAGATGGTAGAAGCTTAGCAGCCTGGATAATGTTTAAAGCCTGGATAATGTGTGTGGTGTGCTCGGATGTTGCAGGGTTGGACTACGTGGGCCACGAGGACGTGCTGCCCTATCTATCCTCCAACCCAACTCCCCTCCAGCACGAGCTCTTCCACAAGTTCCTGCAGCATCAGCCAGGACACAGTCAGTCTCGCGCACACACCCAGCCCGCTCGTTCATGTTGTCTGGCCAGAGGGCAACCGGTTCTGTCTCCTGGTGCGGCAGTGGAGATAATCGAGAATTTTCTCTCAAGAACTCCTGTTTCAGGATTGCCGTGTCAAGCATTCCTCCTTTGTCCGCTGCGACGTTGTAGCCTCCATCTTTGGTGGCGTCATCAGGCTAATCTGGGAGGAAAAACGCCACAAAGGAGTAAGGAGCAACACTCGACATGCAGTGCAGAAAAAGCAGCTGTTTGCAGCAATTCTCGTACATCGAGCCATGGAAACCGACATCAATACGAGTTGAAATGCTTTGCAAGGTTCTTAAATCTCCCCCAGCCCCTGTCCACCCAGCGGCATATGGGTTGACCACAGTCGGTCATTTCAATCAGCAAGTCGCCATGCCAGGCTAGTGCTGTCGTACTTGAAACTCTTCCAATATAAATCTAGCTAGCATAGAAGAAGAGTGGGTCAAGTGACCTCTGAGAAGGGCTGTCTAGAGCTGTCTTCTCGTAGAGGCCCTTCCGCCACCGGTGGCGTGGGCTAGCGACGGCAAGGCTGCTCCTTCACAGTCGTATTAACTCCCACCATGGTTCTGTAATATGCTCTTCCTCATTCCTGGGTCACTGACACAGTGCCTGCTTAATCACAAACATGTCAACAAGTTAATATTTTACTTTAAGTAAGAGTAAAAACGTTTTATGTTATCCCCCATTTGGACGTCTTGCCTACGGAGTGGCGGTGTCGTTTGTGCCTGTGAGAAAGAAAGTTCTGTCAGAGGCGGTTCGATTCCTGCGTTGGGTGCCTTTGGGGCATTTTTGTGTTTTTCTGCTGTTTTGCACAAGTTTCCTCTTGGTTATGTGGTTTCCTTCCACAAAAAAAAACACTATTTAATTTATTTGCTGATAACATTATATAGGATGTAGTGCTATTTAGAAAATACCAGCTCCAGCTGACTGCATGGTGGCCCCCTCCCTCTTCCCGCCTCTCTGCGGTTTCCTCATGCCTCTGTATCTGTATTGCGTCCATGACCAGGACCTGGAATTTTTGCATGTGTTACAAATTGTATTATTATGACATGAATCAGTTTTTGTACCTAATACACATTGTTGCATTGTCCATGGTTGTATTTAATCTGGACCATATATTCCTTCCCTTCAGCCCAGTCCTCTGATTTATCAATATACTTGGCTATAGCAGTAATGTTTTAAAGTAGAGTTTACAGTATTGCATCTAACTGTTACCGTCTCAGTCATCAAAGAGGAAGGTCTTGATCACGGACATCATCTGGGACAGTAATTCGGCAGAACGCAAGACAGTTCCACACATTGGGAACTGCAGAGGATAATGTAAATTATTTTCTCCATTGTTTTGATTACAAACATAAACAGAACCATGCTGACCCACGCTGCAATCATGAGAATCCATTTTTGTTTTCCTGCTAAGTGCATGTCTGTTGACACCGCCACTTTAAGTAGTGCGCATGTGTAGTTCGTCTGTCACGTGCTCAAATATCGTCCTCCCAGCTTCTGATTGCTCAGGCCCCCTCTTGAGCATTTGCCCACTTGGCGGGCATCCCATTTCCAGTCCTATCCATCATTTCGTGCCCCTTAAGGAGACGTGGCTTACACGCATCCACTTTGGGTGTGATGCCATTTTTATTTCGATGTCTGAAAGCGTAGCGCAGTTGTAACATCTGCTCCTCGCAGAAAGAAAGTCCTGCTTGAGGCAATTCAATTCCCACCAAGGGGTTCCTTTCTGTCTGGAGTTTGTATGTTTTCCACCTCTTTTGTGTGGATTTCTTCTGGATTCTCTGGTTTCCACCAATAAAAAGAAAACAGATTATTTAATTGGCTTATAACATCATGATATATAGGAAAGCAGTGTCTGGTGGGCTGGCACCTGCTGACCGTCTGGCTGACCCCCCCCCCCACCCTTCGCTGCAGTTTCCTCGTGCCTTCGTATCCGTATCTCGTCTATGACCGGGGATGGAATTTCTCGTCTCATCTCATTGTCAGAAACCGTTTAGTCTTGTAGAGGGTTATGGTGAGCCGGAGCCTATGCTGGTAGACACAGGGCGCAGGGCAGGGATATACCCACGATGGGGCACCAGTCCATCACCGGCCACTGATGATACTTTAGTCTGCAAGCCAGTTAACCTATGCAGCACCATAGTTTTGGACTGTGGGAGGAAACCGTAGTACCCGGAGGAAACCCACGTGGACACGGGCAGAACATGCAAACTCCACACAGAAATGCACCCGAGCCGAGATTCGAACCCGGGTTCCTTTGCTGTGTGGCGACAGCGATACCCAATGGGCCACCGTGCTGCCTCGGGATAGAATTTGCACGTCTAAAATGTATTGTTATTATTATTTAGTGAGCATTTTACCACGTCGGGTTCAATAACCTACATTCACATCGTGTCGCAAATGTAACACTTTGCTCCTGGTCGTATACTGGCCAAGCATCGAGTTGTCTACTTCTATGTGCTTTAATTTTGACTTCTAACCTTCACTCGAAATACTTAGCTGATCGAGTCAGATCTCATGAGCTAAATGGGTTTAATCTCGGTTCGTACTTAGTCGGGTGACCAGCAGTGTCCACCAGATGTAGTAGTTTTCAAGAGGCAAGGTAGCCAAGAGATGGCAGTACAGCAATGAGTTCAGCCTGTCGATTATTAAGTTGATTGGTTCTATCTCTTTGTGTTATGCATTTCGAGGTGTGGGTTTCTCCAATTATTTTGCCCATCAACCCAAACACTCATTCATGGAATTTGTCAATCATTAAAATGCTGCACCCTCTTGAATACATTTCTGCTGACTTGCTAAGGCTTTCCTCGGTGTGAAAAAACATAACATAGTCTGTGTAATGTTGTTGCTCATCATTAGCAGCTATGAGCAATCCATTACTGGATGAAGGCTTCTCTAAACTAAACCATCACCACCTAGTACTGTCCGACATTGTAAAAGTCCTTCTGTATGTTTTCACGAGTTGATTCCACTGCTGCAGGTCCAGAGTGGGCTTCCTTTCTCTCATCTTCCCTCCTTTGTTAATAGAGATAAAACCTGTCGTGCGCCGTCTGGGTCATGACACTTATCGCCGGCGTATGCCCTTGCACCGTGTCAGGAGATGCCGATCCTTCTTTGCCCCGGAGTGCGCTGAGTGACGGCGTGTTGGGGTTGGAGTGAGGCTCAGCCCCCCTCCGCATCGCGTACCAGTCTTGTCGATCTGGTCTCCGTCCTTCCACTCAGCGAGAGCGGCACATTGGTCTCGATTCATCTGTTTATTTACACAAGCAAGCCTACTCTCATCCAGCAGTGGATCCGCCCGCACCGAGCACTAGACCTGCCGCATCTTGCCGCGGAGCCGCAGCGCGGAGCACTGAGACGCACGCTCCCGATCGCTGCAGAGTCCCTCTCCCAACCCCAGACAACTGCCGACACACTCTCGGCACGCACATTATATCTCGTCTCCTTGCTGACCATTGGCCACTCCGAATCCAATGGACAATACTCTACAATGCGAAACGCCCCATGGCCAATAGTTGACGTCAGCGAGCCATTCATTTCGCTTCAGTTATATCCCCTTTTGTATTAAAGGGCAGTACACAACCACTGTCTGGTATGTGATCATGAGGTCAGCTCTCCACCTGTGGCATTACAATCCTATATTTAATGGACTATTATGGGAAAAAGAGTGTCCAAAACTCTTTTACATCCGGATGTTTACGTACACCGCAATGACCATATCGTATAACAAGCTCTATTTTATGAACACTATTAAACAGCGTAATGAAAACACCGATATAAATAAAGTATTTCCGTTTATTCTAATGCAAACTTCTCTTTCAGTAGTGGATTGCATCAATTGCTTCCAAAGTCGGCTGAACGAAGGTCCGTTAAATCGAGGTTTTACTATAACGCTACCACTGTTGCGAAGACTAACGAACGATGGTCAAAATAACGGCGGTGGCGGCGGCAAGCCGCGGCGTCTCTGCGTGGGCCGCGAATGTCGCCGCCTCATTTGATTGCGCGTTTTCCGCGGTGCAGCGCCGTCCTTCGTCGCGCAGGAGACGCTGCAGGCGTGGCAGGAGAAGAATCACCCGTGGCTGGAGCTGTCGGACGTGCACCGTGAGACCACGGAGGGAATTCGTGTCACAGTCATCCCTTTCTACATGGGCACCCGGGTGAGCAGACCGAGCCCCAACACGGAGCCCTCTGCGGTAGGCACGTCACGGCGCATCGTCTGCTGTCGATTCTTACGCTCACAGATACACGCGCCAAGTCGAGCGGTCATTCGCTGCGATCGGCCTCGCTCGTCAGTCGCTTTGTATGGAAATGTCACTGTCGGTTCAGGTGCCCTGCCTAAAGTAGGCGACCGTTGAAAATGCATGCAAATAATTTTTAATAATTGGTTGCCTGCGGGGCGGCACAGTGGCCCAGTTTGTAGCGCTGTCGCCTCATAGCAGGAAGGTCTCGGGTTCGAATCTTGGCTCGGGTGCCTTTCTGTGTGGAGTTTGCATGTTCTCCCTGTGTCCGCGTGGGTTTTCGCTGGGCACTCCAGTTTCTTCCCACAGTCCCAAAAACATGCTGCTGCATAAGTTAATTGGCTCGCAGACTAAATTGCCCTCAGTGCCCGGTGATGGACTGGCGTCCTATCGTGGGTATTTCCCTGCCTTGCGCCCTGTGTCTACCGGGATAGGCTCCGGCTCACCGTGACCCTTTACAGGATTATGGGGTTCTGACAATGAAATGAGATGAGATGAGGTTGCCTACAGTGTAAGTTTTCACGCGCTAGATGTATGAGAATTGCTCTCATGAGATGTTTTTTTTGGGATAACTGGTGTCGAGCGTTTATTATCTCTCCTACGTGACGTTTTGCCTCCCACTTTGGAGTCATTCACACTTCGATACAGATATCTTGAAAGAACAGCTCATGAGAGAAATTGCCAATTGGTTGTATAAATTAGTATGTGTACACTGGTGCATCACCATGTCCAAAATGACGGGTTGCCAGGATTGTATTTTGATGATTAACCTTAAAATTACCTATCCAAATCAAAGCAACAATGTGATTACGTTTTTACGGCAGCTGGTCTTTCCCGAAGACCTATTGGATTCAACATTTTCGAAGCAGATTTTGCTGTCAAAAAAGTGACTGAGCCATATTTGAGAATGATCAGCCAAGCCGTTTTAATTCTTCAGCCGCTCAAAGAGAGTTTCTCACACCCTCTACACTTGACTTTGTTTTTATTAAGTAATTGTGGAATCGTGTATCTGAGTCTGTGAAGCGCCCTGCTCTGTGTTTGAACCATGTTGACAAGGGTCTGGGGAGTCTTTTTTTTATTTGAATCAAGATCGCCACACGGGATGCAAAATAATGACGAACTTTTATGGTTCTCTTTTAGGTGGTTGAAAGGGCTGAACGAGCATTCCAATTATGTTTAAATTTTGCTCAGTTAAAGTCAGCTGTTGCTCAGGAGGTATGGGTGTTAATGTTGAACTTGACTATTGACAAAAATGGTTAAATATTCAATGACACATTACTCAGAAGTAATTTGACCCACTGACCTTCAATATGTTATTTTATCTTGATTCTATCGTGCCTTCAACTGTGTAAAATGTAATCACAATTGGAGGTGTTCAGATTACCAGCCCGCGTGGTATGAAGTGATAAGATTCAGTTATAACGATTTGTATTGTGCAGCACGCACACATGCTGGAAATAATTTTTAATTTTCCCGTCTTTTCACTGACACGCAGATGCTACACACACAAATGTATCTACTACATGTACACAGATACTATATAGTGCACGCATGTATGTCTATAATACACATGTATTACAACGGTACATTGCACGTGTACATTGTATATTTTGTATGTAGATGCTATGGGTACTTTTTTGCCAGTATACATATATAAGATTACAACAGGTTTTACCGTATCTGGTGATTATGTAGGTGCTAAGATCTTAACACCTGCATAATTGCCAGGCAATTATGCAGGTGTTAAGATCCCAAACACCACAATAGACACATTTTGCAACGCGTCCAGTTTGCAAAAGCCACACATACTAGTGGCAAAGTATGCAAACCGGTAGCTTTGATAACCTATGTATTGTCCTTCAACTGACCGACCTTCACCTGGCAGTGGCTTCCTTTTAAGCCTATTTGCCGGTGTCAGTCGCTGCCAAAAGGCAGTCAGTGCAGGACAATGCAGTATCAATGCTTTGATGATTGCTTCGAAAAGCTGCTCTCTCGGGACAGCCGCGTCGATGGCTCTCTCTCCTCTCCTCGCGGCTGTCCCGAGAGAGCAGCTTTTCGAAGCAATCATCATGCATCGAGCCGTGAAAACCTACATCATTATATCAATGCTTTATAGCTTAGGTGGGGCTGTTAACGCTATGGGTACTTTTTTGCCAGTATACATATATGAGTGTTAAGATCTTAACACCTGCATAATCGCCAGATACGGTAAAACCTGTTGTAATCTTGTATGTAGATGTTAATTTAAATCATGGGGAGGAAAACTCATCCGCTAATCAGACCAAGTCACCTCTCTGTTAGCCCAGATAGCCGGAGCTCTACTGTATAACTCAGTCACATCCTGTATCTGTTCTCGTCCTAATCCACAATCCTGCTTTTTAACACTTTCTGTGCCTCAGGTATCAGCAGTAACATATCGCTGTAAAACTCTTGTAACCTCTAATATTCTGGCAGTGCAATACCTCTCTGCAGCGTGCACGTTATTAGCATTATTATTAGGCCTTTTTGTGAGTCAGTTTCACTGTAAGGAGTGTTTTTACCTGCTTACGCACAACGTCCCTTGGTGGGTAAGCTCAGAAGCCCTGTCACTTCCGTTTTGAAGAGATGCACCCTAGGTCTCTCCTTAGTGTTGTAATTATGCAACCGATCCATAATGTTAAGTCTTAATCTGAAACCGAAAGCTCAATAGTGACCCTGCAGCCAATGGATCCTGTCTATTATAGGTCAACGTAACCAACTGCGAGCAGACCCCCATTATGCGTAAATTGTAATCTAATTTCAGTTCGTTGAAATCGTGTAATGAAAAGGCTCTTAAAGTACTGGAAAAGAATACACAGGAAAACATTATAGAGTGACCTTCAACAAGTGCCAGCAGACATTTAAAAGTAAGTGGTTTAAAACGCCTTTCCATTATCTTGTTCATTTATGGTGTATTTACACAGGAATTAAGATTACCAAGTTAAGTATGTTTTCTGTGTTTAAACTTGCTGCATGTGTGTGTGTCTGTGTGTGCTTCAGGAGGCTCAAAACTCCAATATTTACTGGGTAAGCAATGTTCATTCCCTATTGTGCATTTATTTATAGACCCCCCCCCCCCCATGGAATACAACCTTATTGTAGTGGAGGAGATTGCGTGTCCCATTGAATTCTAGAGCAGGGATTCTCAACCTATTGTACCTCACGGCCCATTTGGCCCATTTGGATATGGGCTCCACGGACCACTAGAGGACACTCGCGGCCCACTGATGGCTCGTGAACCACTGGTTGAGACTTGCGGTTCTAGAGCTAAGTCGCCCATAGTCTAGCACTACTGGTAGGGTCTCCCATGGTTAACGGGTCTGGGGGATGTCAGACATGGCAATCGGAAGACTAAAGAAGGTTGGCGTCAGGAACGGCATTTGCCCGTAAAATTCTACTCCAGTACCCCCGCCATCGAGGGCAACTACTGGTAATTAGGCCAGCTCGAGTCCACCTGAATACTAGTCGTTTATACGAGCAACAATGTGTACACATACAGCCCTTTTTCGGTACAACTCCGTATGAGCGCCATGCAAAGTCATGTGAACCTTCGGGCTGCTCAGTGTGGGCTCGTGAATGCGGGTAACGTAAAAGTGTGGTATAACAATGGATTTATTTTTCACTGCCCGCCATCGCAGCCCCAGAGCCTATAACTCCTGTTGCGCCTGGCAGCCACCCATCTGAGCACTATTTGGGTTCCAGCCTGCTCAGCATCTGAGATGTGACAAGGTCGGGTGCCTTCTAGGTGATTTACTAACTCTCAAGTGTGCCACTTTAAAATTATGTAATAGGCTTTCAAGTATAGATTAGTACGAGCATCAAGGCTTTGCATCACCGATGTTTTAAAAATTCTGCAAGAATTCCTTTAGGTGATCCATTATGCTTACCGGTAGCCAGTATAGATCGGCCAGTAAATTCTATGCGTGACAAATATAATAACTATTTGCAAACCTATAATAATAATATCTGAATCTGAAACCGCTTAATCCTATATAGGGTCACGGTGAAGCCGGAGCCTATCCCGGAAACATAGGGCGTAAGGCAGGAATACACCCGACGACGGGACGCCGGTCCATCGCCGGGCATTGCGGGACAATTTTAGTCTGCGAGCCAATCAACCTATCCAGGAGCATGCTTTTGGACTGTGGGAGGAAACCGGAGTACCCGGCGAAAACCCACGCGGACACGGGGAGAGCATGCAAACTCCACACAGAAAGGCACCGGAGCCGAGAGACTCGAACCCGGGACCTTCTTGCTGTGAGGCGTCAGCGCTAACCACTGCGCCACCGCGCCGCCCTTTTGTGGGAAAATGTTTTTACCCGCTAAGCTTATTATGATTTGTAAGCAATTTAAAAAGCCAAAACATATTGTTATAGAATACCCAAAGTAGAGACTCTTAAATTATATCGACAATGTGAATAAGCAAAAGCCAAAGCCTTGGCACACATTATAGTACCAAGGTTCTGATGTAAGTTTTCACAGCTCAAATGCATGTTGATTGCTCAGCAAAGCTGTTCTTTAGGGAAAACCGTGTCGAGCGCTCTTCACTCCTGCACGACGTTTCTCCCCCCACGTTGGCGGGGTCTTCAGTCTCAGACACGCCTGACGATGCCTCCAACGTGTGGGGCGAAACGTCGTGAAGGAGGGAGTAGAAGCACTCGACACGGCTCTCCCGAAAGTACAGCTTTGAAAAGAAATCATCAAATCGTAGCACAGTAGCAGCAAAAAAGTGAATGTTATTGTGATCGTATGGCCGAATCCCGACTACACCCATCTATCAGTGTGTGTTTCTCGTGAACGGACAGATTCCACAGTCTGGTAAACGTATACTGGTGCAAGGGTTCACACGTCGCACTATAAACTCAGTGTCCTAAGTTAAATGCCCTGCCATGGCCAACATCAATCGGGAGCGGTGTCTGAACTAGTACGGGTCTGTTCATCCCCTTCATCCCCTTCATCCCCTTCATCCTCTTCATCCTCTTCACCCCTTCACCCTTTGTTGTGAGCAGCTAGGGCCAGTTCAGATCTCTTCGCCGTAGCTGGGAATTGAACCTCGATAGCGGAGTTTGTGTCATCTTGCCGGAACTACTGCACCAGTGCTGCACCCACACTGACCGAGGAGGTGGAGTGTGATGAAGCCTTTACCGTAATTGGCGCAACACGGGGAGGCCTTCATCCAGCAGCAGATTTACTAGAGCAGTACATTATTATTATCATTACCATTAGGGGTAATGCTTGCCCCTTTTATTTATCGATTTCCCTACTCATGTTCAATGCTTTTTATGCATTAGCTCCCTCCGCCCCTAACAGGATGCACTACTGTTCTCGTAACAATGATCCGGCACGAGTGAACCGGTAGCCAGAGCGAATATGCATTCTTCGCAAATTCGCCAACTCGTATGTCCCCAACACTGACCCGCCAACTGCTCCCCTTCTGCTGATTCTTTACTTCTGAAGAGTAACGCTGCCACCTCACAGCAAGAAGGTCCCGGGTTCAATTCTTGGTTCCGGTGCATTTCTGCATGGAGTTTGTGTCTTCTCCCCATGTCCACGTAGGCTTTTGCCGGTTGCTGCAGTTTCTTACGACAATGGAAAGACATGTTGCCTAGGTTAATTATTCTGATTGATTTGCTCACAGTACCCTAATATGTTGTAACTCTCTCACCCCGCCCGGCTGAACAACTGTTAAAAAGAGTTAGATTGCTCAGCAGTTCCTTCCAGCATAAAGCGGACTGACTGACAACCGCTCGCGGCAAAATGACACCAGCGCTTTGTGACCCTCGGGTGAAAAGCGTTCTAAAAGTGTAAATATTATTATAATTAACGTACGTTCACACCTGGCTTTAGCCAAACTGCTCTGTAATTTACGCGGCTTCCCTGTCTGCGTGTGCCCAACCGGACGCCCAGTGGCGCTACAGCGTGCGTTTGGAGAACCTGGGCGACGGAGCGATCCAGCTACGGGAGAGACACTGGAGGATCTTCAGCCTCTCCGGGACGCTGGAGACTGTGCGGGGTCGCGGGGTCGTGGGCCGGGTAAGGACCGTTGCGGCCACCCCCCCTTCCCTACCGCACCCTGCCCTCATCATCCCACACCCCCCCCCTGCCGTGTTTCACCCTCCGCGCGTAATTGAAAATTGAGCCTTGCTCTCAACAGTCGTGTCGAGCGTTCCTCCTACCTTCGTGACATTTTGCTTCTGACGTTGGAGGCATCCTCAGGCTTCAGCGCTCAACACGCCAATTCTGAAATAGCGACCCTTGAGTGTATTTAACAATTCACGTACATCGATCCGTGAAAACGTACATCAATAGATTCGTAATTGGAAACCCTCAAGTGCTGCCCTCTGTGCTGCCCATGTACAAATCTGGCAGCCACTGGTGTCTGATGACATTGGTGGCTGGGATGTGGTAAAACTCAGGTACCAGAGGAACCAGAGAAATCGAAGAACTACCAGCTGAGATAGGAACTGAGTGTGCTAAGGCCAATGCGGACGTGTGGAGCAATGTTGCAGGGCCGCATATTTACCTTTTATATCCCTATGAATGTAATTGAATTGATTGCTACTCATCTATCATAAGCCTGAGAATAATTTCTACTCGGTTAATCCAGGCAACGTTACATGCCTGGCGCTATCCGATTACTGCCGAAGTACGTGACAATGTTGAAACGACCTGATGTTAAAAGCATATGTTCCACTGCGCCATCTTGGTCTATTTTTAAACGTCAATGTTTTCATTATATTTATCCGTAACCATCAAGCCCCACTTACCCGCTGTCCCTTTAACTTCCCCGTCCCATGCTTCGTACCGAGTGTTGCCCGATGAGATATGTACGTCGCGGTATCGAGTGTTTGATGACGGTTTTAGCCCTGCCCGCCTCCAGCCACCAGCTGGATTTGCGTTGAACGTGGCCTTCTGTCTCTGACACACAAACAGTCGGAGAATTCTCCACAGGTCACGTTCACAACACGTAGATTTGCGGCAGTGTCAGGCTTTCTTTTATTAACAAACATTGATAAACAAGACTCACGACTGTGATCCAGGTAAAACAATATTGGATGAGATGTCTGCCTGACTTGCAGTGATTTGTAAGATGCTAATAACTTCATCCTGGACCAAACGAAATGCTGGATGATAATTAAACATCATTTTTTGTCCACCATTTCTAAAAACTTGACATTTGACATATTGCCTACTATCGCATTGATGCAATACAGACAAACGACCAGCCAAACATCCTGACTCTGTATCAATAGTAAAATTACCGAGTTACAGCCATTTGTCAATCTATTGCTGAATGAAGGTCTTACCCGAGCAGGTTCGATCCCCGCCTTGGGCACATTTCTGCGTGAAGTTTGTGTATTCTCCCCCTGTTTTGCGTGGGTTACCTCCCGGCTCTACGGTTTCATCCCACAGTTTAAAGAAATACTAATTAATTGACTGAGGACATCCTAATATAGGAAGCAGTGTGTGGCAATATGGCACCGGCAAACCGCCTGGCTGCCTCCGCCTCTCTGCTTTCCTCGTGCCTCTGAGTCGTTCTCTGTCGAATGAATACCTTGGACAGTGAATGAAAATGTGCGTGTTATCAATGTTAAATCATTTTTATTATTATTGAGATCTGTTCAGCAATACATTACCGTGCTGGTCAGTGTAGGTTGCTGAAGAGGAGGTTTGAGATGAGTTCAGTAGTCACTAATTATGCAGTCTTGTATGTTATTGTTTATTTTTACACATTTTCTATTAACTTCAACTAGTATAGATTTTGTTCTGATGTAGGTTTTCACGGCTCGAGGTGTGATTGCTTCGAAAAGCCGTTCTCTTGGAACAGCGCGTATATATTTAGTTTAAAGTTTTTGAGTGAGCGATCGACGTGGCTGTCCCGAGAGAGCGGCTTTTCGAAGCAATCGTCTGTTTGTTTACCCATGGATTTTATGCGCTGTTGTATTGGCTGCACTTTTATGTTGTTGTGTTGGTCAGTTCGGACATTTGTTGTGTCGCAGGAATCCCGCCTCGAGAGCTTGCAAACTCACTGTGTACTTTCTCCTGTAAAAAAAATAAACATCTAACATCCAGTGATAGTCCAAACCTAACATCAACAATTTCATTTACATTTAATTTGTGTAGGGTGGCACGGTGGCCCAGTGGGCAGCGCTGTCGCCTCACAGCAAGAAGGTCCGGGGTTTGAATCTCGGCTCCGGTGCCTTTCTGTGTGGAGTTTGCATTGTCTCCCCATGTCCGCGTGGGTTTTCGCCGGGCACTCCGGTTTCCTCCCACAGTCCAAAAAACATGCGGCTGCATAGGTTGATTGGCTTGCAGACTAAATTACCCTCAGTACCCAGTGATGGACTGGCGTCCTATCGTGGATATATCCCTGCCTTGCGCCCTGTGTCTGCCGGGATAGGCTCCGGCTCACAGCGACCCTCTACAGGATTAAGCGGTTTCTGACAATGAGACGAAATGAGATTATTTGTGTAAAGCGTGCCTAGGTAATTATCGGACTCGTCAGTTGACAAGCTCATCTTTTCCGTAAGAATATATGCACATTAGCAAATATGTGCATTGTTGCATAGCCACGAATTAGTGAACGCTTTTGTCGATTAGCACGAATTGGACGTGCGGTGGTGCACACGTGTGGCGGTGGTGTGAGCACAGCCACATCCAGCTGTCAGCGTCTCTACCTCCGTGACGTTGGCACGCAATACGACAGCCAGGCTACCTTGTCCATGCCGGCACCCAGAACACGCTTGGGTAGCGATTCCCATCGGCCGTCAATCAAAGTCAGGTTGACAGACAGTTGAGCATCTTGCTCAGCACCACAGATCTGTGCGCCAGGTCAGCCATGTGTAGGGACGTCAATAAAACGGACCTGAAACTTGCGCAGAGGCAAAGGTCCCTCGTGTAGACTTCATAGACCATTGGGGCAAATTCCGTTATCGAGCACCTATGAAGGCCCACCACGAGAAGGTGGGTGGCTGGCACAACGCCCACTGTCCTTGTTTCCCTAGTGACGATGTTTGCACACTGCACCAGATACACATTTGAGGCTGAGTCGACGTAGGAGAAGCCCAGAACCGGTTCAGTTAACTTTCACTGGCGTTGGCCGCGCGTGGGGAATCAAACTCCGGCCGCGTGCTTCGTAGCACATCTCGCTAACCGCTACACCACTGCTGCTCTTAAGTTGATAAAACGTGTACAGAATTCGCGTGCACAAACGCACACACGTTGATCAAGCCCAAGAATTGCAGAGTTTTTTTGGCAGACGGACGAACAGAGGACGAACTGATGGATTTATATGGAATCAGATGATGGGCGCAGATCGGATTGGAGGCCTCCTTCCAAGTATGAGCTAAAGAGCCCACTGCTCGAGCTCGATGCAATTAGCAAAGAGATTCTGTTGTCGTGCATGCCACTTACATTGTCTCTCTCTCTCTCTGTGAGTCACCGACACACGCCAGATAGCGCGCAGTGTTTCATCATTATAGCAAGTATGCATGTGAGTAAAAATATGTGTAAATAGTGCATACTTTCGAGTGGTTACAGTTCCTCCAGTGGATTGGCCAAGGTTGAGCCCATTAGCATTTGGGAGAATGTTAACTTAGATGGCACTACAGCAGCGGCTTCCTGATTCTTTTTATGCCTATCTTTGAATGATATCCCCAAGTAAGTGTGAGTCACTTCGCTGTGATTCATGGAATTGTCTCCATGCCAATGCAGGATCTTTCTGAAAGAGAGTCTTGAAACTCAGGCTTTTCCATTTGTATTCGTCAGTCCTATGATCTATATATATTTAAAACGTTCTCCGTTCTATTTGCTTGCTTGCTTGCTTGATCACGGTAAACTCTGCCAAATCGTAACTCAATCGCACGGGACCTTCGCAGAACCACGGCATTCGGTCCGAGATGGGTTTCTTGCGCCTTGACTTGCTCCCACAGGTCCTCCATGGCCACCAGGACCGCTTGCTGTGCTTACGTCCGTGCCTTCACGGTACGGTAAGCGTTGCCGCCATTACAATAAGGGCCATAGCTATTTCAATCCCCAGTTCGGATAAGTGGGGGCTCTATTACAATCTCATCTCATTATCAGAAACCGCTTAGTCCTGTACAGGGTCGTGGTGAGCCGGAGCCTATCCCGGCAGACACAGGGCACAAGGCAGGGGTATACCCACGACGGGACGCCAGTCCATCCCCGGCACTGTAGACAATTTAGTCTGCACGCCAATTAACCTATGCAGCAGCATGTTTTGTTGGCTGTGGGAGGAAAACTGAGTGCCCAGCGAAAACACACATGGGCACGGGGAGAACATGCAAACTCCACACAGAAAGGAACCCGAGCCGAGATTTGACCCCAGGAACATCTTGCTTGTGAGGTGACAGCGCTACCCACTGGGCCATCGTGCCGGCCACATTGAATATTGTGTACCCACAAGAGTTGGAGTAGATATATGTGCATTCAAGCAATTACGTTTCTAGATTTTATACCGAATGAAAACCCACTTCAGCGTTTGCTTTCGTACAGCGTTTTACTCATTTTTATTGTATGTTCTGTTTCGTCATGATTCATTTCAAATTTCATTCTTGCACCGGGCATGATCGGGTTCATGTTCATGAATTTTACGTTCCTTTTTTGCACGGGTCAACCATAAAATTTACCCGAACAACGCACATGGAAGAACCATCAAATTTACCCGGGCAACGCTGGGTCACCCCAGCTAGTAATAATAATAATTGCATTTCAGGAGCGCTTCTCACCCGAGGGTCACAAAACGCTACACAGAGCTGTGGAGAAAACGACACATCAACAGCGAGATATAAGAACGGAAAATCAGCAACAATAACGGTTTTTTTTGTTGAGTTTATATATTTTTTACAAATCCGAGCTGTGGAGAGAACGGCATAACAACAACATCAGGACAGTCCTTTATATTCCTGTTTTGGAGTAGCCTGCACAACCATTCACCTTGTTTAGTGTGTTCATTACTAAGAATCTTACCAGAGATCAAAAGCAGCCAAAGTTTTTGTCAACATTCTCAATCCGGTATTACTTTTACCAGCGTGGCTGCATGAGCACATTAATCGTAAACAAACCACAACTGTTAACAGCACCACCACAATCGCCAGGTAGCAAGTTCCCGCCGAGTGCTCGGTTTGAAAGGCCCTCCCGTGAAACTAGCGCCCCGGTGAACAGTCTGTATGCTTGTGCCCGGTGTACGCGTGTGCGCGGCGTACGTGCGTATGCAAAGCGTACGTGCATGTGCACTACGTGCGTGTGCACAGTGTACGTGCGTGCCCGGCGAACGATGGTGCCCCACTCTGTAAGCTTTGCCCGCGAGGTCACGGCATTGTTCTGTGTTTTAACCCCGACAGGAGCCCCTACTTTCAAAGGAGCAGCCAGCTTTTCAGTACAGCAGCCACGTGTCTCTGCAAGCACCCAGCGGACACATGTGGTAAGTGTCAAGTCAGCCGCAAGCGGTCCACTGCTGCACCACTGCTTCCCACACCCCCCTCCCCACCAGCTTTCCTCCCCCCAACTCTCATATCAATAGATAGCACGGTTAGTGACTGCTAACAAACAATCTGCCAAACCCGCAAGCTTGCGTGTGTTGTGCGCGTAGTTATTGTATGGGAGCGGTAGTATCGTGGTTAGTACACTGGGCTATGACCCCGGTCATCCAGGTTTGAGTCCTGCTCACGGCCAACACCATGGATGGTATTATAAATTGGTCCTGGTTATCCCCTAGATCGACTCGGCTTTAAGTGAGTTCCTGGAGCGGTGTGCAAACATGTGTGTGCACGCACGTGTGTGTGTGTGTGGCGTGTTCGTGCGTAGCCTGTGCGTATGTGTTCATCATCCATCGTGTGCTGTGCTGTGCCAGCATTGATAGGTCCTCGCTAACAGCACTTGCCTCGACAGTGTGCATGGGCTACTGGGGAATCTTTGTCAGTGCTTGGTTGAAAGTGTCAATTTCTGCCCAAATAAGACCGTTTCCACCACCTTTTGTGGGCAATAATGAATAATAATAATTGCACTTCCAGAGCGCTTTTCATCCGAGGGTCACAAAGCGCTGCATAGAGCTGTAGCTGGAACAGCATGTCAGTAACAACAACGACATAAGAATGGCAATTCAGCAACAACGTTTTTCAAGGGTTTTTTTGCTAAATTTCTAAGCTGTGGAGGGAGTGGCATGTCAATAACAACAACATCAGGACAGTTTAGCTGAAAGTCAATGGCTATAATTTTTAGAAGGACGTAAATTAAACGTAAAAAAATAACTGTTCAACAAAGACGAAAGGAATAAATGTTCCCGAGCAGGCGCAGGTCTGCCGCAAGCCATCAACCCGGCCCGACAACAATGAGCCGCCTTAACAGTCCTAGCCAGAGGACTCGAAAGCTTTACAGAACAAGTGAGTGTTGAGACGAGATTTGAAGATGCCCAGGAACAGAGCTGACCGAATCTCCTATTGAAGGGCATTCCAGAGTCTGGGAACGGTGCGCGAGAAGGCTCTGTCACCCATGGGAAGGAGGTGCGATCCGGGCACACGCTCCTCCGATCCCCGGCCCCCAACGCACCTCATGGTATCAGTGCCGTGGACGTGTCCGTGGTGTTTGGCGACGTTGCGTTGTTTCAACGCCGACATGCCGACACGCCGCACGCGTGCCAGGCGCCGGCGCTTGGTACACGTGTTGTGTGTCCTGCTCGTTGACGTCTCTAGGGCAACGAGCAAATAGATTGGGGTCTCCCCGATAGCTGCCTCGCACCGACTGGAGCCGTCCCTGCTATATATGCTCATCATCATCATCATCGTCAGCCAGTGCATATCCACTACTGGACTAAGGCCTCCACCGTTCTGTCACCAACACCCTCGCGGTGCAGCGCCTCTTCCATCCGTATCACTCCTGCACGCTAACGGATCTCGTTCTCTTTAAACGTTCTCCCCTTTAGCTGCTAGTTCAATTTTTACCGATTCATTTGTATTTTTATCTCTTTTTTTCGTCAGATGTACACATTCGTGTACGTTCATTCCATTAGTCTTAATGTATTCTGAGCACATGATTTGCCTATTTGCACAAATCATTCATGCTTGAGCGGGCGGCGCGGTGGCCCAGTGGTTAGCGCTGTCGCCTCACAGCAAGAAGGTCCCGGGTTCGAATCTCTCGGCTCGGGTGCCTTTCTGTGTGGAGTTTGCATGCTCTCCCCGTGTCCGCGTGGGTTTTCGCCGGGCACTCTGGTTTCCTCCCACAGTCCAAAAAGCATGCTGCTACATAGGTTGATTGGCTCGCAGGCTAAATTGCCTCGCAGTGCCCGGCGATGGACTGGCGTCCCATCGTCGGTATATCCTTGCCTTGCACCCCGTGTCTGCCGGGATAGGCTCCGGCTTCACCGTGACCCTGTATAGGACTAAGCGGTTTCAGACAATGAGATGAGATGAGATTCATGCTTGAGCTTGAATCTTACACGACGATTGAATTTTTGCCAAGCATTGTGCCATTGTAAGACACCAAACGAGATTCACTGGTGCTGAAATACGTGAAGACCCATCGCCATAACACCCCCGAGCCCGCTCACACAAACACCATTCACCAATGGCATATGCCGATCCATTGGATTGACAAAGGGCTGTATATCATTATACTTTATATCCACCAAATGATGGTGACCCCTGCACCGTGTCGGGGTATATGTATATATTTACTAACTAATTGTACGTGTCGATGTTGCCGTGGTTTAAAGGTTACCGCGGTGGACTTCTAAAATTCAGAGGTCGTCCGTTCTATTAAATCTCCCGTTATAGCTGGTGAAACAAAAATCGACCACCCCGTCACCAACCTCTGCCCACCCTGCAGTACAAATGGCTAAACCACTGCCGCTCAACGATCCGGTCACATGTAGTGGTGTAAAGTGTTGGTACTCCCAAAGAAAATTTGCCGAGCTGGAGGAGAAGTATGAGCAGCAGCGCAATCAAGCCGTTGCAGGGCTGCGCCTCTAGCCAATCGAATGATTGCCGCGACCGCCCTACGAGCGGTACGTTACTCGGAGTGGCGCCTTTTGCGTGCCCGGCTCCTGCGAGGGTGACCTTGACGGCGAGCATGCTGAGCTGCAGCCCAAGTCGAGCGCGAGGCCCAATCAATGCTCCCCAGTGTGTCCGTGTTCCCAGCATTAGACGTCTGGAATAGCGCGAGCGCAGCCGAACACGCACACTGAATAAAACGCTTGCATTTTTAATGAGTGGGGGAGGAGGCCTTAAGTTGCCACTCCCCACCCCTCCCACGTGCGTTAAAACCAGTGCCGATGGCCCAGTGAGCGGGATTATTATTATTATTACTCCACTCGTTTTGGAAATGCTGACTGAATCAACTATGTTTGCATATGTGTGCATGCCATGACTGCCGCTGAACATATACGCTGTACTTTCCCGTTGTATAAACCTACCCCGCCCACTTTTTACATCACTTATTTATTATTTATTTTTATTGCTCTGACACTCGTCCTGTGCAGTGTTCTCCGTTTTGTTGTAAACAGCCATCGTCCCGTGTGACTTTTACATCAGTAATCTTTAGTCCTGAGTGGTGTGCCATCCCCTTCACCTTTCTGCACCCACCGGCGTGGTGAAGTATGGTCCAGAAACCCGCCCCAGAACAACGGACGCAGTGTAGAGGCCTTTATACAACAATGGGGTGGCAAAGGATTGTTAATTATTAATTATCGTTAGGCGTAAGAATACTCCCCGCCAATGCTGATGCCCCTGTCAGTGCAATAAACAATATTGTATAATTTACTCAATTCATCCACTTGACATACCTGCTCTTGACAAACTACTACTTTGGGTTCACGTTTTTTTCTGGGACACCGCATGATTTGTGTTGCCCATTATAACTCATAACAAGCTAGATGGCGGCACTATGACTGATCTCAGGAGATGGATTCACAATTGGAGGACCTCACATTTCAAGAAGCGATTCCTGTGGCACAGACGGGAAGCGGTGGAAAACGTTCATCCAGTGTCATCGTCAGCTGTTACGTGACGACTGACAGAATGAAAGGGGAGTGCAAATTAGTCTCATCTCGTCTCATTGTCAGAAACCGCTTAGTCCTGTACAGGGTCGCGGTGAGCCAGAGCCTATCTGGCAGACACAGGGTGCAAGGCAGGGATATACCCGTGATTGGACGCCAATCCATCTCCGGGCACTGCGGGCAATTTAGCCTGCAAGCCAATTAACCTATGCAGCAGCATGGTTTTTGGAGTGTGGGAGCAAACCGGAGTGCCCGGCGAAATCCCACGCGGACACGGGGAGAACATGTAAACGCCACACGGAAAGGCAGTTGAGCCGAGATTCGAACCCGGGACCTTCTTACTGTGAGGCGACAGTGCTACCCACTGGGCTACCGTGCCACCCGTGCAAATTAGTAAATTATAAGAAATGTGAAAATAGACACGAGGCAATTGAATTTAGTTCACCAAAGATAGCCGCGGTAGACACAATACGGATATAAATAATTATTAATACCGCATGTTTCCCTCTCCAGGGAACAGAACTGTTACTAAATCAAGCACAGAAAATAAACTCTGGTACAATTAAAAAATTGCAAGACGGTTTGGATTCGAATAGCATCTTAGTGCAGTTTCATCTTGAGACAATATTGAAACGATTAGAATGTTTGCTTCATACAGGGGGCTAGTTAGTCTTAATAAGAATAAAATACTATTTATAACGCAAATTCCACAGCTAGTAATGGACGAGACACATGTGGTGGTGTGCGAGGAAACCGCAGAGAGGGGGTCAGTCAGCCAGGCGGTCAGCTGGCGCCAATTCGCCAGACAGCATAGCCTGTATATCATGACGTTATCGACCAAATTATTAAGGAGTGTTTTTTTTATTGAGGGAGGGAACTGGAGAACCAAGAGGACACCCACGCAGAACAAGAGGAGAATACAGAGCAGCCACACAAGAAGGTGCCTAAGGCGGAAATCGAACCACCTCGGGCAGAACTTTATTTCTGTGAGGTGCAGATGTTTCTGCTACGTAGACATCCTGATGCCCAGGTAGAATGTAAGGTTTTTAGCCTGGACTTCATAGGCAGCCGAGACAGTATGGTTGGCTGGGGGAAAAGTGTTCCGGATTATGGGATACTAGATAAGAACATCAAGAACAACAATGCCAATGCCACAGTTCTGTTAGAGATATGATGCGCATATAACCGTTCAAAATGGAAACACAATTCCATAACGTACACATGCTGATTATGATATGAGACCGCAAACAGCGTGTTACCATTACCATTATCAACGCAATGAATTCAAAGGCACTTCAGTGACATTGATGGGCATATACGAGCCTGGAATGAGAGGGAAGACTGATGCATGACCTCAGGAAATGAAAGGGGCACATTCATAAACTGGGCACGGCAGCTGACTTCCTTGCGTCACTGTGTATGCATTCAATGTTTAATAACTGCCGCTGGCCCCACAGAAATAAATCATGAGCTGTGAAATGTCATTGCGAATAAAAATGCAAATTAATTGCATTACACCGCCAATGTCGTTCCTCCCGTTAATACAAATGGAAATTAATATATCCGTTTTTTTTTTTTAACAAGTTGAGGTTACCGTGACGCCTCTCGACGAATTCAATCGGCAGCGAAAATGCTCGCACGGCACATCTCGTCATCGCGGTTGGATCCATCAGCCAAAGGGTCGCGTGTTCATTTAATATCTAAATACTCAGACGCCGATTTAGGCCTAAGCGCGTTAATACACAATCATTTTTCTCCACGGCAATGGAAACATTCATTTTCAAATGGATGTTATTGCCCCTCGGGCTGGAATGGTGGGCTGCATTGTTCCATTTGTTTGGCTCCTCTTCAACGAGTGCTCGTATGATCGTGCCCGTGTTTACCGATTGCCGCGACATCTGTTCTATAATCCTCCAAACCATTTCTGCCCATAGCTTTGGGCCCAGCTTCGAAGAACATTATCCTGGGAGTATGCTTACAGGTGCTTCCTATTATACGATAATCCTACATGTACGACAAAGGGAACCTACAATCCACGATTGATCGTTCGCAATTGGTCTCAGTTGATCGCAAACGCATCTCTCAACAGAGCGCTGTAATCCGCAGTAAATGGCGGCAGTTCCACTGGCGCCGTTTGGACAAATGTTGTTCGACACCTACGCCTGGAGTCCGTTCGGGTAAAGGGACCTGAATGAAACGTGACTTTGCACATCTGCTGGAAGCTGACAACTGTCACCACCTGATGACATTCTTTACAAAGTGGTGGCGCGTCACGGCAGCCAGCCAGCCATCAAGTCGGACACAGCTTGCGTTGTCAATAGCTGGTGTGGCTCGTTCTCTTTGCGGCCGTTACGTATACAGTAAGAGCAAAGCCCTGGCTTTTGATGTAACTGTTTAATTTGCACTAAAATCAGTAAATTTATGTTTCAGCTGGAAGGAGCCGTTGAGCTATTAAGCTCTTTTTAACAGTTAGCCAGCGGGAAGAAATAAGCAAGTTACAACATTTGAGGGCACTAGACGCAATTTGGTTTTGGACAATTAACCTAGGGGGGGGGGATGTCTTTGGACTGTGGTGGAAAACCAGAGTACCCAGCAATATCCCGGGTACTCCGGGGAGTATGTGCTAACTCCACACACCTGAGGTGGGAATCGAACATTCTCACTGTGAGGTGGCAGTGCTACTTACTGTGCCACCGTGTACTGCTCACTGCTGCTCACTGCGCTAATCACTGCACAACTTGTTAGTGAGCCGTGTCCCAGTTATAATGGCAACCAGACCTAAGCATTCCTCGAGTTATTCTTTCAAGATAGCGGTGTCGACCATTCCTCCTTCTCACTAACGAAAAGGGAGGCAAATTGTTGCGAATGGGAGAGAAGGAATGCTCGACACGGCTATCCCGAAAGAGCAACTCCTGAGCAATTGTCATGCATCGAGCCGTTTCAACCTACGTCAATCAACCAGACTCAATACAACGCCTTGCTCCTGTTTTCCTGCTGTACTGTTTATGCTTAACTGCAGTTGCCTACAAGCACCCACCAACAGCATAAGATTGTCGCTAATGATGTCTCGATGAGGACACCCAATGGATTGTTTCCTACTATTTGTGTTACCTTCAGAATGTTATTCCGTTTGCTTGCAGGTAATCTTGCTTCTCGGCACGAGTTTCCACACATTGTACGCATTGCCTTGCTCTCAATGAACTCATTGACTTCTCATTTGGTGCTTTAAGGATATTTGTGGTGTGGCGGTGTGAGAAAAGCGTCAGAAGCCTTGAGCACAACCAGAGCTCACTCTTACTCTTGTGCTCGGATCGTATGACTGCGTGTTGTGTGGCAGGGGTTGCAGATGTATATTTGGTCTCTTTATGACACTCTAAGGCAGCCATAACCTTCTCAAATCACAACCACCCATCATCATCACTACCACCCACTAACTACCCGCACCATTACCCACTGCCATCACCACCATCACCGTGGTGCTGACATGATCGTCCTCCCAGATGGACAAATGATTGATAGTACGAGATTAACGAGTTGCCCATTTATACGGCCAGAATCCAGGTTGGCCAATTGCCTCCCAATGATGGGGTTATTGGAGCAGACATTTATGACCAGATGCCCATCCTGACATCAACCTCCTTTTGTCAGAGGGTCTTCGGATTGCTATTTGTCTCGAAACTGGACTCACACCTGTTTGCTAATGAAGACCCTAGCAGGAGCCACAAGACATTAATAATTAATAATAATAATTGCATTTATAGAGCGCTGTTCACCCGAGGGTCACAAAGCGCTGCACAGAGCTTCGGAAAGAACGGCACATCAACAGCAATGACAGAGAACTGAACATCAGCAATAATAACGTTTTTGTGTGGGTTTTTTTCTTGTTTACAAATCCGAGCTGTGGAGAGAACGCCATGTCAACAACAAAATCAGAACAGTTAAAGTGAAAGTCAAACTGTAGCGATAAATTATAGGACACAAAGTTAGCATTGATCTCTTTTTACTAAGGGAGACCTTAGAGGAAGTGCAGGCCTACAGACCTGTTAACCAAGTGAGGCCCGGCGAGATGCGCCATACTCCAGGTGACACAGCTCTGGGTTCATCGGAATACGCAAACCCCTCTGCCACGTTGCGATCCACGACTTAATTTTAGGTAATGCGTTTTCGTGTATTTTAAACACCCGTGTGTTTTGTTAACTGCACAGACGCGTGTCTGCTAGGATGTGCGGCTGCAGTGGGTGGTAACGTGTTTCCCCGGTGCCCCCTTTCCATCTGTCGCCCGCAGGGGAACCTTCCGTTTCGAGAGGTCGGACGGGAAGATGTTTGACGCTCGCATCCCTCCGTTCTCCCTTGAGAGCAGCAAAAGTTCCAAGGGTGGAAGCTCGGGGAACCCTGGGTAGACGGGTGCCCTAGGCAGGCGGGTGCTGTCGCTCACTCCGCGCCCAAGGCGAGCTCCCCAAGAGACCGAATGTTACTGACCGCTGACCGGATTTCCACGGTATGTGTGAGTTTTACCTGTTTCACCGTTTAGGCGCACGGGTTCGGTGAAACATTTTCCCTTGACGTCACGAGATGACCTTTTGCCTTACAACTCCTCTCCGCATCATCGTCACTCGTTGCCATTGTCGCTGCTTTTAGCTTCGAGACCAGGGGGGCACCACTTATGTTTCATCAGGGCCACTCCCAGATAAAATAAGCAGACAAAGCACCATAAATTGGTCACGAACCGCCGCTCCCTCTCCACATACCCCCACTCTACATTCTCCCTCCACTCGCAAGTACACGTGACATTCACAGCAGGCTTTCGCAGTATAGGCCTGTCAAAATATCAGCGCAGTTTGACGTAGGCCGAAAATCATTTCTATTGTTTTCAATGCAATTTAACTGATTTTTGTTATTAGTTACAGGCAGGATAATATGTATTGCTGGGTGAGACCTAGCTCATGGGCTTTATGTTGTGCACCCTTAGAAGCTGTGGGTGATATTAATGTTTGACTGAGGCTGGTGGGAATTCCCTCCCTCCATGCACCTCTCCCTCCAGTCATGGATCTCCCTAACAATGTGCAGTTGCCTAATAACCCTTCCTGTGTAAGAACCAATTGTTGGCTCCCCCTGAAAGTAACGTTATTTTATTATTACCTTTGGTCGCTAAATTATTGGCATATCCAGCTCATGGGGGACTGTTGTTGGTTCGAGGATGGTACCTTGAGTACATTAATTGTTTTAAGAGTTGGGAGGACACTCGCTTCCGATCGTGTTTTGCGTGCAATTTACGGAGCCGTTCGCGCCCTCGCTGTTGCATGAAAACGGAGCTCCCTGCAGTTTGTGTTTACGTGATGTTTTGGTTCCGCCACTCCCTGGGTTGATTTCCCGTGGGCATTATGGATCCGTGTGATGGTACAGCACACGTTGCGGTGTTTAAAACGTGTCCTCTTTTGGAGCAAAGCAGTTGCTCATCGGATTCACCCGGTCAGTGTCCTCCCATCCGCTCATGATTTGTCAGACTCTTACGATTTAAGATCACGTCTCGATTCTGTACGCCACTGTTGTACCGTCTAACCTTAATTGTTCGTCTCAAGCGTTCGCCTTGATCTTGGTTTCTCCATTACGCTACAAAGTGGCATTTACCTATAGTATTAATAATAGTCGGGTACGTCGCTGAAATGAAAGAATCATGAGTTGCTTTAGAGTCGATTTTAAAGTTGATGGACAGCTGAATTGTTATATAACCTCCCTTAGTGGCGTCACCCCCAACCCCACCTCTCATCACCCCCTCCCCCCATCACATGGCTTGTACAGCACCTGTAAAAGTCACATCCTCCCCCCCCGCAAAGCTTTCCCCAGACTGGGGAATTACCCCGACCCCCAACCCGATAATTAACCCCCCCCCCTCAGCCTGGGCATTTACCCTACCTACACTGGGCAATAAACCGCTCAAACTTGCTACACAGCACACATTTGGCAGCTGTTGGTTACCGTGTAAATGTGAAGAGCAAAACAAAAGACCCAAATACAATACTGTACTTTGAGATGTGTGTTCTTTTTTTTTCTTCCATTTATCATTATTGCGTCTATTGTGCTGTATACACTGTGTGCCGTACACAAGTACACAACACACGCATGCGTGCGTCCGTGTAGTTTACTTACACTCTGGGGGTTGTCGGCACGTGCCCTTTAAAAGCCAGCGTGGCACGTGAGCGAGCAGTGTGGGCAGCACCACAGCTGGCCGCCTTTGTCTCTCCGGTGATGTTTAATACATCCTCCACAGGGTCTCTAACGGAAGATATTCTCGGGACAGTTCTCTCGGCTGTCCCGAGAGAGCAGCTCTTCGAAGCAATCATCATGCATCGAGCCGTGAAAACCTACATCATTATATTCTGGGAGATTATTTTTCACCCACCAACATGATCTAATCTCTGTATAATGTGACTGTTGGGGTATCAATTAACTTTATTTTCAGTCTTCCTATTCGGTGCTCGTGTCGCGGTACAACTCTGCAGAGGACCTCGCCAACCAACTGTAGGCTGTTCTCTCAGCTTGGAGATGATCGCCTCTTCACCATCTAGCCGTTAGCATTGATCTGGCTTAGGCAGCCGCGAGCCGCCGTGAAGGCCCGTATAGTTAATTATACCATTCATATTACAATCTCATAGATTGCATTTGGTAGTCAGCGGGAGGTCAATGGTGATTCCGCATGACTCCAGACACAAGCCGGGAGGATTGACAACCCTACGCACATCTGCAACGATCCTGGGAGAGCCAGGACCGATGTGGAATACCGCCACGCACCTACATGCAAGTTGCATTTGCTGGACTTATCACTTAGTCGTTATTTGCATGGCTCCTCCTTATAGATTCATTGGTTGCTCCTGCTGTCGACGTCACACAGGGTTTAATCAATGCGCGTAAAAGGGCATCACGCTAAAAGGTCTCCCCAGTGTCCATTATCAGAGCTCATCTGATGAGATCGATGCATTTTTCAAGCAAGTGAGCAGGAAGAAAAAGAATAAAGAAGTCGTGATGTACCTGTGCGGCCTGTGACCAATCCGGTGGAATGCGGCAGATTCGCCAGCAAGGCTGAACCTGGTTATTGTCTGGGTGGGTGACTACCCTGCACAAACTGCTTGTACTAATACGTAGGTACTTTTGGGATGGGTCACCTAACATTGTCATAGGAAATTTTACTGATAATTGCAACCAACTTCATCAGGTTTCTTGCCAGATGTCTGGAGATGTTCCAGATTTGTGTCTTATTTGAACAGTAGAGAATTGACACGTTCGATTCACGTGAAAAACCTGACTGATTGGTCATCTCGAGTGAAGGTGGGATTGCAACATTTTTTTTCTCCTGCGTGACCCAACCCAAAAATTATTTTCTACTCATAATATTGGTTGCGAAAGCTCTCACTTTAGGTAGTACTAACGCTTGCGGGGCGATGTGGTTGTCACCATAGGCTCGTGCCATTGACTTATGCTGTTTCTGTGCTCTCCTGTCTCTATTCCAATCTGTGCGCCCAGCATGAAGTACAGTCAAATAACCCCCGGCGTCCCGCACAGTGTTTGGAGGCCCTCATCTGGCAGTGGATTGACAAAACGTGGAAATATACAGAATAATAAATAATATTCGCATTTCTAAAGCGCTTTTCACCCGAGGGGGTCACAAAGCCCTGCTGCGACCTGTGCATACCCCTATGTCCCAGCCTCACGCAGCGCCGCACCACGACGATTCGCCCATCATGACCTCGTGAGCAATGCTCGCAACGGATGATGCATCGTGCGAGTCGCCGTGCGCACGGCGATCTTCCCGGCCACGAGGGAGCTTGGTTCGTTTAAAAGCCGGTGTCACCACAGGTCCACTGTGACCTTTCACAGAGCTCATCGGGATTGATTTTTGTTGCGCCGTTGACGCGTACTACGATGAAAAACTACGCGGGCGCGGTTCCTACAGTTAATGCATTGTCCGCTGTCTCCGGCGTTACGTGTCAAGCGGCTGCACGGTGTCTGCGAACGGCTTGTGGTTTTGCAAGACATCCCCGTGGACAGTGGCGGACGCGCTCGGCGATTTCACGCGGAGGTTGGTGGCGTGACTCGTAACTGTCGGGTTTCCAGGCGGTGCAGCTGCACAAGAGGCCCATAGCTCAGCGGGGCCCAGGCACCGAGTTCCGACGAGGAGTGGGAAATTGGACAGGGGGCCTCCTCGTTTTAGTCGCTGCTCCAGGGCTTATGCCCTGGCGCTACGTCACTGTCAAAGTCGAAGCTTCGTTTTCCAAAGCGAAGCGCTCGCTGTGGTGTCATAGTCCATGTCTCAATTTACGGTTTTGTAGTCTAGGTCTCAGTTTTAAATATTATAGCAACTCAAATTCCGCAATTATACATCATATGCAAAACCAGTTCCACATATAAGACCAATCATTACTGTAGATATGAACAAGTTATTGCCAGTTGGGTCCCTATAGCAATAAATATTTTGTTATTTTGGCATAGTGCAGTTTTGTGTGTGCTACGTTCTCTATCCATGGTATTAATCATAATGAGTTTATTTCAGTGGTGCTGTAGGAATGCTAGAGAGCTGAAGTTTGGTACAAGAATAGTCGATTCTATGATTATAACTGTAAAACTCTGACGTAGGTTTTTCGAATTTGCGTTGCCAACAAATTCTTACCCAGGCGTTTATCACTTTCACTCCTTAGGTAGTATCAGCGTGACATTCTACGCTGCTTCAAGTCTCATGCGTAAACATTTACAAACATTAGATTCCTATGATCAGTCAACTAAGTACTTCGCCCTCATTTGGTATCCAACATAAATCAAATTCATCCCGCGAGCGGTTACTAATGCTGTTTTTAAAATTCACATTGGCAAGATACAGTACAGCAATACTGTCTACGACCACTTAACATTACAGCAATGTTAATACACTGTCAATTGTTCTGCTCGCAGTCCTACTCAGTGCTTTTGTGGGGACATGAGTGGGTTTTAAACATTCAGTAACATTCGCGGGATTCTCCCCTCCGCCCATCAGTAGACTAGTGACCGTGGCGTCGCGTAGTTGGCTACGGAGAAAACGATGGAGGGCATACAATGACATCCCTCTCTTCTTCTATCTCGTGGATTCCTGCGCAGTTGCACCGACTGCACGTTCGCTATCTTCGACACACCGGGTGACAGTGGCAGTGTGCTGCTGCTGCTGCTGTAGGATTTACAACCACGGGATGTATTTGCGCGGCGGCCGCGTGGCCGGGGGTGATAGTGGGGAGGGAACAACAAGGGCCTTCCTCGCCGCGTCGCAGTGTGCGGGGGGAGGGTGGGGGGCGCTGGCCGCCGCGTGCCGTTATCAGGGGACCCGCACACCCCCCCCCTCGCTCTGCTGCCTATAGACTTTGCAGCGTCTGACACAATCGGTGGCCTGCGCTCGGTCGGCGCATGTGTATTATGACGCGTCGTTAGCCTTTATAGAAACGCGTCGCGACAGCACGGCGCGGGCGGCGAGCGGCTCTGAAGAGGCAGCTACTCCTTGTCGCCGTGGCAACGTTGGGAGAAGTGCGCGAGGCGTTGTGAGCGACGCAGCCCTCGCCGTCACCCCGCCAAGAGTCTGCGCCATTTAATTTGGCTGCGTTAAATATTGATGCGGGAACGCGCGTCACGAGCTTAGCTTGCGATTTTTATTTCTTTCTTCCCCCAACCTTACACGAGCAAGCCTGACCGTCCTTCATTCACAGCTGAAGCTACTCTCTCTCTAACTACCCCCGCCCCCCACCAATCCGACAATACACACCAATACAAAGCTACGATCTTATTCGGCGAGCACCGCCTTCCCGAGCCACAGACTCGCCGCCGTGTAACGCGGTCAGCGCTGCTGAAGCGTCAGATTGGGGCCGGCCCGGTGCTGAAACGGACAGCGCCCGCCGCTCTCGCTCTCGCGCTTTGTGACGCCCCTTTTACGCGCGACGCATTCGCCGTCGATAAAGCGCACGCGGTCGTTCTAATTGTAACGCACGGGCCGTTATTATTGTAACGCACGAGCCGTATTAATTACAACGTGCGATTCGCGACACGTTACCGCGCGTGACGCAAGCGCAGTGCGAAGGGTGGAAGGAATGCGCAATTCATGTACATTTTTCGCGCTACAACACCAAAAAATCCGACACGCCACCGAAAGAACGCGCATTACCAAATAGACAGCGCGTTAAATGGACTAAACTCACGCGACGGAACACGCGCGCGCACGCACCGACGCGCGAAAATAACGCGTGTCCACATTCACCTTGGAGCATTCCATAGACGGTATCAAGTCGCAGCCAGGATGTTGCGTGTGAAATCTCAAGGTTAAAGTGTCTCGATGTGCGGAGGAGGTGGGTTGCAGTGCGGTTAATGGCAGGGGTAGTGGGTAGAGGAGGTATAGCCGGGAGCTTCCCGGCTATACCTCCTCTACCCACTACCCCTGCCATTAAGTTAGTGAGCCAACCACCCTACAGGGTGGTCCAGATGTCATGTGACCCATATTTCATAGCTTTTCGGTTTATGGTCTTTCATGAGCCCGTACGCTCACTATAAGCCGTTCAGTGGTATACGGACTCGTATCAGCCATGTGCAGTAAATGAGGGTTATTAAAAACAACTAAATAAGCAAATCAACATACCAGTAGAGAACTGCATGGATGGGGGGGGGGGGTTGCAAGACATTTGGACCACGCTGGACACGATACGCACCTAGCGTGGCTGCACCGGCTGCGTGTGCCTCCTCTGGACAGTCACCAGCCTCCCGTGCGTCGCCCGCACGCCGCAGATGAGACCCCGCACATTATAATTTCCCTCCCGCGCACACACACCGCACCCGGGCCCCGGGCCGCCCCACGCACCGCGCGTACGACGTCACAACGTTTACCTCGGCCGGTTGCTGTCATTGGACAGGATCTTCCCATTAATCCGATTTATTCAGGAATGGTAAAGGCATGGGGGTGGGTGAGTGGTGTGACGCCGAGCGATGTACGGCGTGGGGAGGGGGTTGTGTGCGGTTGGGGTAATGGTTCAAATATGAACGTTGCCATCTGAAGGACAAAGAGCCGCATCCTCCTGCTCCTCTTCACCACGTGCACGGGAGGGCGGTTTCCTAGCGCGAGGCGTTGATTGAAACGCTTCCTTTCCTCCCCCCGCAAGCTGTCGTAGCGATACATCGCCTCTGCACGAATTAACAAGGAAAAAGGCGACGATGGGCGAGGAACGCTCGACAGCGGATGCAACAGACGTGTTGGGGGGGGGCGGCGGCGCGTTTGGTAGGGGGGGGGGTAGTGGCATTTTTCGCGATCGTCCACGCCCCAGGTTTAAAGGCAGAGCGCTGTGGTTATGGAAGGGAGGAGAGTGAAACAGTGTGGGGCGGCAGTGCCACTGAAGGGCGCCCTGGAGGGAGAAGGGATCGCTGCGGTAGATGGAAACGGGAGCGACTGGGAGGAATGATTGAACCCTGCCTGCCGGCTCTGATAACGGCTCAACCTGCAGTACAGTGGGCGCACGCCGTGTATATTTAGCTCGCAGGCTGGCAGTGCCCGCGCATCGGGAAAGCGCAGTACGGCACGCACTGTATACGTAATGCGCTGGCTGTCGCGGGAGTGCGCATCTCGAGAGCTGCTGGGAGGCGGGTTCCGCGGTGCAGGAGGGAGGAGGAGGAGGAGGCTGCCGCTGCTGCTGCTGCGTGCGCGCATCAGTGTGCGCGCCGCTGTCACAGCTGTAGAGGCTGCACAAAAGCGCGTCTCCGAAGCACACGCGGACGCTCGCACGGGCACCTCGCGGTCACTTCATTCATTAATCGTTCGTCCTCCGCTCGCTCGCGCGCGTGTTTCACGCTCTGTACGGGTGCTTTATTAATGGCGACTGCGGTGCGGGCGAGCGGGATTGGACGCGGGCGCAGCAGCAACAGCAGCCTCGGCGTGTGAAGGCGACGAGGGAACGTGGCTTCAAAGGGGGTTGGGGTGGAGGGTCTTATCTGTTACATTAGAAAAAAAAATTCGAGAGAGCGCGGTGTTCACATAGCCCAGCGGGGCGCGCGCACGTGCATCGATGCACCCGCCGGCGCACGCGTGAATACGTACAGGCACGCACACACACGTACGGCGCACGCATGCATACCACGAGGCCACGATAGCGCACACGCACACGGGCACAAACACACCAGCGAACAGCCAAGCAGACACGGGCATACATGCACACACACACATCAGCAAATACGAACACACCCACACACGTTTGCTGGCTCGCACACGTGAAGACGCGCACGCGAACACGGACACTAACCACACAGACACGCGCTCGCAGCACGACGGTGATTGACGCGTTAGGAGAGACACATCGAATGCGCCGCCGGGAGAGTCCCTCGGAAGACGAGGAGGAGTGAGGACAGAGGAGGTTGGGAGAGAGAAGGGTTGGTGCAGGGAGGCGCCGAGAAGAGGAGACCAGAGAGACAATCAGAAGGAAGAGGAGGACGGGGAGCAGAGGGCATCATGATCGGCGTGTTCCTGCTGGGATGCGCCTTCTTTCCGGTGCTCTTCGTCTGTCTGCGGGGCTGGCTGCAGGAGCAGTTCGGATGTGGACGAGGCGAGGCGGTGATACTGAGCGCCAGGTGAGGCTGCACGCATCGTCGCATGGCATTGCCCTTCGCCCTCCGTGCTCCCATGTTTTAGAGCCGACGTTCTCGAGGGGTGGGACGCGAGCCATCCGTGGGCCACGAGCGCCACCTAGCGGTCCGTGGAGACCAAACCCAAGTGGGCTTTGAGGCGCCTAAAGGTTGAGAAACCCCGTTGTTGTCCGTGGACCTATTGGCCTTTCACGAGTATTGGCGGCGAGTCGAGGCTTCGCTTGGAGCTCGTGTGCTTGGTGATGGCCTTGGTGTCCCCTCCGAGACGGCGTGCTTGGGCTGCTCGCCGGGCAGCGGCAGTCGCACTGCGGTCTGAATCTCACGGAAGGCAGTGGTGGTGGAGCGTTTTTTTTTAATTCAGCAGCATGCGTTGAATCAACATTCAGTTTCGACCTTCTGGAGCACAATCAGCGGGCCCGTCAGGCTTGTTAAAGGGACGTTGCCGGGTCGCCAAATGTAATTAATGAGAGCGCTGCATCTAAACTATGGGGCCCTGACCTACGCAAAAAAAAAAATAAGTGGAATAATCGGATGTAGTTTTCATCCACGCGGCGCGTGTGTGTGTCAATCGTACGACGTGTGTGTGTGTGGGGAGCACGGGTGCTACAAACCTGGCGACCCGAGTTCGATTCCCGCTCACGGCCAACACCGGTGACAGTTTTCTGAAACGGTCCTGGCCCTCTTTGTCACGCGGACAACGTGTGTGCATGTATGCAGGGCTAAATTTCAGCCGGAGCTGGTCGAGGCAGAGCTGCGGAAAATAACCCCCTTCGCAAACCCCCAACACCTTTAATAGCGCGACTGTCGGGGATGGGGGGGGGGGTCTTGGGTGGAGGTAAGGGGCCCGGGGTTCAGGGGCATTGATGGCCCGGAAAATATACCACGAGAATTTAATCCAAGAATGTGCGTGTCCTAAAATGTCGTGTGACGTGGCTGTGGGTGCTCATGTGTTGATTGTCTGCCTTTGTGCGTTTGTGGGGGTGCGGGGGGAGTGGTTGTGTGTCGGTTAGCGCGCTGCGCTACGAACCCTGCGATCCGAGTTCGAATCCCGCTCACGACCAACACCATTAACGATTTTCTGAACCGGTCCTGGACCTTCCCTAGGTCGATTCAGCCTCAAATGCGTACCTGGTGCGGTGTGTCGACATCGTAACTAGGGGGACAAATGCGGCTGGGCATGGAGCTGGCCACCCATCCCCTCAGTTGTGTGCCCTCCGCACCTTGATAGGTGTTCGCTAATAGCACTTGACCATAGAGTCATAAGGCCATAAGGGGAACCTTTGTTTTGAATGTGCGGGTGTTCATGTGTGTGTGACGTGTACATGCATTGGAGAGTATGGGTACACGCCATGCAAGGATGTTGGTACTGTACCGGCGTGTGTGTGCTGCTGGTCCATGCTTGCGAATATATTATTATTAATTATTATTTAGTATACGCCCTTACATCATTACAGAGGCGTAGCGAGGAAACCGCAGAGGTGTGGGGAGGGGGGGTGAGGCAGTCATGCAGTCAGCCAGCGCCAACATCTACCAGACACTGCGTTCGAATATATGTGCACTAGTGAGCGAGTGTCAGTATGTGTCTGCTCCCGTGCACACTCGCAGGTGGTGCCTTGCCCAGGCATCTCAGGTAGCCCATGGGACCTGGATTTGTCCCGTGACCTCCTGTCAGCGAGCCTTCGATAGTCCGCGTGATAGCCTCAAAGTGCACCTGACCTGGCACAGGAGCCGTGGGGACGTCACTACCACTTAGTGTCAACCCATGTCACCTGGGTTTGTCCCGTGTCCTGCCAGCAGCAAGCCTTCGATACTTCAGCTGGTCTCAAGGACGTCACTTGGCTCACCCAGTGTTTGGCGCACTGCGCTACGAACCCGACCACCCGAGTTCGATTCCGGCTCGCGACCAACATCAGTGACGGCTCACCGGTCCTGGGCCTCCACTAGGGCGCCTCGGCTTTAAATGCATACCTTGTGCAGTGTGCAATCATCGCCTTCATAGGAGGTCGCTAATAGCACTTGCCCCAACGGCCCCTTAAGCCGATATGGAGGATCTTTGTCTTTGTATGCTTACAGACACGTGAGTGTATTTATACATGCTGTTGTGCGCGTGTGTGCCTGTGTATGTGTGATAAGGCGTGTGTTTATGTGCCCTCCATACGCTTGCCTGTGTATGTTAAAGCACACACACACACCCCTGTGTGCGCGTGTGTGTGTTTGCGATAACACGTGTGCGTATCAGATGACATCACGTGCGTGTGTCCCGTTTCATTTGCGCGATATGTCCGATTCGTGCCAACTGTCGCTGCAACAAGAGTGGTTTCTCAGGAAATGGGTTCGCACACGTGTGCCGCTGTACGGTGACGTGCGCGCCGTGACTCGCCAACACGCAAGCTAACAGCACCAATCGTCATTTGCATCATCAGTACCCGGCTAAATAATAATTGCACTTCTAGAGCGCTTTTCACCCGAGGGTTACAAATCGCTGCACAGAGCTGTGAAGAGAACGGCATGTCAACAACAACAACAACATCGGTGCATCCTGTACAGGGACACAGTGAGCCGGAGCCTATCCCGGCGCAAGGCAGGGCTTTACCGAGGATGCGACGTTAGACCATCGCTGGGTACCCGGTGCAATGGTCAGCAGGCCGATTGACCAAGGGCAGTAACTGTAGCAGTAGCAGCATGTCTCTGTACTGTGGGAGGAAACCGGAATACCCGTGGAAAACCCGCGCGGACACGGAGTGGGCGTGCAAACTCTACACAGAAAGGCGGCACCGATCCGGGAATTGAAAGAATGGCAAGGTGCTGCTTGCTGGCAAGGTGCTGATTGCTGGCAAGGTGCTGCTTGCTGGCAAGGTGCTGCTTACTGGCAAGGTGCTGCTTACTGGCAAGGTGCTGCTTACTGCAGCACCTTGCGATCCTTTCAAATAATGCCTGCATTATATTAAGTATTGCGATTCGCGTACCCGTTCGTCCTTTACCGGCGGGCTCACCATGTTCACACTGCAAGCTGCGGCAGTTATGTTTGTGAATGCGTGTTGTGTGCGTTGTCTTTGTTGGTGGGGAGCGGTAGCTCAGTGATTAGCGCGCTGGGCCACAAACCTGGTGCCCGAGTTTGATTTCCACTCACGGCCAACACCAGTGACGATTTTCGTAACCTGTCCTGGGCCTCCCCTAGGTCAACTCAGTCTCAAATGAGTACCTGGTGCCATGTGTGAACATCGCCACTAGGGAGATAAAGGCGGCTGGGCGTGGTGCTGACAAGCCACCCCCATGTATATCATGCTGACCTTCATACGTGCGCGCTAATGTCACTTGCCCCAAAAGTCTGTGCAGGCTATACAGCGGATATTTGCGTTAGAGTGTTATGTGAGCTGACCATCATTATCATCAGTAGCCGCTAAATGTTGTGGATGAGGCAGGAATATATCTTGGCCAACACAGGGCACAAGACGGTGCTTTACTCAGGATGGGACGCAAGTTTATCGTCGGGCGTTAAGGGCTATTTAGCTAGCAGGCCAATTAATCTAGCCAGCAGCATGCCATTGAGCTGTGTGAGGAAAAAAAATACCAGACGACAAATCACGCGGACAACTCGCAAACACATGAAGTGACCCGAGCCCATGCCGAGACTCAGAATGGTTACCCGTGGTGCGGGGGGGGTAGCCACCACTACCCCAATTGCCCCCCCCTTCCCCAACCGCTCGTCTCCCCCGCCGGGTCCCCTGCACGCCATCATCACGGACCCCTTCCCAAAATAACCGCGACGGGATGAGCGGAGATTACCTCGGGGGGGGGGGGTAAGCGGCTCAGCGCGAAGGCGCACGTGCCTGGGCGCGATCCCGAGGACACAGGAATATCAGCTGCATCGTCGTCAACAGCATCAGCAGCATCATCGCCATCATCTAGGTCATCATATCGCTGGTGAGCGAGTAATTCGCAGTGATTCAGCCAGTGCGAAGTAGGACACGGTGGCGTAGCAGACAGCGCCGCCGCTTCATAGCGAGAGCACGTGTTCGATTCCTGGCTCGGGTGCCCTTCTGTATGGAGTTTGCCCGTTCTCCCCGTGTGTTTTCGTCGGGCACTCCGGTTTCATCCCACCGTACAAAGACATGCTGCTTTGGTAGATCGTCCTGACTAAATTTTACTCTTAGTTCCCTGCGATCGACTGGCGAACCATCCTCGATATAGCCTTGCCTTTGGCCCTGTGCCTACCAGGATAGGCTCTGCCCCCCGCGACCCTGTACAGGATTAAGCGATTATTGATAATGATGATGAGTGCTGGGTAAATCGATTAATTTTACAAACAATATATGCATCGATGGATTCCATTTCTTAAAATTAGGTAACGTAAAAAATGTTAGGATGTAGGTTTTTACGGCTCGATGCATGATGATTGATTCGAAAACTGCTCTCTCCGAACAGCCGCGTCGATCGCTCCCTCTCTCTCCATCGCGACGTTTTGCCTCACGTTCGAGACATCTGAGGATGCCTGAGGATGCCTCTAACGGCAGAGGGAACGATTGACGCGGCTGTCCCGAGAGAGCAGCTTTTCGAAGTAAAAAATGTTTATTCTTTGTTTTAATGATGTAGGTTTTCACGGCTCGATGGCTCTCTCTCCTCTCCTCGCGACGTCTCGCCTCACACGTTAGAGGCATCTACGCCTGAGGATGCCTCCAACGTGTGAGGCGAAACGTCGCGAAGAGAGGAGAGGGAGCCATCGACGCGGCTGTCCCGAGAGAGCAGCTTTTCGAAGCAATCATCATTCTTTGTTTTTACAAAAAAAAATTTACGTGACCTAACCCAATAAATGGATCCATCGATAACATTGATCACGAAAGCCTACGAATTAAATGGAATGCATGTTATTGATTTATAGTTGTGGTGAATGATGTGGCCTCTTTTTCTTGTGGGATCCACAGGAATAGGATGCCCGTGCAGCGGTAACATTTGCGCTTCACAGAAATCTGATTCTGCTGACGGCAGTTCGATTTCTACCTGGTTTATTCAGCTTGGGTTTTGTGTGGATTTCCTCCAAAAAACAAACACACACCGTGTGTTGTTTTTTGATATAGGTGTGGGATAAAAGTGGAGAACTCGGAGGAAATGCACACCGAACCCAAGCTGAATAAACTCGGTAACCCGCCACACACACACAGTGTGTGTCGCGGGTTGGCGCCGGCTGTCCGCGTGGTTGTCTTCCTTCCACCACTCTTTTCCACAGCGCATTGGGAACCCTGGGTGAAAGTCGCTGTATAAATGTCACCAATTGTGATTAGCAGCCCGTTATATGACGGGTCAAGACTAAAACGTGAAGGCAAAATAAGACTTTTACCGGTTTACTCATCGGAAAATATATTTGTAAATGACATATGACTTGAATTTGTGTGAGTCGTTAGGCACGTTTCCCCGTGAGTTGCTAACTTTTACATAATGTGGGATTCTCGAACGTGACAGCGCAACATGAAGTTGTCTGTCAGCGAAGACGAGCTCGCTCGAGCAGATCTCGACACACTGAAACGTTTGTCCTTGCGATTTATTGATTGTCATAGCAAACGCTGGGATGATCGTAAACTGACTACGCTTCAAAATAAGCGGTGTGTTTCTCATATATTTTTTTTGGCACGGATGTCTATTTGTTTCATAGTCATTATTTTATTCAATTGATCTATTCTGATCTTGTTGCTGATGCGCCGTTCTCTCCACAGCTCTGTGCAATGCTTTGTGACCCTCGGGTGAAAAGCACTTTAGAAATGCAATTATTTTTATGATCCATCCTGGGTTTAACCAGGTTGGATTGTGTGAGGAGGTTACACATTCTCGAGAGATCTGGACCAAATTCGATTGGTGAGCTTCTCCCGGCAGACGAATCTGCGGTGACTGGGTTATGTAGTCCACATGCCCAACCACCACATGCCCAACCACCACATGCCCAACCACCACATGCCCAAGCAGCTTCTGTTTGGCTGGAGGGGGGTGGGCTAAACGGGCGCCGCACGGGCTAGAGAAGAGATGGGCTGATGTGGCAACTATTATTATCATGAATATGGAGTAGACCCAACTGTTGAAGCAATCACGTCGCTGAGTGTGACGTAATTACTCCATACATCGTGAAGCCATGGCAACGTGGAATTTACCACCAGAAAAGTATACACATTTTCACTTTAAATCAAACCTATTCCTATGAATAGTAATCGACCTATTGCACGTTGATAGTTTACATATTTTAACTACTTTTATCTCATTATCAGAAACCATTTAGTTCTGTACAGGGTCGCAGTGAGCCGGAGCCTATCCGGCAAACACAGGGCACAAGGCAGGGATACACTCACGATGGGACGCCAGGTGATGGACTGGCGTCCCATCGAGGGCAATTTAGTCTGCAAGCCAATTAACCGATGCAGCAGCATGTTTTTTTGGACTGTGGGAGGAAACCGGAGTACCCGCGAAAACCCACGCGGACACGGGGAGAGAACATGCAAACTCAACACAGAAAGGCACCCGAGCCGAGATTCGAACCCGGGTCCTTCTTGCTGTGAGGCGACAGCGCTACCCACTGGGCCACCGTGCTGCCCTATTTTAACAACCATTGATTTTATTACGGAGATACATTGCTAATTTATTTATACAAAATCCTAATGTTTTATTTTATCTAAGAGTGACACGTGGTCCCTTCTCCGCTACCGCACCACGCACCCCCCGATCCTGCATTACGCAATAACAGACAGACCCCGTGAATCATATTAATGAATAATTAAATGCACATATGCCACGCGACGTAAACGAAGGCAGACAGGTATCAATTCGGAACGCCATGTAATGCCTGCATCGTATGCTGGGGCTTCAAAGCCATTTCCACGAGGCATAGCTACGAAACAAGGAGTGTCCTTAAAGTTAGGCAACCGCAGTGTTAAAATGTCCAACCAATCATTCTATAATAGTAATTGCATTAATAGAGCGCTTTTCACCCGAGAGTCCCAAAGCGCTGCACAGAGCTGCAGAGAGAACGGCACGTCAACAACCAACGACATTAGAACGGAAAATCAGCAAGAATAATATTTTTTGGGTTTTATATATATATATACACGTCGTTGCAGAACCACGTGTAAAATATGATCTGATTTTCAACTAAAAAACTGAAATGCAAAATTATTGGTATTTATAATACATATATTGGGAAATAGTTAATGTAACATTTATCGTATAATAATAATAATTACACTTCTGGAGCGCTCAAATATAATGATACGGTGACACTCAGTGGGTAATTATATTCGGCAGTCTTTAAAACTGTGGCTCGTTTGTGCAATATTCTACTCGTGTGACTCAAACACAGACACGTTTGCCCAATGTTTCATCTGTGTGGGTGATGAAGTTAGTTTGTCATAGTAAGTCCGACAGCGTGGAATATTGCAAACATTTCCCCACTTCGGAAACCCATCATCACAGTCAGTCTGGATTTTTAAGGGTAGACCTTCTGTTGCATTTAGGCGTCAAACGTGATGTCGTCTTTGACAAGGTTGGAAATCGACTCTTGTTGAATCGCGTCTCGGGAACAATGGAGAGCTCAAGAGTGGTCGGTATCCGCATGGGAGACTGACTGGGACAGAGTCCACGTGTTGTGGTCTTGGGTTCCGAGATGGGCAGGATTTAGTTGGCGTTCTCGAGCACTGGATTATTGAATCTATCCGTGCAAAACTCTGAGTATCACCCATTCCCGTATGTGTGCTGGGTTTTCTCAGGGCACTTCAGGTGTCCTCTCACGTGAAGACAAAGGCTCATTAATGGCACGAACAGGGGACCCGTTGCACAGACGACCTTGTTCCAAGCTTATGATACGTTCTTCTGACGTCAGAATTAAGGCAGAAGAGTGTTTACGAGGGTTGGTGATATTGCAGTGCAGAAGGATTCAAGGTTTCAGAAGAGTAATCATCAATATGCTGGCAGTAAAGTTTAAAAACATATAAATGCATTGGTGATGTGCGGATGAAATGTTCGCTTGTGAAGAATCGAACCCGGCACCCTCAGTGCAAACATTAAACACGTACAAACACTTTCTCCATTATATATTTAAGATTTGGCTAAATACCCAAACGCAGGACTATCCTGAAAGAGAAACTGGAAACCCGAGTGAAGCTCTCCTCGATACACGTACGGTACTGTGTTTACAGACACAGGCTTTCCAATGAAGGTGGAAGAACCCCATAAGAATTGCTCTCAAGGGCTGTTCTTGCGAGTTATACCGTGTCGAGTCTTCTCTTTTCTTCGAGAAGGATAGAGGACGAACGTCTAACACGGATATCCAGAAACAACGGCCCTTAAGAGCAGTTTTTACGCAACACCGAGCCGTTAAAAAAACCCTACTTTACAGGATTGCAAAATATAATTGCAATTTATTATAAAATGATACAAATTTAATGCCGGCGCACATTACAGTTGCACGGTAGCGGCAAAAAGCAACGTAATGAATGCACGGCCACGTGTCGTGCTCAGTGTACGTGCACAGCATCGATTGTGCTCGGGAACAGATGAATCTGGGAGCAGAGGAAATGACGAGCCAATGGATATCGCGAGGGACTTTGACATCTGACGTTCATTCATCATCAGTACCCGCGCAACGCTGTTCTGGATCGCAGGTAGAAAGAGCCTATCCCGGCAGACACAGTGCGGCTAGGCATTGCTATACCCCGGATGGGACTCCAATCCATTGTAGGGCACCGGGGGGGCAATTTGGTCAGCAGGCCAATTTAACCGAGGTAGCAACATGTCTTTGGACTGTGGTAGGGGAGGTGAGGGGGGGTGGGGGTGGGGGGGGACCGAAGTACCCAGTGAAACCCCACGCGGATATGGGAAGAAAACGTGAAAAACTGCAAACAGAAAGGCGGCACCCGAGGCGGGAATCAAACTCTGCTATTCTTGCTGCGAGGCGGCAGCGCCACACACTGCTCCCCCCCACCCCACCCCACCGTGCTGCGCCCTTTCAAATCCCGTTCCTTGAAATCCGCCCGTGCAGTCGCCCGTGTTTTCCGATCCTCGCAGATTCGTACATCGTGACATCACCGAAAGCACAGTCACAACCCGCAGCTCTGTGCTGCGCTTTGTGACCGTCGGGTGAAAAGCGCTCTATAAATGCAATTATTATTATTATAATAGTAAGTACATCCGCATGCCGGGGCTCGCGGATCAACTGTTATCACCGCGTGACGTCGCGGAAGGAGCCGCTCGGCCAACGTGGCAGTCGCGTTTAATGACCGTAATTTCAATTTAAATATTTTGACCCCCACAGCGGGAGGGATGATTTAATCATCATTGTCTTAAGAATTTCTCTCGAGAGCTGCTGTTGCGCTGTTGCGGACAGCCGTGTCGAGCATCCCCCCCCCCCTCTTGTCGCGCTCGCTTCCCACGTCGAGGCGAGTAGTCATCAGGCCAATGATGTCTCGACCTGATAAAAATCAAATAATAATGATTGCATTTATAGAGCGCTTTTCACCCGAGGGTCACAAAGCGCTGCACAGAGCTGCGGAGCAACGGCACGTTAACAACGAGCTTAGAACGGCAAATCAGCAACAAAAACGTTTTTTGGAGTTTTTTTTTAGGAATAATTCGTGCTTTTACATGAGAAGGGAGACAAGATGTAATCAGACATTTCACCTACATCCCACATCTGAGGATTGATATTCAGAACTACTCTTTTGGGATAGCTTCGTGGAGCGTTTCAGATAAACAAGTTAGAACCTTGACGGTGCTCGGAGGCAAAACATCGTGAATTATATAGTAACAATCGACACGCTTATCCCGAAAGAGTAGCACTTGTGAGCAATTCTTAAGCAGCGAGCTGTGAAAATCAATACATCATCGTTATCATCAGCATTAGCTATGATCAGTCCACTGCTGCATGAGCGACCATTCAAACCGTGAACCTTCCATTACGGTCCTGCAATACCACAACATCACCGGTACCTCCCCGCACACGATCCGAGCTCATGACTCCATCTCCACAGTGGGCGGCGTCATATCCCCGAGTCGATCATTTCTATTAATACAATCATGTAGGGTGGGTTCTCTGCGAATTGATTGAATCCCGTAGGACGGGTACTCTGCGAGTCCCGTGAATCCCGTAGGACGGGCACTATGCTAGTTCACTGATTCCCAGAGGGATCCACACACACGGTGCTGCAGCGCAATGTTTCGACCCGGCTCCTGGGTGAAGTGGCACCGGCGCGGACCTCGTGGTTCGATCTTCCCGCATTGAGTGGCGCCGTCGCCTCTATTCTATCATTTCTATTCATGGAAAACTGCTCGCGTGTCAATTCCGAGCTGTTCATATGTCAGACACCATTAGCGCAGCATCCGCGCTCGATAGACCTGGTATTTATACATTCCCCCAAAGTGAAGCGAAACGAACACGCTGCTGCTGAGGTGAGCGTGTTGTTGAACGCTCCGTAACATGGAAAGTTCGAAATAATGCTTCACATTTTGAAGAAATCTAAAATTGTCCCGAGTACAATCATGAACTCGCAGCGCATCTGCCTGTGCTCATAAACTCCGCACTGAAAAAGGGTCCTTGCCCACAACGTCAGACGCGTTCCCTCGCCGTGTCCGCGTGGCTTTGTGCTTGGTACTGTGGTTTACTCCCGCAGTCCAAAGACAGGCTGTCTAGGTTAATTGTTCTGATGACTACATTGCCCTCGGTGCCCAGTAATGGGCAGGCGTTCCATAACGGGTGTAGCCCGAATTATGCACTAATTTTCTGGACAACGGTTAAAAAGAGCTACATAGCTCAATGCTTCATTTCAGCTTGAATAAAAACGGACTGACTGGCTGATGTCGTTATTTTATTATTATTTGGATCAATCAGGGCCGGAGGGTGGTAAAATATATATGTCCACACTCGTAATACTACGTCCAGTATATATATCTCATAATAGCTATGGGTGACTCGTCACGTCCCACCTTCTCTAGTCCAGGTGACCTGGACCTGATTTAAGCTGGAATGACCTATGCAGCTCCTTTTAACGATTGGCCAGTGAAGAGGGGTAGGCACGTTGCAACATCTCAGCGCACTGGGGAGGGGGGAATTTAGTCAGGACAATGAACATATGAGTCATGTCTTTGCATTGTGGGATGAAATTGGAGTATCCGGCGAAAAACCCACACGGACACGGGGGGAACATGCAAACTCCAGCCGAGTCGGGAATCGAGCCCAGGAGCTTCTTGCAGCGAAGCAGCAGCGTCACCATGCTGCAACTCATCTCATTATCTGAAACCGCTTAATCCTATATAGGGTCACGGTGAAGCCGGAGCCTATCTCGGAAACATAGGGCGTAAGGCAGGAATACACCCGACGACGGGACGCCGGTCCATCGCCGGGCATTGCGGGACAATTTTAGTCTGCGAGCCAATCAACCTATCCAGGAGCATGCTTTTGGACTGTGGGAGGAAACCGGAGTACCCGGCGAAAACCCACGCGGACACGGGGAGAGCATGCAAACTCCACACAGAAAGGCACCGGAGCCGAGAGACTCGAACCCGGGACCTTCTTGCTGTGAGGCGTCAGCGCTAACCACTGCGCCACCGCGCCGACCATGCTGCAACCTTTAAGAAAATAAGTTAGGACTTAAAAGCTAAGCGAGGATGCTGATGATCACAATGCTGCTGCTGATGACGCTGCTTGATGATGATGATGCCCTTGTCGTTGTGCCCAGGCTGGTGTCTGTGGTCCAGGCGCTCATGGCCAGCGCGTCCGGGTACATCATCGTTTGCATGTGTCAAGAGGACGTCCTCTACGATCGGTGAGAGGTCACCCCGTGACCCGTGCCCCTTCACCTCATGTTCCCTCTCATCCCCGTCTCTTCCCCCCCCCTCCCCCAATTGCTGCTGCCCATCAATCCCCAGCGTCTCTGTATTGGTGCCCACTATCGAATCCTGTGTCCAGATCAAGACCCACAAGCCCCCTGGGCACGGAATAGTGTATAACAATATGAAAAGGCAAGCGAAGTGTGTGTGAAATGCTATTTCAACGGCTCCAACGTGAAAGCGGCTGGGCCGATCGTCCTCAAACGTTGACGCATTCACTTATTCGAGGGTAAAATTTGCTTCCTTAGCTTTGAGACTGAAGTGACTTCGGGAACGATCAGCTTCCATGCAAGATAAATAACACTGTTGCTTCGATATGGACAAGGTTTTCCTTTACTGAGTTGAAATTACGATCCTCGAAGGCGTTCCCACAATCTTTTTTCGACGCGTGATCCTCCACCATTTACAATTCGTGTCCCTCTCTGAAACACTCTCATCACCACCGGATGGGATCATCCCGCGTGAGTTTGCACTTATGAATGCATTGCTTCACGTGGTCCTATTGCCACCATCACCATTTTGCGGTCCACCAATCAGTGTCTACGCTCATTCTTCTCTGGCCACAACGTCTCATCTCATCTCATTGTCTGAAACCGCTTGGTCCTATACAGGGTCACGGTGAGCCGGAGCCTATCCCGGCAGACACAAGGCGCAAGGCAGGGATACACCCACGATGTGACGCCAGTCCATCGCCGGGCACTGCGGGGTAATTTAGCCTGCGAGCCAATTAACCTATGCAGCAGCATGCTTTTGGACTGTGGGAGGAAACCAGAGCGCCCGGCGAAAACCCACGCGGACACGGGCAGAGCATGCAAACTCCACACAGAAAGGCACCCGAGCCGAGAGATTCGAACCCGGGACCTTCTTGCTGTAAGGCGACAGCGCTAACCACTGGGCCACCGTGCCGCCCACAGTAACGTTTTTTCTTAGATTTTGTACAAGTCCGGGATGTGGAGAAAATGGCATGTCAACAACAACACCAGAACAGCTTTTGTTACTTTTGCCAGTGTATATATGTTAGGAATAGAAAAGGTTTATACCATAAAAGATTTTATGATATATGTATGCATTGTCCTTAAAAGTGATTGGCCTACACCAGACATGGCTTTCTTTTGAGTATAATTCTCAGTGTTAGCCAGATGTTGCCAAAAGGCAATCAGCTCAGGACAATGCAATATCAATGCTTTGGTAACTCAGGTCGAGCTGTTTAAGCTATTGGTATTTTTGCCAGTGTAAATATGTAAGGAATAGAAAAGGTTTGTTTTACCATTTCTGGTAATTATACGGGTGTTAAGATGTTAGAACACCAAAATAGACACTTTTCACAAAGTGTCCAGTTTGCAAAAGCCACACATACTTGTGGCAAAATATGCAAAATATGCAAATACTATGGTAAAAACCTTTTTTATTCCTTAAACATCGGTACAATTCAACTAAATGTCAAATAGTGGCAATACGTTATAGGACAAAAAAGTAAGTGGGAAGAATTCTTTCACAAACAAAGAAGGAATAAATGTTCCCGAGCAGGCCTAGGTCAGCAGAAAGCCATAATTCCTGCACGACACCATTGAGCCCCATCAACAGTCCTAGCCAGAGGGCTTGAAAGCCTTATGGAACAAGTGAGTCTTGAGACGGGATTTGAAGATGCCCAGGGCTCAACTGACAAAATTTCCTGTGGAAGAGCGTTCCAGAGTCTGGGAGCACTGCGCGACAAGGCTCTGTCACCCATCGAATGGAGGTGCGATGTGGGCACATGCAGCAAGCCTGTATTGGGAGTCGTGTTGAGGAAGGTACCTGAAGTAGGTCACGGATGCATGTTGGAGCAGCGCCAGTGAGAGCTTTGTCGGTGAGAAGGAGGATCTTGAATTCAATCCTGTATTTAACCGGTAGCCAATGAAGAGCCATCAGTACTGGGGATATGTGATCATGGATGGATGTGCGAATGAGGACTCCAGCAGCCTCATTCTGCACACGTAGGAGACGATTCATCAGGTAGGCAGGGGTGCCAGGGAGCAGTGCATTGCAGTAATCGATTCGTGAGGAGATGAAGATGTGCATTAGCTTCTCAGCATCTGTGGGTGACAGGATGTTGCACAGTATGACTCTATTTCTGAGATGGAAATAGGCTACCTTCGTCACCTTATTGATGTTTGTCTCGAAGCTGATTACGGAATCAAGAGTCACAGCTAGACTCCAGACTTCCTTAACAACTTCAATGGTCTGGTCGTCAAGCATCAATTGGATTGGTTCAGCCTTGGACAATTGGTGCAAGGTTCCAACAAGCAAAACTTCTGTTTTGTCTCCATTTAGTTTTAGAAAATTTGATTTGAGCCATGCCTTCAGAGTTGACAGTGAAGACAACATGTAAAGACCAGACGCATTGATGGATGGCGTTGCGTTGATATAGATTTAGTTGTTATCGGCATAGCAATCGTGACTGAGATTGAGGCTGCAGAGGATATGACCAAGTGATGCTAAAGAGGAGTGGGCCGAGAACTGAACCCTGATGAACTCCAGACAAAACAGGATGGATCTCTGAGGTTTGTCCTCTGAAGATGACGAACTGCTTCTGGTCGGAGAGGTACGAGCTCAGCCAATGCAGGGCCCTGCCAGAGACCCCTATACCCTCTAATTGCTCAAGTAAGATCGGGTGGTCAACAGTGTCAAAGGCAGTGCTCCGGTCCAGGAGGACAAGAATACTTGGCAAGCCTTCATCAGTAGCGACGAGTAGGTCATCAACTACTTTTACCAGAGCAGGTTCAGTCCTATGGCCTAATCTGAACCCAGATTGGAAGGGATCGAGGAGGTCATTGTTGAGAACGTGTTTCTGGAGTTGCACGGGCTACGGCACGTTCAAGGACCTCAGAGAGGAACTGTAGATTTGAGATGGGGCGATCATTATCAGGGATGTTGCAATCGAGACCAGATTTTTTAAGCA
>JAZEWT010000002.1:14934040-14957252 GCA_036362905.1 Mordacia mordax
TAACTGCGGCACATATGAATAGTGGGGGACGATTCCAGAGCAAAGTGAGTTATTAAAGAGTTTAGTGATGAACAGTGGCAAGGGATTTGAAATATTCCCGGATGATTATAGATGGGAAGGGATCCAGGGAGCAGTTTGTGGGCCAAGATCTGGTAACCAATTCAGAATATTCCAGGAGTTTTGAGGTTAAGGAAAGTGGAGGAACATTTATTGCGGTATTAGTTGGTGGTTGAGGCTGAGTATAGATACGGTGGGCTTCAGTTTTTTCTGGGAAAAACTGAATCAACTGATCTGCCTGATCTTTATTAATGAAGGGAGGCGAGGAGAGCGAGTAGCTTGTTGGACGAAGCAGCTGATTTATGGTCGAGAAAAGAATATTGGGGTTGGCGCAGGTATCAGCCAGAATGCTGGATAGATGGCCGGTACAGGCACTGTCAAGTGCCTTCGGTAGCAGAGGAGCTGTTCCTTCAAGATTTGTGCATGAACGGTGAGACCAGATTTTCTCCAAGTCCATTCGGCCCTGTGTGCATTCGCTTTGAAATCCTGGAGTTCAGCAGTATAGAAGGGGGCTGGTTTTCCACCTGAGACAAAGCGTAATTTTAACGGGGCAAAATCATCACGTATACTTGATAGCACGTTGTTGTAAGTTTCTGCTGTCACATCAGAGGCAAAGTGAGCCGAGGCAGAGAGTGAAGTATTATTGATTGCTGCGGTGACTGACGATGTTTGGAGTGAGGGTGTTAAGGTTTCTAAATTGTATATGGCACTTGGTGATGGAAATGGGAGGCGGTACTGAAGATCAAACCACACAGTGGAGTGATCAGACGGACCTGGATCAGTGATGGACAGGTTGGTTACCGATATCCCCCATGAGCAAATCAAATGGAGAGTGGAACAGGTTTTACCATATCTGGCGATTATGCAGGTGTAAAGATCTTAACACCTGCATAATCGCCAGGTGTTAAGATCTTAACAGGTGTTAAGATTTTAACACCTGCATAATCGCCAGATATGGTAAAACCTGTTCCACTATTATATATGTATACTGGCAAAAAGTACCCATAGCGCAAATGGAGAGTATGGCCGCATCTGTGAGTGGTAGATGTCACGTGTTGAGTGAAGCCAAGTGAGGTCAGCGTGGCCATGAGATCCCTTGCAAAAAAGCTCTTTAGAGCATTAACATATATGTTGAAATCGCCAAGAATCCAGATATTTTCAGAACTGGAGCACATATTAGAAAACAGCTTGGACAGTTCATTGACAAAAGAAGAAGAGGCTCCAGGTGGGTGGCAGAGCAGCACCAACTTCACAGGTTGAGCCGACCTCCAATCCAGAGACATTTGCTCGAATGAATTGAAGGTTGGCGACGGAATCGGTCGGATTTCGGCAGACACATGGTGGAGAACTGCTAGGCCGCCACCATGGTCATGCGAGCGAGTCGTCTCATGGAATGCAGAGTCTTGTGGTGGGGCCTGATTTAATGTGAAAAAATCATCTGTGTGTGAGAAAATCAGGGCAAAGTGGTTTTCAGTTGCAGACAATGTGCATGCTGGAAGAGGGGGCACCAACCAGCGGTATTTTTAGCAGCACCGAGATTGAGCGGGCGATGATGTTACGAGCAGTGACGACATAGCGGAAGATGTGGATGGTTAAATAAGTGATAATGAGGCTACGTGAGCGTGGGGATTTGCTGCGATTCGAGCGAGGTACAGAAACGGAACCCCAGGCGAGCGGAGAGATGCGCAGTTGGAGCCGTTGCCCAGGTCTTGCAACACGTGTCTAGTCGAGAAGGCCCCAATGCTTTTAGCGTAAACAGATATTAAGCACGAAGAATTGTCGGTAGAATTAAAGGAAATAGAAATAATAATAGTGGTTTATCTGTCGTTTGTCGGAGCGGCAGAAACACGCACGCGTCCCCGACATCCGGGTACTGGGAGCCGTTACGGCCTTCATAAAATAAAAATAACAACACAATTCATGACGTGCGCAAATTCCACGGCAGGCTATAGATGCGGCATGATAATAATAATAACAATAGCACTTCTAGAACGCCCGGCGATGGACCGGCGTCCCGTCGTCGGGTGTATTCCTGCCTTACGCCCTGTGTTTCCGGGGTAGGCTCCGGCTTCACCGTGACCCTATATAGGATTAAGCGGTTTCAGATAATGAGATGAGATGAGAGACTTCTAGAACGCTTTTCACCCAATGGTGACAAAGCGTTGCACAGAGCTGTGAGGAGAACGGCGTGTCAGCAACGACAACGACATAAGAACAGAAAATCAACAACAATAACGTTTTTTTAAAATAGACTTCAATGTTAAACTCTCACATAACCTCTCATCTCTCATCTCATTATCTGAAACCGCTTAATCCTATATAGCAGGGGTGGGCAATTATTTTTTCCATGGGGCCACATGAGAAACAGAAAATATTCTGGAGGGCCGGGCAAAAAGGCTGAACTCAATTCTGCATAATATTAATTGTATTTCTTTACAAAAAAGCAGTAAATAGCATTGTTTTGACAAGCTTGTAAGAGTATATGTTATAATTAAGCAATGAAAAATTGAGGTAATTGAACTGTCACTGAACATCACTGAACTGTGATTTTGAGAAAAAGGCTTCCAAAGAAAGTGTCCCAGTTCACTGCTAGTCGGTGCCTTTACATGTCTACATTTGTGGTCTAACCACCTCATTTGGTGCTTTTAAGCTCTTCTTTCTTGCTTAGTGAGAGAAATCTAGTCTCTGCTGGGCTTTAACAAGTGCATCTAAGTCAGGTTGAATGTCCGAGGTGGAGATGCGAAGCACAGCTGACAGATGATCATCAGAGAGAGAGGATCTATACCTGGATTTCGTGAACTTCATCATTGAAAATGTTTGTTCACATATATAGGTAGAGCCAAAGAGAACCAACATCCCGCTCGTGTAAACGATCCAATCATGCGCACGTCTTGATATACGTATTGCGTCATTACGTACGTGAATAAAAAACAACTTCAAAATAAAAGCAATGCAGTTTTAGTCCATGCATGAGGTAAAATTTGAAAATGTGTTTATTTTGTAATTTCCAATTAACCCTACACGGGCCGGTCAGAGTCAACCAAAGGGCCGTATGCGGCCCGGGGGCCGTACAATGCCCAGGTCTGCTATATAGGGTCACGGTGAGCCGGAGCCTATCCCGGAAACACAGGGCGTAAGGCAGGAATACACCCGACGACGGGACGCCAGTCCATCGCCGGACTCTCCCATAACCTCCAGTGTTAAATCCCCCCATAGAATTCAATGTTAAATTCTCCCATAGATTCAAATGTTAAACCCTCCCATAGACTCCAATGTTAAACTCTCCCATAGACTCCAATGTTAAACCCTCCCATAGACTCCAATGTTAAACCCTCCCGTAGACTCCAATGTTAAACCCTCCCGTAGACTCCAATGCTAAATTCTCCCATAGATTCCAATGTTAAACTCTCCCATAGACTCCAATGTTAAACCCTCCCATAGACTCCAATGTTAAACCCTCCCATAGACTCCAATGTTAAACTCTCCCATAGATTCCAATGTTAAACCCTCCCATAGACTCCAATGCTAAACCCTCCCGTAGACTCCAATGTTAAACCCTCCCATAGACTCCAATGTTCGACCGTCCCTTAGACTCCAATGTTAAACCCTCCCATAGACTCCAATGTTAAACTCTCCCATAGGCTCCAATGTTAAACCCTCCCTTAGACTCCAATGTTAAGCCCTTCCTATAGATTGGATGTGGAGGTGCGAGGCATCCGCAGACACGAGAAGAAGGCAGCCATGCAGTCAGCCGCCGCCAACATTTGCCCACATTGCGTCCTATATATGAAGATGTCATCGGCGAATTCGTTAGTTTATTTTATTATTTGTGAAAGAAATCGGCAAACCCGGAGAAACCCCCCCCCTCCACCATGCAGTACAGGGAGAGAACACACAAACGCCACGCAAAGAGGCACAAAAGGGGGGAATGAAACATCCTCGGGGCAAGATGTTCTTTATTTGAAGTGCAGATTTTTGTACAACCCCGCCATCCTGTCGCTAACAGCACTTGACCCTACAGTCCGCTAGAGCTATACAGGTGATCTTTGTAGTTGCGCACGGGGACGGGCGCGTCATATTTCTCATCGCCCCGGACCTGCCAGCGTTACAAACGCCTTCAATAATAATAATTATTGCATCTCTCGCCGTTACCAGGCCGTTTCTGTTGATAATCTGATGTCTAACAAACTCGAACTTACTCAGAGTGTGCCACAGAGATCCACTCTTGGTCCATGCTGTTCCCCATCTCATCTGATTGTCAGAATCCGCTTAGTCCTGTACAGGGTGGTGGTGAGCCGGAGCCTCTCCCGGCAGACACAGGACGCAAGGCAGGGATATACCGACGACGGGACGCCAGTCCATCCCGGGCGCTGAGGGCAATTTAGTCTGCACGCCAATTAACCTATGCAGCAGCATGTTTTTTGGACTGTGGGAGGAAACCGGAGTGCCCGGCGAAAACTCACGCGGACACGGGGAGAACATGCAAACTCCACACAGAAAGGCACCCGAGCCGAGATTCGAACCCGGGACCTTCTTGCTGTGAGGCGACAGCGCTACCCACTGGGCCACCGTGCCTCCCCCATTACTATTCTCCTTGTTAGTAATGACCTGGGCACCTCAGTCATACACATTGATATACATTTTTTGCAGATGACACTGCATTGTTAGTGACTGGAAATTCCCCAGAAGATGTAATATCCAACCGCTACGCATTTAGCCGAGAATTTGGAAAACCGATTACGGATCCCCCAAATGTGGATAAGGCACGGCTCATATAGCATCGTCCTGGAGAGCCAGATTTGTCACCCGTCTTCTTTTTTTTACATTTGAAAATAATAATAAGATGAAGCAAAATACAATTTGTACCGCACGCGAGATCCGAGGCAGATTTGGTCGCTTTGGGAAGAGGGAATGCAATTGCCTCATCATTGAATTTTGCCCTGGACCCCATAATCACGAACACCACTCCTGGTTGCTTGAGTCGACGTTTCGACTCTGAGGTTGAGGTATTTTGCTGGATGGCTAGCGGGAGAATGCGCCGCCCCGCCCCCCTCCCCCCTCATCATCAGGTTGTGTGTAATAAGAATTTCTATTTATAACACGCCACGCATATTTGTTCAGTTTAGAAGAGAGAGAGAGAGAGCGACTCAAATGCGTGAAGAAACCGCCGAAAGGCCACAGACAATCAAGCAACCTGACTTTTATTCTGTCTGATGGTCATTTCCTTTCCAGTAAGACCACATTTGTCACTGATCACTCATGCCTGTATGTGTTTGTATTAACTTGAGTTTTCTCAATTGCATTCCATGTGTGCTATTGGTGACATGACAGATTGTGAGATGAAGGCATTTTCAATGGGGTGACAGCCAAAGAGTAAACTACACCCGAGGGGGCATTATCCACACCACCTGTCATCAACTTTATCGTCATTTGCCATTATCTGCTGGATGAAAATCTCTCCTCGGAGCCGCCTCCATCTCTCATGGTCTCCAAGGGTGAAAAGAAACCCATCCATCCAGATGCTGCGAACCAGTTGATCAGCGCTTTGTGACCCCCGGGTGAAAAGCGCTCTATAAATGCAATTATTATTATTATTATTATCCCATTCCTCCTGTGCCAAATGGAGAAACCTATTTCGTTCATCAGTAGCCACTTAATCCTGTAGAGGGGCTGTGGTGAGTTGGAGCCTATCCCGGCATATGCAAGGGCATGCCCATGTTGGGACGCCAGTCCATCGCGGGCTATGTCCAAGATAGGACGCCAGTTCATCACAAGGTACCGGGGGCAATTCAGTCAGCGAGCCAATAAACTTAAGCAGCAGCGTGTCTTTGCAAAATGCAATAAAGGCAACGTTATAAAACGCTAATTAATAACGATAAAAATAAACAGGAATAATAAGAAAATGTCACGTACTTTATTAATTTATTCTTGGCCCACTCTGGAGAGATTTAGGCCCGGGGTAAATGTCTCTTTCCACTGTTTGCCTCCCACTGCATGCACGAGTGGGTCACGGGGCCCCCTAGGCATCCGCCTTCCTCCCTGGACACTCTCTGCGTGACTCGAGCACGAGTCACAACACGCGTACAGCTCGTGCAAGCGAATGCAAACCCTCCTCCCCGTATAACCCTTGTTAGCGAGCACCTGTTTAGGCCAGCACTACGTCACCGATGTAGGCTGTGAGTGGGCAGCAAACCTAGTTGGCCGGGTCAGTAACGCGGCACGCTAACCACTGCACTATCGCGCCTCTTATACGCGCACAGGGATTATTATTTGAAATTATTATTTGGCAGCCGTCGTTATATCGGGCTACTGACATCGTTATAGAGATGTGAGGAAACCACAGAGCGGCCAGGGGAAGGCAGCCATGCATTCAGCCGGCGCCAATGTTAATGACCTGTGATTCATGGTCACGATACGATTTGAGAACATTTTTGTGTGCCATAGGTGAGGGATTGTGGATCCATGGCATTATTTTATTAGTTGCTATGTTTGATTTTGAAATGTGTAGATTGGCCTTTTATAATCAATATGTATGGCTTAAAATATCTATGCTGAAATTAATAATGTACACTTTCTTTAGTAGTATTCTTATAATCAGACGTATATCCCAAAACGATTATAATTATATTACAAGTGCAATAATTTTTATTTTTATAAGGAGCGGATAGATTTTAAGTCAATCTTGTTTGTGTCGTGTTGAATGTAGCAGCACCTAGTAACTGAATACGTGAACCCATCACAACGCAGACGAATCATACACAACTCTGTACGTCTACTTTCACTTAATAAATGAAAAAAAAACACAATTGCTCTGAAGAACCGTGTCAAGCGGAGGAGAGAGGAGTAACGCTCAACACGACTCTTAAGAGCATGGATCGAGCCGTGAAAACCTATGTCAGTACATCATCAAAAAATTCAACACGTTTGTTAAAACACTCCCTTACGAGAGACAATGTTGGGTAATGGCCCTTCTTCTTAATAGCACTGGCAACTGTTTTGTGCAACTTGTACATCTTCACAAACCAAGTCATTATTCAAGTATTTTGTTTTACCAGTTACACGTACAGTCTTTCTTATTATGTCTACCCCATGATATGTCCCGGTTTTTTGCGTCCCCGGTGTGGTAACTCTTTCCATGCCAATGCAACATCGCCAAATCTTCATCTGCTTGAGGGGGAATGAGCCCGTCACTCCAGTCACTTCCAGTCGCAATACGCGTGGTTCCATTGAACAAAAATCACCAAACAAATAGCTGGATCTCAATGCTGTTGCGATGGAAGGCACCCAATAGCATCCTTAAATTCCTAAGCGTCATGCACTCCCCACTCTTCACAGAGCAGCGGGATAACAATTGATCAATCAGACCCTCATTAACACACACGGCAGATGGAGGCTTCCGTCCATGCATGCTGATACCATCCTTGACACTCACCCAAATCCGGGAGCACGCTGGTGAACAGTCGAACAAAAGTGACGTCCAGATTATCGCCTCATTCGAGACCAAAACTTCGCACGTCTTGGCTTCGACTTTCATTGAAGACACTGGTGGAGTCATCAACCAACCGCAGCAGAACATCAACGGGCCTCTGCACTCATCTCCTTGATGAATGTTAAAGGAAAATCACCAACCACAGCCGTTTAACTGTGACCACGCGACACAAAATATTAATCATACAGCAAAATCATTGTCGTGTAACTGTGGCGCAGAGATGCCTCGCCATCTGGCTGCACTCCCTGCTCTGCTACCCCAGATGCTTTTACCTGTCTAGCGTGCGTTGCAGTATAAGGACGGGATCCATTCCTCCCGGGTGTTACGTCAGTACGCGCTCACCTCCCTGTCACGGATCCATGCTAATGTTTACGCACGCACACTTTTGCATACACAAACACATGTGCACCCCCGAGGTGGATTGGGCATAGACACACATGCACCGCACGTGCATTCCACAGAAAGGGCGGAACAAATGCATAAATGGAATGAGGGAATGCACATATGCTACACACAAATACATAGGATTGTGCATAAAGACAAGGACAGTGATGAGCCCCAGGCGGGGTGCCACTCGACGGATCTAATTCAGGATGTTTAAGAGGAAAGTGCGTACATGGCTGTTTGCATAGAGACTAATTTACCAAGCGTTGACAGTGAATCATTGCCCACTCACCTAGCATGAGCTCATCAAGGCTGTTGCTGGGGGAGCTGAGATGCACCAGGTGGCACATGAGACGAGATCATCGTGATGATCTGAAGGTTCTAAACTGCTCTAAACTGGAATGGTGGAACAGAGCAAATGCAAGCAGGCATCCAGAGACGCTGGGGTGCATACAGAGAGGAATACGAAGGAGACACAGGGAATCACTGAGAGAGATGCCAAGAAGAGACCGGAGCAAACACCGGGAAGAGACCGCAAGGAGACGCAACGACGACGACGAAGCAGGAATAGTCTGAGCTCAACAAAGTGCATGGTACAAGTCAATAGAAAGCTCCTGTGAGGGGATTGCTTGGCAAAGTTACGTGAGAAGACGCATGGCTCAGCAGTAGTCAGTGAGCAGGGCTGGGCTGGCAAAACGTCCACAGCATAGATTGCAGCGGTGTCAAGCACGACTGCAGGAGCAGCGTGTACAAGGGTGGCAGCGACTGTTTCCACGTGGCAGTTTAAGCTAATAGCGGACCAAGCCTGACTCGGGTGTGTAGCACGGAGAGGCAAGCATCCACGGCAGAGTGTGCAGGGGAAGCGAGGCACCGGCTTTAAGCCATGCTACGGAAGGGATGCCGGTAGTGCAATGCATCCCGAGTGTGACGCAGCAGCTTGCTGCACCGGCCAGTTACAATGGTGGTACCAGACTACAAAGTTGTAAGCACAGTGCGAGACAGTACAAGCTTCGACTGCAGAATGGCACTGCACAAGCCAGCGGTAGACCGAGTGTGACTCAGGTAAATGATGCGGGGTGGAGTGAATCTGCCTTCGCAGGCCACAGGAATGTAGGGCACAGTTGGAGCAATGGCGAGTGGTGGAGTGGCGGCTCTCTGAACGAGACCGCCAAGCCGGCGGTGAGTCGAGCTTGGCTCAGCTGAGCGGCGCTTAGTGCAGGGTGTCTGCCACATTGGCTGCAAGGTAAAATGTGTGGACACGCCAAGTACCAGGACAAAGCATCGCCTCTACTCCGTGTGTGGAAATCGCCATAGCCATTTTACACCAGCAGCGGGTGGGTGTGAGGGGACGGTGACTTCAGACTCCACGGTTCCAGGCCAAGACCCTGGCACGTCATGTAAACACACTCTTAAACACATGGACGCGTGAGGAGTGGTGCTTGGTGTACAGACTCCGGTACATACAGTCACAAACACTCACGCGCGGGCATATGGGTTGTTGGGTGATGGCGCGGCAGCGAGAACCAGACAGTACACGTTAAGGTTGATTGGTAGTTTATTCATGCGATCTGACAGTACGTCGGAAGTGACAGAGCATACTATTCTGACGACAATGCTGGTTGCGAAACCGGTGCACTATGGTTATTAAATTGACACCGTGTTAACGCAACTGCTTCGTACCGTTGGATGACTCGCTCTTGCGGTGAAGCCGTAACTCTTCCCTGTACAGACGGTTCCCATTCGAGCTCCTGGGGCGAGGCCACCCCTTGCGATCTCACCCGACCTCTTCCTCTCCCACGACATTAGCCACGGCTGCCCACGCCCGCGTGTGGCTGTGACACCCAAAAGCACTCACAGTACCCTGATACCTACGGAGCCCGCTCACGCCTTCACGCGCACCCAGCGCTATCCCCCCGAACACAGTTACAACACTGTCTGACGACACGCAAAGTACCCCGTGAAACAAGAGGGCCGCTCACCCGGGTGCCTTTCTCTATGGAGTTTGCGTGTTCTCTCCATGTTCATGTTGGTTTTCGTCGCATACTCCGGTTTTCTCCCACCGTCCAAAGACACGCTGATGAATCGGTTAATTGTCCTGCTGAATAAATTGCCTCCGGTGCCCTGTGATGAACCAGCGGCAGCGCTACTCTCTGTGGCACTGTGCTCCCTGGAGAATCGGGCCAGGCAGGTGGAGGTCATTGACCTGCGTTCCCACATAACCCGAGCCCGGGCAGCGGTGTTGGCAACGGAGCGTCATCACCCACGCCCGTAACTCAATACGGGAGAAAGTGACAGCGGCCCGAGGCTGACACCTCAGAGGTGTCAACCTGGAGCCCTGGGGGTGTGGGGATTGTTGGTGGAGCAGGGGTGTGGTTAGCAAAGGATGGACGATGTCAAGAAGCAATCCTCCTCCTTCCTTTCCCCCTCCCATACTCCCTCCCGTCTCCCTCTCCTCAACCCCATGTCACGTAGCCAGAGTGTCAGGATAAGGGTTGCCACCCGTCCTACCTTTCCTAGGATCGTGCCTCTTTTTTGAGGCAGCCATTCTGAGAGATGTGTTCGTTTTTCACCGACCAAGTCGTTAAAAGTCTGAAATGTTTGCCAGTTACACGTACAGCAGCCCTCTCTGATAGAGTCCTGTGTTCCCGTTTTTTTTTTGTACGTCGCAGTTGGCAAATCCTAGCCGGGATGTGGATGCCTTGGGCTCGCCTGCGCTGATTGGGGTCACATAGGTTACGAGCATGGGTCAGGATGGTTGCGAGCCACCTGTCTACTCTCCCTTTATCAATTCACTGCTGGATGAAGGCCTCTCAGTGCCGTGTCCGTCGCGAGCGTTGCTGCTTAAGCGATATTGTCTGGTAAGGCTATACGGCGGAATTTTGGCTTTGATCTTGATCTTTGTTTGACCAGCAGTTGCGCGGGTTGGTGACGGTGGTGTCTGGAACTGGTTGAGGTATCAGATATCACTCGCCCCTTGTGATGTGAGCCACAGTAACCATAGGAACTGAACTCATGTCGTCAGGTTTAGAGCGCAGTGCGCTAACCGTTGCGCCACCGCTCGCTCAACATTGGGCGCCTTTCTGTGTGGCTTTTGTGTGTTCTTCCGTTGTTCTGCATGAGTTTCCTCTGGCTTATGTGGTTTCCTTCCACAAAAACACGATGAAATTAGTTGGCCGATAACATAAGATGTTGAGAGGTTGTTGACATGCCGTTCTCTCCAGAGCTCTGTGCAGCGCTTTGTGACCCTGGGGTGAAAAGCGCTCTCGACGTGCAAATATTATTATTCGTCGCTGCGATTACATTAAATAAATGCATTCATTATTGATTGTTGCACAACGCTGCACTGGGCTACTTAATGAGCATTTACTTATTGATTGCGACGAGAGCCCGTGACTTCGAGACAATGCACCTTCCAAGAACAACTACTGCTATGTGGCGGTGACGTCACCACGGCACCTCTGCCAATATGTGCATCTTAAGGCTACGGTGAAATGTCGAAGGGTCGTTGACATCAGGTGATGACGGGCTCGATCCAGCTTCCACTGGCTGTCCGATTGAGGTGACTGACCGAGGCACCGCCTGTACTCCATCGTGTAGCAACTCGCTGAGTTTTATCCGCCCGGTGCTCCGCTCGTGTGAGCGTTGCTTCTCCTCCCCTCTGTTGTTGCTGGAAGGCGGACTGCCTCCAACTTCCGAGTAGCGGCCTTCATAGACCTCCTCCACCTGCCTTCAACATATATTTGCCGTTGGTCAATTTGAACGTTGTGTCGCAAGAATCTCGCATTCAGAGCTCGCAAGCTCACTGGGTACCTTCTGTTGTAATAATAAACATCCATCTGCCTGTAACAACTGGTAGGATCAGTAGCATGTGTTTAGCACATGGAACTCTGTTGACGAGACACGTCATGGTGAACTTGGCCTCAATAAATTCTGCCAGTTAACGCAGAACTGTGATAGATCAATAGGCCAAGAGACTAAATATGTTATTGGGCTGGTTTACATTCTTGTTATTGTTATCTATTCCCGTAATCCAGCAGTGGATTGATCACAGCTGCGATTACTGATGATGCTGAGGATCGCATTAGCAAGACAGAATAACGGGCTCTCTTATGATCTCTTGTCTTGGACTGAAACTCGGTTAAAGACCACACGTGGAATAATATCTCATTGTATATATCTTTGTCAGTCGGTCATATTATTATATTAAGTTGAAGAAAAGAACTGTGCGCTTTTTAACAGTTGTTGGTGCGGAGGTTTTCACGGCTCGCTCTATGAGAATTGCTCACAAGAGCTGCTCTTTCGAAATAGCTGTGTCGAGCCTTTCCCCTCTTTATTGATGTGGGGTTTCACAGCTCACTGTATGAGAATTGCTCTTAAGAGCTGCTTTTGAGGACAGCTGTGTTGATCGTTCCTCCTCTCTTCTTCGCGACGTTTCGCCTCCCAAATCTCTCCGTAGCTCTGTGTAGCACTTTGTAACCCTCGGGTGAAAGGCGGTCTTATAAATGCGATTATTATTATTGAGAACGCGCTCCATTCCAGCAGTTCAGTGGCTTAACCCACTCCATGCAAGCCGCAGGAACTCCCGACCGCAATTTACCATCAGCCGGTGGAGGTGCGGGGGTAACATCTGACACCGATGCTGTGAAATAAATTACAGCGCGTGGTGAGGGCGGACAGGAGAGATGGAGTACGGGGGAAGATATAGGGGCCGTTCGTCATCGGCTTGAGAACAAAACTCTCTCTGATGATAAACGACACGGTGGCTCAGTGGTAACATCTGCACCTCACAGTTCACAAGACAGAAAAGACTATGAACCGCAAACAAGAAATGAGAATAAAGTTCAGCCAAACCTGGAGGCCAGATTTTTTTTTAAATCAGGAGCGAACCGCTATAAAACACTGGACTACGGACATCAGGAGAGAATCACCACGTGTTTGGCAAACCGGACAGACATTCATGGGGTACAAACTAGTTGGTGAGTCAGAGGCGAATTGGATGACGTTAATGTGATTCTGGGCGGCGCGGTGGCCCAATGGTTAGCGCTGACGCATCACAGCAAGAAGGTCCCGGGTTCGAATCTCTCGGCTCGGGTGCCTTTCTGTGTGGAGTTTGCATGCTCTCCCCGTGTCCGCGTGGGTTTTCGCCGGGTACTCCGGTTTCCTCCCACAGTCCAAAAGCATGCTCCTGGATAGGTTGATTGGCTCACAGACTAAAATTGTCCCGCATTGCCCGGCGATGGACTGGCGTCCCGTCGTCGGGTGTATTCCTGCCTTACGCCCTGTGTTTCCGGGATAGGCTCCGGCTCACCGTGACCCTATATAGGATTAAGCGGTTTCAGATAATGAGATGAGAGATGAGATAATGTGTTTCTAGTTTGTGAGCAAGATAATGGAACCCTTTCAAATGGACCCCGCCCTTCTTCCATTGTTGCTGGAAGAAAGCCACGCTGTTGAAGGGACTTAACATATACAGAGTACCCACATCAGTACTTATAAATAGGAGTCTTACACGTGATACACACACACGCACAGCGCCTGAAGATGCCTCCAACGTGTGAGGTGAAACGTCGCGAAGGATAGAGGGGGAGCGATTGACGCGGCTACCCCTGAAAGAGTAGCTTTTGGAAGCAATCATCAATAAAGTTATCTTACTTTATCTTACTTAATAATACAATTATTATTATTATCCTCACAGTCGCGTTGGGGTCTAGCTCAACTCATCGTTAATAATTAATTCTCGGGGGCTCACTTTGATGCGCGTTCCACCCTCTCCCGGGGCCCTGTCTCGTCCTCTCATCGACGGGGATGCACGAGGAGAGGGAGAGACGGTGAGAGGGAGAGACGGGGAGAGGGTGGCGCGGGGAGAGGGAGGCACGGGGAGAGGGAGACACTGGGAATTGGTGGCATGGGGAGAGGTAGACACGGGGAGAGGGAGACGATGGGATAGAAATACTCAGGACGAATGAATGGACACACTTCTTACAATCACACCGCAGATTACAAAAATCCTCCGCTTGCTCAGAGTTCACCGCAAATACCAGACGATTTGAATGCACTGCACAGCACGATATATATTCTACTTGTATTGATCCACGTATGCGTGTTTATTATGTTGTGGACTATTCGCGAGCAGAGTCAGTCGGTATTTATTTAAGCTGGAAGTAACCATTGAGCTTTGCCTCTGTTTTTAACAATTTTCCAGCGGGGAGGAGTAATCAAGTTACAACAATTCAGGCAACCATGCGCAATTTGGTCAGCAAGCCCGTTAACCGAGGCAGCGTGTCTTTGGACGATGAGGGGAAACTGGAGTACCTGACGAAAACCCACGCGGACACGGAGAGAGAACACGCAAACTCCACACAAATAGGCGGCACCGGAGCCGGGAATCGAACCCGGGTGCCTTCTTGCTGTGGTGGGACGAAGCGATGCTCCTCGCTAGGCCACGGGAACGTACCGCATTTCTGCGGTGGCTTGGATGATAAACAGAACACCCGTGACCTATTTCGCGAGGGCAGCCCCACAGTTTCTGTTGGAGGAGGTGGAGGAGGTTAACAACTCCATCCAGAGACAGAGAGAGAGAGAGATAGCGAGAAACAGGGGCATGGAAACTGTTCTGAGATCCTTGGCCGCCTGAGTCCCTCCTGGTCCTCATCAGGAGCCGAGAGTGCGGTGACCTCTGAGCCAGCCGAATAACGCTGCGGCAACGGCTTCATTACTCACGGATAATGTCCCGGCAGTCCGCCACGACCGCGGCAGCTGGCACTAGACCGGCAGGGTGGAACACCGGTAACGTCTGTGCCTCACTGGAAAAAGGTCATGCTCGAGGTGGTTCGATTTCCGCTTCGGGTTTTACTCTTGGACCCTCCTCATGCTCTGCTAGCGTAGCTGGTTGTTTTTGCTGCCGAGCTACCACCAGCCTCCATTACTCTCCACTGCTAGTTGGTCTCCCAGCTCGACTCCCTCCAACAGCTCCCTCTCCCACCAAGGATCTGAGCGCAACTCCCTTCTCCTCTGCTGGACTGTCGACGCCTCACGGTCAAACCGCTAGGCACTCCTCTCTCTCCACCGATCTCAGCCCAACTGAATTCTCCACTGTTGGACTGTCTCATAGCCCGCTCCTCCAACAGCTGCCTCTCCACATATGGGTCACGAGGCATTATCGAAGACTGGTCATACATTATTACTCACACAGACACCCAAATAAATAATATAGGTAGATGTTTATTTTAGTAAAAAAATACCCAGTGAGCTTGCAAGCTCTGAATATTGGATTCCTGCTATACAACAAATGTTCGAACTGCACTGATGTAGGTTGATTGCTTCCAACAGCTGCCTGATGATGCTTTCCAACGTGGGATGCGAAACGTCGCGAAGGAGACAGGAGGAACACTCGACACGGATATCCCGAAAGAGTAGCTATGGCGAGCTATTCTCATACATCAAGCTGTGACAAACGTACATCGTTAAGAACAGCTACGAAGAGGTGTAGTGTTATCTTATAATTTTCTTGCTGGGTGTGAGGTTTGTTTTGCGTTGGGATCCATCTCATCTCATCGATGAGATGATGGGATCCATGAGGAGGCGATTCTCACATTGTCACAAATGAAATCTCATCTCATCTCATTGTCAGAAACGGCTTAGTCTTGTACAGGGTCGCGGTGAGCCGGAGCCTATCCCGGCAGACACAGGGCGCAAGGCAGGGATATACCCACGATGGGACGCCAGCCCATCACCGGGCACTACAGGCAATTTAGTCTGCAAGCTAATGAACCTATGCATCAGCAGGTTTTTGGACTGTGGGAGGAAACCAGAGTGTCGGGCGAAAATCCACGCCGACACGGGGAGCTGAGATTGGAACCGGGGACCTTCTTGCTGTGAGGCGACAGCGCTGCCCACTGGGCAACCGTGCCGCCCCGAATGCAATCTTGAAGCGATTTGTACGACGATGAAGGCAAGCGGAAACATGATTTGTCGCGAACGATTTAATTTTGCTTCTTTCCGCTAAAAACCGAGTATCAATGCCCCGAATCTCCGCGGATCGCCCGATTCGGTGCAGTGCGACAGTCAGTCACCGCAGGAAGTCTGGCGGTGTCTCCGGAGTGTGAGGGAAACAGCAGATTAATCAGCTGAGCTTGAAGCTGCTACAAGGTCATGGGTCTATGTCACCTCGTCGTTACCACGGTACGGGCTCTCATCGCATCAAATTGCCCGGGTTACGATTCTCAGCTCAGGTGCCATCTTTCTGTAAGGAGTTTGGGTGTTCTTCCTCATGTCCACGTATTTCTGCCGGGTTCTCCGGTTTCCTCCCACAGTCCAAAGACATGTTGCTACCTAGGTTATTTGGCTTGCTGAGTAAATTGCCCTCGTTGCACCGAGGTGGACAGGCGTCCCATCCCGGGTATAGTCCAAGTTGTTTACTAACTTGCGCACCCCCATCGTTGGAATATTGTTTAAAAAAAGAGCTACATAGCTCAACAATTCCTTCCAGCTTAAATTGTAATAAATCTGAGCCGGAGCCTATCCCGGCAGACATAGGGCGCAAGACATGGGATGCAAGTCCATCACCGGGCACTGCGAGCAATTTAGTCTGCAAGCCATTTAACCGATGCAACAGCATGTTTTTTGGACTGTGGGAGGAAACTGGAGTGCCCAGCGAAAACCCACGCTGACACAGGGAGAACATACAAATTCCACACAGAAAGACACCCGAACCGAGATTCTAACCCAGGCCCTCTTGCTGTGAGGCGACAGCGCTACCAACTGGGCCACCGTTGAGCACGAACTATGAAATACAATTGTAACAACACAACACTCTTCAACATTATACACAGCACCGCGGTTGGGTTTTGATAAGACAGCGTGTGAAATCACTCCAGAAGAATTAACGATCCACACTCGAGGCAGCTTTTATGTGATCTATAAAGAGCATCCATTGCACATCAATAACACCGGGGTGTTAAAATATAAATGTGAACAAACTAAGTGACGAACCAATATTAATATAATGAGCGTTTTGTGAAGTTGCTGGTGGCTGAGCTGAGGCCGTTAACTCACTACGTTTGAGAAGCCTGCTTTCATCACACCCTAATTTAAGTGTGAGTTTCTATGTTAATATTAATTATTATTTACCAGACAGCTATTATACAGGGCGACTGTCACGGACTTGGGCTCATTTTTACGAACGCACAATTTTACATATATAAATACATATGCACCCCTGAGGTGGACTGAGCGAATACACACACACACACTGCATATACATTCCACGGAAGGGACTGAACAAATGCATAAATGAAATGAGGGAATACACATCACACAAAAACAGGATTGTGCATAAAGACAAAAACAGTAGTGAACCCCCAGGCGGGGTGCCACTTGATAGATTCAATTCAGGTTGCTTAAGATCAAAGTGCATATGTGGCTGTGAGATGAAAGCCAATAATAATGCAGACGTAGCTGTTTGCACAAAGACTAATTTACTGAGCGTCGACAATGACTAATTGTCCAGTCACGTGTCATGAGCTCATCCAGGCTCCAGGTGGTACATGAGACGAGATCATCGTGATGATCTGAAGGTTCTAAACTGCTCTAACCTGGAATGGTGGAACAGAGCAAATACTTACTGATCTGATTTCAACTGGTTGAAACTAGATCGGTTGTCCGTGCGAATGTAAGCGGCACACGGAGAAACACCAAGAGAGACGCCGAGGAGGGACCAGAGCAAGCGCCTGGAAGAGACCGCAAGGAGACGCCATGACGACTGTGAAGCAGGAACAGTCTGAGCTCAACAGTGGTACCAGTCGGTAGAAAGCTCCTGCGAGGACGTTGCTCGGCAAAGGTATGCGAGAACACGCGTGGCTCAGAAATACAGTGGGGTGAGTGGCAGAAATGCCACCACACACTGAAAGGGAACCCGAGACAACGAGGGCCATCTCGAGATTAAGAGTGAGAGTGGCCGCAGCTTTGGAGAGGCAGCACTAGCCAGTAGCAGACTGAGCGTGACTTAAATGACCGGCACTGGGGTGGTAAAGCGTCCACAGCGGCGATTGCAGGGATGTCAAGCACTGCGACTACGACTCTCAGCGCGACAGCCAAGTCAGCAGCGGCTGACTCTGCGGGGCACCTCCAGGCCGACAGCCATGGGGACAGTGTCAGAGACATGGAGCGAGGAGACGTGCGTGGCTCAGCATGAAAGTACATGGGTCCTTACCACAATGTCCAGTCACAGGGTGTGTGGAATTATGACCATTCACGTATCATGTTCATCTTAGTTCAGTTATATATACTCTCATCTCATTGTCAGAAACCGCTTAGTCTTGTACAGGGTCGCGGTGAGCCGGAGCCTATCCCGGTAGACACAGGGCGCAAGGCAGGGATATACCCACGATGGGACGCCAGTCCATCACCGGGCACTGCGGGCAATTTAGTCTGCAAGCCAATTAACCTATGCAGCAGCATGTTTTTGGACTGTGGGAGGAAACCGGAGTGACGGCAAAAACCCACGCGGACACGGGGAGAACACGCCACCTCCACACAGAAAGGCACCCGAGCCTAGATTCGAAACCCGGGCGCTTCTTGCTGTGAGGCGACAGCGCTACCCACTGGGCCACCGTTATTTTTTTTTAAACCGTTATTGTTGCTGATTTGATGTTCTTAGCTCGTTGTTGACGCGCCGTTCTCTCCACAGCTCTGTGCAGCGCTTCGTGACCCTCGGGTGAAAGGCGCTCTAGAAACGCAATTAGTATTATCATTATGAGGAGACGCGAACGAGGCGAAGTGAGTGGTTGCGGAGAAGCGTAACGCCAATAGCCGTGGCAGAGGAAACGCACGTAAAACAGGGGGGGGGGGGGACACACACGAACAGCACATGGAAAAGCACCTGAGACGGGTAAGACTTTCCTTCTGTGAGGCGCAGATGCTACCACCTCGTAGCCACCAAAGACAAATGATTACCTTTGATGGCAAAAAGTCTATCGAAAATTGCTCTTAAACAGCTGCTCTTCTGGGATATCATGACGGGAATTTCTGCTTCGCGACGTTTGATGTCTCACACGTTGGAGGCATCTTCAGCAGTACGCCGAAAGATGCCTGGAGATGCAATCTCCCGAAAGAGTAACAATAATAATAATAATTGTACTTCTAGAGCGCTTTTCACCCGAGGGTCACAAAGCGCTGCACAGAGCTGTAGCTCTCAAGAGCCATTCTCATTCATCGAGCGGTAATATCCTACATCAATATACTGTAACATAACATATTTTTCGACGTGGAAATGTTAAAGAAAATGTTTATAATATAAGTACACACATTGACCACGTGGTAAATTGTCCCATCTCATTATCTGAAACCGCATAATCCTATATAGGGTCACGGTGAGCCGAAGCCTATCCCGGAAACACAGGGCGTAAGGCAGGAATACACCCGACGACGGGACACCAGTCCATCGCCGGGCATTGCGGAACAATTTTAGTCTGCGAGCCAATCAACCTATCCAGGAGCATACTTTTGCACTGTGGGAGGAAACCGGAGTACCCGGCGAAAACCCACGCGGACACGGGGAGAGCATGCAAACTCCACACATAAAGGCACCCGAGGCGAGAGATTCGAACCCGGGACCTTCTTGCTGTGAGGCGTCAGCGCTAACCACTGGGCCACCGCGCCGCCCGTGGTAAATTGTGATAGTGATAGCTACTACATGCAATCGACTCTATTCGGTACGCAGACGATGATTAAACACTTACAGCCCGCAATGCCCTGCGATATGCTGGCGTCATATCCTGCGTATAACCCTGCCGTGCGCCCTCTGTCTGCCGGAATAGGCTCGCCCCTCCCCCCGTCCCGCGACCTTGTACAGGATTAATAATAATAATTGCACTTCTAGAGCGCCTTTCTCCCGAGGGCCACACAGCACTGCACAGAGCTGCGGAGAGAACGGCACGTCAGCAACAACAACGACATAAGAACAGCAAATCAACAACAATAGCATTTTGTTTTTAATTAAGCGGGCATTGATAATGATGATAACTATGAGAGACATCCGAACCCCGTGAATTGATGGTCTTCGTGTGACTGTTTGAGCCTTATCGGCCATTGAAAACAGTCTTAATTGTGACACAAATAGAGCCTTACTCGATAAGGCACAACAGCTGTTAAAAAGAGCGACATAGCTCAACGGTGCCTCCAGCTTAGATAAAACTGATTGACAGGCATGATCTCTCTCCACCTCTCTCTGTGTTCCGCGGTCAAAGCGCTGCACCCTAACCCATAAGTGTAACATTCAAACCGAACTCTCTGGGTACAGTACAGACAATGTCCTAAGCCCGAACGCAAGTTTAAATCAAATCCTCACTCACGAAACAAGACTCCTAACGCTCAAAATGTCCCCCCCTCTGTCCATCTCCCCTTTTGTTTTTAAGTCACAAAGATCGCACCCTAACCCTGAAGCCAACTGCCAGCTCGAAAACAAACTAGCCCTAGAGCTAACCGTAACCTCTCATCTCATCTCATTGTCTGAAACCGCTTAGTCCTTTACAGGGTCACGGTGAGCCGGAGCCTATCCCGGCAGACACAGGGCGCAAGGCAAGGATGTACCGACGATGGGACGCCAGTTCATCGCCGGGCACTGCGGGGCAATTTAGCCTGCGAGCCAATTAACCTATACAGCAGCATGCTTTTCGACTGTGGGAGGAAACCGGAGTGCCCGGCGAAAACCCACGCGGACACGGGGAGAGCATGCAAACTCCACACAGAAAGGCACCCGAGCCGAGAGATTCAAACCCGGGACCTTCTTGCTGTGAGGCGACAGCGCTAACCACTGGGCCACCGTGCCGCCCCTAACCGTAACCACTGACCCAAAGTTTAACCCTAAACCAAACCCAACCCTAAGACATAACCTAAACGTTAACCCTAAACCGGACCATAACTCCGACATTTTCAACCGCGACTATACCTAAGGGGGGCCGCGAGAGCCACCTAGTGGTCAGTGGAGGCCAGGTCCAAGCAGGCCTTGAGGTTAAAGAAATTCACAACCCGCACCCTATCCCAAACTCTGATCCTCACCGCCACGCCGGCGTGATTGTTTTACGAGTCGTCGTGTGCTGGGTTGCTTAGCAGGTGAATGGCAGGCGGGTGGATCGTTTCATCTCGGATATTGATCGGGTTATTTGGAGCAGGATGCAATCACACTCGCGTGCCGCTGTGCGCACCGCTCCTCCACGCACCGAATGACTCCGCGCAGCGCCGAGCAGCGCGGGTGATTGAGCCGCTGTGATCAAGGTCCCTGTAATTAGGTCACTTTGCTTGGCCATGATACAAAGCAGCTCGAATGTCACTATCACTGCGGCGGTAACAAATGTACAAATTGCTTTCATTGGTCGTTAGGCTGCGCGTCAGGCGATGGGCCCGCTTCACAGCGCACACGAAAAATGGTCATATCCCGAATCGTCGTATTGTCTGTGTTCCGTTATTTTTAAGAGTAATTGCCGGGAGAGGGGGGGGGGTGTGAGGGGCGACACAAATCACACCGCCCCCTCCCTCCACGAACCCCGCCACTCCTGATTACCATTCAATGGGTTTCCACGATTCGAGACTACGATTTGGTTTCAGAATCGATTTCATTAACCTTGTAAATATCTCATTATCTGAAACCGCTTAGTCCTATACAGGGTCACGGTGAAGCCGGAGCCTATCCCGGCAGGCACAGGGCGCAAGGCAAGGATATACCGACGATGGGACGCCAGTCCATCGCCGGGCACTGCGGGGCAATTTAGCCTGCGAGCCAATTAACCTATGCAGCAGTATGCTTTTGGACTGTGGGAGGAAACCGGAGTGCCCGGCTAAAACCCACGCGGACACGGGGAGAGCATGCAAACTCCACACAGAAAGGCACCCGAGCCGAGAGATTCGAACCCGGGACCTTCTTGCTGTGAGGCGACAGCGCTAACCACTGGGCCACCGTGCCACCCTTGTTTTCTGGTGTAATGCGTAATTCTTCCAGCGCGCCCGCTCGCGGTCCTGTCGCACCACTGCATATTTTTGATGCATGCACCCGAGCAGAGGGAAGGCACAGCCAGAACTGGGGGAGACAAAGGCGACCGGGCGTGGTGTTGGCCCTGTCACGCGTTCTATGCTGACATTAATAGGCGCTCACTAACAGAACTGGCCACACAACAGTCTGTAGACGTCTATACGAGGAAGGTTTGTCTTTATACACACGTAGGTGCACTGGCCTATTGTCAATCCACTGCTGGATGCGAAGATTTAGGCATGCCACGCATGGGGTAGGGGGACCAGTTGACCATACAAGACTGGGAAGCAGAGATGTGATAACGCATAATCGCAGTACGACACTGCATTCTACGACCCTCGAGTGAAAATCGCTCTAAAAATGCAATTACTATTATAACAGGGCGGCACGGTGGCCCAGTGGGTAGCGCTGTCGCCTCACAGTAAGAAGGTCCCAGGTTCGAATCTCGGCTCGGGTACCTTTCTGTGTGCAGTTTGCATGTTCTCTCCCTGTGTCCGCGTCGGCTTTCGCCGGGAACCCCGGTTTCCTCCCACAGTCCAAAAACATGCTGCTACATAGGTTAATTGGCTTGCAGACAAAATTGCCCCCAGCGCCCGATGATGGACTGGTGTCCCATCGCGGGTATATCCCTACCTTACGCCTTGTGTCTGCCGGGATAAGCTCCGGCTCACCGCGACCCTCTACAGGATTAAGCGGTTTCTGACAATGAGATGAGATGATATTATTATAAAATTTCCCAATATCTCTGACATATCCACACGCCAGGAGGGGGCAGGTCCAGATTACGTATCCCACTGTAATGGAATGAGACGTTTGTAGCGAGCTTATTTGGGCCCTGTTTATTGGACGTGTGAGTGAGCATGCGATCAACACAATCTGATTGCACAGCTTTCAAAATACACTAATCTGATAAAAGCCTTGTGGGGAAGATATCGTTTATTTTAAAGATAAATCAAAACAACTCGTGCCCTTACAGAATAAGAATAAGTAATATAAGCGATATTGTATTTTATTTATCGTGGTGCACGTGCATGTATGTATGTATGTCCGCACGCAGTGTACGGGATTCAAATCTTGCATGAGCACAACTTGTGTTTGCACAACACCAAGGCTTTACTGTCTTATTTCATCGAAAAGCTGCTGTCTCGGGACAGCCGCGTCGTTCGCTTCCTCTCTCCACCTAGCGACGTTTCGCCTCACACGTTCCAGGGACGCAGGGTCTCTGGTGCCTGTCGTGGCGGCAACCCCCGAACCCGGTG
>JAZEWT010000002.1:14987782-15016292 GCA_036362905.1 Mordacia mordax
CCATCGACGCGGCTGTCCCGAGAGAGCAGCTTTTCGAAGCAATCATCAACAATGTATTATGTTGTAGTGACGGTGTGAAAATGAACTGCCCCTCTCCAGTCCCAGAAATCCCACGAAGCAGTAGCAGTTTTATTGATCCTACATGTATGATGGCTCCGAGTATTATCCAAGTGGGACATACATTTGAAACACTGTTGAACTTTAGTGGTACAGTGATGCATTCCACTGCCACTATTCAGTGTGACCCACCAGTTCTTTGAATAGTTGTGATTCCGTGTTATTATTCGATTTTTAAGTCTTTGCTTTCTCGCATTGTGGGGAATGTAGTGATTGTTGGCTATGAGGGTTCCAGTTACCGCGTGACGTAGAACATGTTTGAATTATACAGTCTAGGGTTCTACACATACAAATTGAGTTCAGTGCCTGACTGCGGCTAATGTCCGTGCTCAGTGATATCTGAATCAGCCATGTTTTCTCCCTTGTACCAGCCCACGCTGAACGTGGTGTGCTATGGTCAGACAACCCACATTCGACACGCCATTCTCAACCGGTGGGTCGTGGCTCACGACTTGGCCACGAGCACCACCTCGTGATTTGTGGCGACCCTAACCAAGTCGGATCCAGTGGGCCTTGAGCTGTAAAAGATGATGAGTCCTTGTATTACACAAGCTGGTGAGGACTTCCACTATTTCTAATGGCTGTAAAATATTGTGACATGTTTTTTTTTACGTATGTAGTAGCTTCTAGCATTGGCAGAGGGATGCAAGCTGCTGTCCGCAATGGGGGTTTCACAGCAGTGGATACCAATTGTGGCGTTTAATAGGACGTTAAACTTTCGCATTTTTAAATCCCAACCCCTTAAAGCCCTTGAACTCCAAAACCACTTTATAAGTGTATTCAAAACCCAAATGTGTAATCCCAACGCTCTCCTGTTAAATCTTAAACAATCGTTACTTGCCACTTATTCCCACAACCTTTGCAAACTAATAAAACATTTGTTTTCATAATTGGGCAAGGCACATGTGTGTCACCCCAGGAGTGTCGGGGGGATTAGCCACGGGCATTGGGTTCGACTTTATCTTTGAACTAGTTTTTCCTGCCCGCCCGCCCACTCTCATTCAAATCGACCGACCAGTATCGCTGGCATTTACCGCACACTTTCGGTTTGTTCACTGGATGTCTTCTTGAAGGTGTGGTGTGCAGAGAAAGGTCACAAGTTGGTTTGACCGTAATCATTGATTATGCATTGCGTTGTCGTTGGGTGTTGGGGCAGTTGCGGCAATAAAGGTTACTGGTTCAAAGCCACGGTCATCACAATGCCCCCAGAGTCAAACACGCATTGAGTGTGGCTCATGAACATTGAGGTTCTGACTCGCATTTAATCACTGCCAACCTGATGATGATTAATACAACTGCTACTGACGTCTGGCAATGCGATACACATTTTAGTGACCCTGGGGGGTAATGTGGTTTTGTTAATTACCCAACTTAGATTTAAACTTGACTCGGGATTGTAACAGTTTAACGATTTGATAAATTTAAGCTACCGCCTTCCCCACCAGCGATTCGGTAAATGTTTATGATTCGGGGCAAAAATTCGATTCACTATTTCTCTTCTTGGCAGGCATCACTGTCACCTCGTGAACTCATTGTGTGCAAGGTACAGACATCGGAAGGGATTGAGTCTCACAGGAATTAACGTCTGTGTGCTGATTTTAAAATAATCACGTTTGAATGCATTTACACATCCTCATTGGTGAGGTGTTTCGTGATACATTGATTAACGTAGTGGTCGGTCGCGAGAGGTTCTGAAGCAGTCGATCGCAATCGACAGTCTTGAACGGTCCATCTTACCATTTAATAGTAATAGTATTTGCTTTTCGAAAGCACCAAAACATAGATTGGGGAAAGCCGCGATTCTGTGCAGTGGTTGTATTTAAAACTGGCGGCTGTGGATCACACACGCACCCTACTGGAGATAGTGGGTACCATGCAAAGGTGTCACACGAAAAAAAAAAGTGTGTTATCATCATTATCCATTCCCGCTTAATCCTGGGTCATGGGAGGGCTGGTGCCTATCCCAGCAGACAGAGGGCCCAACGTGGTACTGTACCCAGGATATGACGCCAGCAGATCGCAGGGCACTGGGCACCATTTACTCAGCATGCAAACTAACCTAGGCAGTAGCGTCTCTTTGGAAGATGGGAGGAAAACGGCATACCCAGAAAAAAAAACCCCACGCGAACACGGGGAGAACACACAAACTCCACATAGAAAAGCACCTGGGCCGGAAATCGAACTCAAAAACCTTCTTGATTTTGAGGTGGCAGAGCCATTCACTGTGTCACCCACCGTGCCGTCCTACATTATATACAGCGTCATTTTTCAGGGGGTTAAGTGATTTTTCTTTAAGGATACGTTTTGCGTTGCCTTTAGATTCAAAAAGTGATGGAGTTTAAGAAATGGTTGAAGACCACTGCTTTAATGCATTTGAATGAAATGTTATGTTATGCTCATTACCTGTGTACCGTAAAATACCGTGGCGCATGTAAGAATTGGCTATTATTATGTATGCAGGTTTAATACAAAATCGACAGTGACAACATTTGGCACCTGGAGCAAACGACTGTACAAGCAAGACGCAATAGAACCGAAACGGCAAAAAAAATGTACAACAGAAATAAAACACCTATGCGACTTGTCACCTGTCCGCTATTGACCACATCTCAGAAGGACATGCGTCCGACGCCGTTCACATTAATTACAGCTGGGCGCCTCACTCTCTCCTCGGCGAAGTCACAGCATGTGGACATGGGCTGCAGCGAGGGCCGCTTAATTTGGGCAGACTAATTCGGTTAGTGCCTTCTCGATTGTTTCCTTTACCGTGCGGCGCTGCGCTGAGAGGGTAAGGTCACCGTACGGTAGAGAATGCTAATGAAGCCATCAGTTGCAGCAAACATGACTTGGGGCCCCCGTCTCGTGATTTCATACGTAGAGGTTTATTTTTATTTATTTTTTAATACGGTTTACCTAATTCACTACTGCGCCCAAATGTGCCGCCCGATTGATTTTTCACACCGTTTGTCATTTTGCTCTTGCGTCATCGTTCGCTCGTGGAAGGGTTCGCGAAACCCGCTTTTAAAACCAATTCAAGGAAATAAGACGCTAAGCATTGAGATACATGGCACGGTGAACAGTGCCACTGCCTCACAGTAAGAAGAGCCTGGGTTTGATTCCTGCCTCGATTACCTTTACATGTGGAGTTTGTATGTTCTCCCCATGTCTAGGTGGGTTTACACTGGATACTTCTGTTTCCTCCCACGGTCTAATGATATGTTAATTGGCCTCGCTAAATTGCCCCCTGTGCCCCCGAGATGTTATAACTTGCTTACCCATCCCCGCTGGACAACTGCTAATAAGAACTGCATAGCTCCAACGGTTCCTTCCAGCTTAAATACAAACAACCTGACTAGTCATAAGACTGTTAATGCACAATATTGCATTCTTACGTTGTGGCTTATTTCTATTTTCTACGTTAATGTGCTGTGCGACTATTTAGGCAGAAAGGCCACTTAATGTCGCGGTGTTTACTGTTATAGCTTGCCCGCCGCTGAGTGCCATCCCTCGCACGATTCATTTTTTTCGTGGTAATTGCACGGGGGATTTTGTGTGCTTCAGTTCCAGCGCACATGAAACATCGTCACGATATTCAAGCGATGGCTACTTCCCCTGCGCAGTGTTGCGTTACAATTAGCGGCCGACACATGCAACGGCTACACTGGGTTGGAAACCATTTCCTCGCTTGTGGACCGAGGTAGGACTTTCGAATCGCATTGGATGGACATCGCCGGCGTTGTCCAATAATGAACTTGAAGAAAAATAACAACGGCTCGCATTTTCCTGCACTGATGCGATGTTTACGCATGATTTTTATTCTCGCGAACGCTTTGATGTTGGGTCGCAGATCCGGAGTAAAGGCATGTGGCTCAGACTCTTGGAACGATGGTGGTGGATACATGTCATTTGTGGGCAACTTTTAAGTGGTAGGCCTATCGTGGCTGCCGGCTATTTGAAATTAACTTGTGGGTTCCTCTCACCCCCGGACTCCAAACCTCGGAGAGCCCTCTCGCTTTGTAAAAGTTTTCCCCGAACTTGTTTTTAAGAATTGGCCACGTGGTTCGCAAAAAATGGGCACGGAGATGTACACGTGCCATTGCTAATGTTAACCATGCCTTTAGGCCAAGCAGGACGAGGACACGTTGCGAATGCCTCTCCGAAAGCATTCATGGTGATACCGCGTGTTGTTGAAATGGCAGGTTATTTTAATACGGCATACGTGGTCCAGCGCTGGGGGTGCGTTCCTGGTAAACGAAGGCGCTGTAGAAAACGGTGCTGCTATTGCGTGCCGTTTTCGAAGTGTTACGGTCGCCGTTTATGAATTTCGAATGTGCCAGAAGTGAAAACCATAGTTCAGATGAAGCGCACCCTGACCACGTGGCTCTGAGGGAGTTTCGTACCGTGTTTTCTCGCACGCGTACTTTGTTTCAGGACAAAGAGCGTTAAATCGAAACGGTGTTATAAAGGGCGGTGCTATGAGAGTTATGCCTGTACTTTGAAATGGCAGGAGCTGAAGTAAGTGACACACCACATTTAAAATGTGCAGTTATTGGTAACCGAGCTATTTGTGGAGTCCATTTCACTCCTGAAGAAGCTCCGAGCACTTGGAGCGAAACGTTGGACATGCGGACACGCATGTTGCAGGATTCGAACACTGGAGAATAGCGAACGTGTCCACAAATCCATCGCAGGGGTTCTACTGGACGCTTGAGAATTGCTCTCCATAGATGTTTGTTATTACAGTGTGTGGTGCTTTGTGGCCTTTGGCTGATGAGTGTTCTAGAAGTGCTATTACTATTATACGATAAATGTTCAATTAAACCATTGCCACTATATGTATTATATTAGCTATAATTTTGCATTTTAAGATTGTAGTTGAAGGTCTGATCATGTTTTGCTTGTTGTTCTGCAACGTTGTGTATATATAAAAAAAAACATTTTTTGTTGCTGTTAACTTCCATTCTGGTGCCGCCGCTGTTGACGCGCCGTTCTCTCCGCAGCTCTGTGAAGCGCTTTGTGGCCCTCGGGTGAAAAGCGCTCTATAAATGCAATTATTATTATTGTTATTACAGCACGACATACCCAGTGAGCTTGCGAGCTCTCGATGCGGGATTTGTACGATACGCAAACGTTGGAACTGACCAGAGCGACAGCGCATAAAATCAAAGGGAAAATAAACTAACTCGCAGCAAAAAAAATTGTACATAAAGAAACCCTAAACGTAATAATAATAATTGCATTTATTGAGCGCTTTTTACCCGAGGATCACAAAACGCTGCACAGAGCTGCGGAAAGAACGGAGCGTCAACAACAATGACAGAGAACGGAAAATCGGCAAAAACGGTAGCTGTTTTTTCGGGATAGCCATGTTGAGTGTTTCTTCTCCATAATATTTGCCCCTTTTGGCGAGGGCCACAAAGTGCTATGCAGAGCCGTGCAGAGAACGGCACGTCAGCAACAGCATTGGAATACAAGGATTAATTAAAACAATGACCAAGAAATTAATGAAAACACCAAATAAAATAATTGGCAAAACAAATGAGAGAGAAAGAAGTGCTCCCGAGCAGGCACATGTCAACCCAATCACACAGCAGTGAGTAGCAATTCTCATATAATATTTGCATGATAACAATAACTGTGTTTATAGAGCACTTTTCACCCGAGGGTCACAAAGCGCTGCACAGAGCTGCGGAGAGAACGGCACGTCAGTAACGACGACGACGACATCAGAACGGCAAATCAGCGACAACAACTTTGTTTATGGGTTTTTTTTTACAATCCGAGCTGTGGAGATAATGGCATGTCAACAAAAGGACAGTTCAACTGAAAGTCAAATAGTAGCAATAAATTATAGGACATAAAATAAGCAATATAAAAAAATCATGAATGATAAACAGTTGAGTCTCACGTTTGGGATTTCACGCACGTATGGTGAGTGAACGTATCTGATTAATTGGTCAGCATGCAGATGGTCCATCCACCCCTACACGTACTCAGGCTCGAGAGCCTGATGTGCTCTGGATTTATGCACTGATTTAGCTGCATTGGTGGAATCGTACCTGTTGATTGTGAAGGTTATGGTGCACAGCGGCAATCAGCTGCTTTACCAGCAGTGCATATTGTTTGTCTTTTAGTGGGAGACTGCTAGCGCTGTATAAAAACCTTCAGTGTACGTTTGTCCCACATCCATTTCACAAAGCACGACGAACTGCTTCGTAATGGGCTTTTTTTATTTTTCAGATGTTTTCCATGGTTTAGCCATTTGTCAGATTCTCTTTTGTGGGTCCAGTGCCTTTTGAATGATTGTATGACGATGGTGAGGATGTGAAGGAATGAAAAAGTTTTTTTTTTAATTTGAACCTAAAAACATAGACATTATATACGATCGTTGGTGAGTCCATCCACTCGCTGTACTCGAGTCCTAAGTTGAATCATAGGAGACCGCTCTGATTACAGGTGGATTGTGCCATTGCCATGGGCGTACAACTTTGCATTAAGAATTGCCTCCTTTTTAATTTATCCCGTCGACACATTTCCTTTGCTATTATATGTAGTATTTTTATATAACGAGACCATTTCGACTGAAGTCAAAGGATAACCAAATGAGTTGCATGTATCTCATTTGAACAACAGATTACCAATATTGGTGCCAACAGCGCCAGAAACTTGACGAAAAAATGTGGCGACAAATGACAATAATAATAATAATTGCATTTATACAGCGCTTTTCACCCGAGGGTCACGAAACGCTTCACAGAGCTGCGGAGAGAACGGCACGGTCCGTGAACCCACGTCAGTACCGCACGCGTATCCAATTGAAATGCAAAACACTTGACTGCAGAGCACATTTTTCGTCCGCGCCATTGTGATGGTGCCCCGCTGTGTAGGTCCCTGCTGTGACCCCCCCCTCCCGGCCATCAATACGCCATCGTCGCTCCCACTGCTACCGGGCCGCAGCAGACTTTCTCGACGCCACACCCGTTGCTATTTATGTTGGAAGCGCTAATGGCGCGTGACTGGAATTATACGAAGTTCAACTTTTTTCGTCTTCTCTCCATTGCGCGGTTTTTAATCGTCGTTGTCCGCTCTGATCAGCCCACTGCCGGATGAAGGCCTCCCCAAGCTGGTCGCAGTCTGCCGTGATCTCGCAATGCAGCGATCCAACGAGACCTCCAGGTTTATTTTGTGGCTTAATCTCTGCAGTGGATGTCTTCTCCGGTGGATGTCCTCTCCGGTGTGTCTTCGGTTGCCCCCTCTGTCTTTATTTTCTCTGATAAATCTAGCGTGGGCGTATTTGTCGATTTTTTTAAATGGATTCATTGGTAAACCTCTCATCTAATTATATGAAACCGCTTAATCCTATATAGGGTCGTGGTGAGCCGGAGCCTATCCCGGAAACACAGGGCGTAAGGCAGGAATACACCCGACGACGGGACGCCAGTCCATCGCCGGGCATTGCGGGACAATTTTAGTCTGCGAGCCAATCAACCTATCCAGGAGCATGCTTTTGGACTGTGGGAGGAAAACGGAGTACCCGGCGAAAACCCACGTGGACACAGGGAGAGCATGCAAACTCCACACAGAAAGGCACCCGAGCCGAGAGATTCGAACCCGGGACCTTCTTGCTGTGAGGCGTCAGCGCTAACCACTGGGCCACCGCGCCGCCCCTGGTGCACCTCTGATGTTATTTTTTTTATACGTGTGCTTACTTTAGAAAAACATGAATCCTGTGTGCTACAATTTGGTTCTATGTTCTAATGTGTTAGTAATTAGAGCAATGTTCAGCCCTTTATCGATCTGCTGCCTGATGAAAGCCTCATCTCTTCCGTGCCAGGTGTGGGGATTATTTGTGGCCCTTGCGGGCTGGAGAAGGTGTAGGGGGGGGGGGAGAGGCCGTGATTGGGTCAGACATCACTTGCTACTAATTTCAGCCTTGTCAGGAAATTAAGCTCGGATCGACGGGTCCAGAGATGATGAGTACCATAGCCACTGCACAGCACCACACACGTGTTTGTAATGCACGTGAACATTATTTGTCTTTTGCAAACTCAGTCCGTCTCTAAACAGTTGAAGAAATGTTTTATATGGTTCCCTGTCCATGTCAACGATATCAACCCTCCCAATAATAACTTTTTTGTTTCAGTAGCGATCACTTTTACTTCAGTTGGTGGGCATTTAGCGTGTCAGAAGATGTCAGTTCTGATTAAACAGAGTTCTTATGGGTTAGACGTTTATAGTCCAGGACCAGTTTATCACTCATCCCATTGCACTAGATCGCAAAGCACGGATGGATTGAGAATTGCTCTCATTGGCCGTTACTTCTGGATAGCCGTGTCGAGTGTTTTGAAATCCTGACGATGCCTGCAACGAGGGAGCTGAATCGTCGCGAAGGAGCGAGAGAAGGAGCACTCGACACGGCCGTCTGGAATGAACAGCTGTGGAGAATAGCTCTCATACATCGGGCAGTTCAAATCCTACATCAGTACACAGATTGGCACGAACACTGTGTCGTGCACGAGAATGGGTGGAAGACAGATGTTGTGGGTTAAAGAGCCTATTGAAATTACTTGAGAAGATATGTGACGGCATCTTCTGCTGGGTTGTGTGCTCGCTATACTAGTTCTGAACGGGTTGTTCCTTGCTTCTCGTAATGATACTCGAAGCGCAGTTGCAAAATAATTGGGGAGATATTGTGCCAAAAGAGTTAAAGTGAAAACGTTTGCCACTCGTGTGATTTTCAGCTTTAATTTGCACATAGCGTTAACAAATCGCGTCTCGGACAAAAACAGATAATCAGCATAATAAGCAAAACACGTCACTGATTGTCATCGTTATTATCTCGTTACTGATTGTAATCTGAGCAAGCGCGCTGAGGAGTTTTGCTGGAGTTTAAGACATTATCCCCATTGATCGGTAACATTGCTTTAGCTTAGCAGTTTAATACATAGCATCAATTCCTGTGTTAATACGCAGTTTTAATGTGGCTGGTTATATTGATTTGTACTTTTACACCACTGCCAAACGCAGCCCCGTAATATTTGATTTCTGGCAGCCTTGTGATGTGTTAATCGTTTGCGGTATATCGCGGAGTGATTTTTTTTTTCAGGAACGCCTTGCGTGTAAATTGAGATTTGAAGCCAAATCCCTTTTGTTTTTAGTATTTTTTCTGCATCGCATCTGAACTTGAATTAGCAAGGGTGGCTACACAATGGAAACATCTGTGCCTCGCAGAAAGAAAGGCTTGGGAGGCTATGTGGAATTGGTGCCTTCTCCCCCTGTTGTGTGTGGGTTTTTTCCAGGCTTCTCCGCTTTTCTCCCACAAAATATATAAATTCATGATTTAATTTGATGATATCATCATATTATATAGGAAGCAGTGTCTGGCGGTTTGGTGCCGACTAACCGCGTGGCACGACTTCGCTCCCCCTCCCTTGTCTGCAGGTTATCTAGCGCCGTTCTTCGAAATTAATATATTTGAAGCTAGCTGTGTGTTATAACTTCTGCTTATTGTTACTCTTTAAGCGATAATGCTTTCGACCGCACCGCGAGTGTTCAAGCGCGTCCAGCTTCCGAACCAGCCGTTGTGACCCGCGTGCCCCGGGCACTCCACGGGGTCAACGACATCGCCATCGGCTCGTTCGTGCACATGGCTCGAGCGCCACGGTCGCGCCAGAACGTTTTTGGTTAGAGCAGCCCGGAAAATGGCAGCGGGGGGAGAGACCCATGGCTGTGCCGCATGAGATGGCCAATGGAATTGATGTTTGGGTTGATGAGAGTGGGTGGGGAGTTAGTGAGTGGTGGTTGTGTGGGAGGACGGTGGGGTTGGTGGGTGGGTGAGCAGATGGGTTGGGAGGACGATAGAGTTGGTGGTTCAGTGGGTGAGTGGACGGGTGGGTGGTAGGGTGGAAAGGACGGTTGGATGGTGGTGGGAGAGGCAGTAAAGATTTATGGAGGCAGCTGCTATGTCCCAATTCTTGACGCCCTGCCCTTTGCACAGCCTGTTTTGTTGTTGTTACATCAATTTCCCTGAACATTGTGTTTTGGCAGCGATGTTTTGAACTGTGGGAACCAAACACTCCCGATTTGGCTTTTCCATCTGCCTTATCTCCACGTGTCAAATGTCCCAGTTGCCCGGCCATTGCCAGCCTGTGGCTTCTGGTTCCCCTCCGCTGCGCTGTTGCTGCTGTGCGGCGGCGTAAGGGAAGCGAAGCGAAGCAATGCGTGGTCACCCACTGCTTCCAAGAGCAAAAATGTACTTCTTGTGGTGGCTACGGATGTAGTTACTTAATCAGCATTTGACTGGTTTTCCCCAGTCGCTCTCCACCATGCCACTCTGCATTGAGATGCATCCTCACAACTGAACGTTATGATTCGTTTCAGGAATCGATTAATATTTTAACATTGCGGTGAATGGTCGCGGTTCCTCTCGTGTCGCCATTCTCAACCGGTGGGTTGCGACCCATCAGCGGGTCGTGAGCGCCGTGTCGTTGTCCGTGGAGTCCGTATCCCAGTGGGCCAAGTGCACCTCGAGGTGAAAATTGTTGAGAACCCCTGCTCCAGTGATATGCAGCAGATTCATTTGCTGTGCGATTTGATGACTTAAAGTTGGCTTTTAGAGGTTGTGATTCGATGAAGAGATTGTTGTTCCAGTCTCGTTTCCAGATTCACTTGCTCTCTCAGATTGCAAGTTTGCCTTCACGTGCAGTTGGCATAAATGTCACATTTTTCGCGTACATGCCCTTCGGCGCATTTGTCAAGAGGTTAAAAGCCGATATTATTGGATGAATGCCCATCGTTGCACGTGAAACCTTTTCTGCACAATATACCCAGCGGCAGATACCCACAAGGAGCATGCTTCGATAATAACGCTCATGGGAAAGCTGGCCATCCAGTAGTTTTCATCACGCGTGGATGGGTAGGGCTTGACTATCTTTTTTTTAATGGTTTGCAGGTGGCAGGATCCCGCTAATGCCAGCACATGGACAGCACCGTGAAGGGAGTGACGTGTCTGGGTCAGCGTTTTCAAACGGCTGTTTATTTCGCTGAACACCTGTCACCTTCGTGTGTAACTTGTGGTGGATTTTCTCAGCTGCGCTGGCCACCCCGCCGATTGTAACAGAAGCCGGCGTTGGTCGTAAAGCTGGCTGCGTCTCTCCGTCTCGTGCGTGCTCAGCTGTGCCGGTCTTTCCCAACTTTTGACACGAGCATTTAACTTTTTTCTCCCTCTCTTGCTTGCCTTCCCCTCTCTCTCTCTGGACTCGTAACGACAACGCCACTTGGCATAGCTGTGCCGCCTGCCATATGAAATCCAGATGATGCTTTTTTCCTCTGCGAGTTTTTCTATGCATTAGGTTTTGTCTCTCTCTCTCATCGATGCACGGCTCCACATGGAGCACACCTTTTATAAAAATACAATTTTTTTATTAAAAGTGGCCACTTTCTATAAAAAGTGGCCACTTTCTTGGAGCGCTGGGGCAGCGCTCTGTGCACACTCAGGGGATCCTGAGTGTCTGTGCACAGACACTCAAGATCCCCTGAGTGGCGTTATTACAATAACTTTCCTGTAGTTCCAGTATGAATTAAACTTTAGTGTTAGTTGCGTTGCCATATTAATAGGGACTCCCAAAGAGAAGAAAAATGGACAAATTGATGAGTGTTGCCTCTAACTTGGGCCAGATAAAACAAGCACTAAGAAATGTGGGACTGTTTGGCTTGTCTTTCTGATAATAATAATTGCATTTATAGAGTGCTTTTCTAGTGATGGGGTAGCTACACAGCATGTCTTCTTTCCTGTGATGTCATTAAATCGCTCTAGCAATGCAGTTATTGCTATGTGATGTGTTGCGTCATGTGAACTCATTTTGTTCTGTAACTGCGACAGTAACATTACGATCCACAATTGCAAGGACACATGTTGGCTAGACGGAGGCCGACATGTTAGAACACCTCGCAGAATCCATGCCCACTCGTGTTTTTTCTTCCTTGTTGCAAATGTTCAGTGATGCAATATTCGCTGACGTTTGTATTCAGATGTGCTGTAAATTACACACTATACTGTAACAAACGAGAGATTCTCTGGAGTTGCACTTTCATAATTATACGTCCTTGTCTCGCCAGGCCTTGACCTGCAGTACCCCTTTTTCTTAAGTATTGTAAACTTGACGTTTGTTTTCTGAAACTGTTCTTTCAGGATAGCCGTGTCGAGTGGCTATACCGGATAGACGTGCGTAGGTTGTAACTTTACCATCCACCTAATCCAGTGCTTCTCAACGCCCTTCCTTCCACGGAGTGCGCTGTGCACAGCTGGTTCAACCTTCCAGACGCTTCCGGACCAAAAGAAAATCACTTGACCCAGGTGGTTGGCGGCGGGGAGCTGGCGTGTGTCCGCTGCCGCACTGCGCCGCGACCAGTGGGGAAGGACGCGAGGTCGGGGCCGGTATCGGCCACGGAGTAGCATGGGGGAGTCATTCGTTATCAATCGTTCGTTTTCAGTACCCACTTAATCCTGTACAGGGTCCCGGGATTGTACGGAGACTATTCCAGCCAATAGAGAGTGCTAGGCGGGGGAATGTCCAGGATGTGAGGCCAGTACATCGCAGGGCGGCACGCTTTTTGGGGCAATTTACTCAGCAGGCCAATTAACCTAGGCAGCAGCGTTTCTTTGGACGGTGGGAGAAAACCGGAGTTCCAGGCAAAAACCCACGCGGGCACAGGCAGAGAAGGGAGAGAACTTGCAAATTCTATACAGAAAGGCACCCGAGCCAGGAATCGAGCCTGGGACCTTCTTGTTGTTAGGCGACAGCTCTACTCGCTGTGCCACCGCGCCGCCCAGCATGGAGAGTCCGTCTGAGAATTGCTTCCCAAAGCTGTTATTCCTGTCGTGCGTTCCTGCTCTCACTACCTCATCTCCGTGTCTCCTCTCCTTCGTCTGTCGTAGCTCGCAGACAGCCAAGGTTCTTCCCTCTCCGTAACTCTGAAAATACCGCAGTACACCTGGAATTGTGAGAGCTGCAGCACAGCAGGTTGTGAAGCACTAGCGGAACGACAAAGAGTCAATGTTACGGTGAATTTGACGTTAATTGGCAATCGCCTACAGGATGTGTTGGAAACACGAGAGCCTTTTGCAGATTTTTAGGTTCCAAATCTTTGCTGCTTTGCTAGCCTGTCTCCAATCGTTGTGAAACGGCATCCCCATCGACATCATGACCACAAAGTCACTTGCATCACTGCGGAAACTTCTGACGGCACATCTCTACAACCATTTAGAGATGTGACATCAAGGACAGCATCACCCTGACAATCTGCACTATTGACCAATCTCTAGTATTCATCTGGTTGCTAAATAATAATAATAATGTAGTTGCACTTATGAAAATGCAATTCATTTAAACAGGGAAGCTCACTAAGTTTTTTTCAGGAGGGATCTTACATTGGCTTGGTCATACATATAATTGATAAAACTCAACGCTGGGATATCATCTTTGCACAAGTTGGTGTCGTGAGCTTATTTAATTGTGCAATGCTGCGTTTGACTGATTATTTTTATATAAGATTACAACACCTGCATAATCGCCAGATACGGTAAAACCTGTTGTAATCTTATATATGTATACTGGCAAAAAAATACCCATAGCGTTAACAGCCCCACCTAAGATTATTTTTATGATTACAGTTAGCATTTCATTTTTGCACAGATTGCTGCTGCAAGTGTATTTACTCTTGGATTGTATGAGTTGTTGCGTTCATCAGTTTGAACGTTCGTTTTATCGCAGGAATCCCACATCTAGAGCTTGCACGCTCACTCGGTGCTTTCTGCTCTAATAAAGCACGTATCTGTTTCCGGGTAAGCTTGCAGCACTATGCCGCAGGTCTCCGATCCAATTATTAATCAGGCCCTCGGGTGAGAAAGCGCTTTAGAAATACTAATATTATTTTTAAACCTATGTCTGCGAATCATTGGCGGGTGTGTTTAGGGTGATTCGGGCGTACAGCAATGCGTTTCTATAACCAACCGTAATGACAAGAATAGTCGGTGACCAGCAGTTCGTTTTCACGACTCGATGCGTGAGAAATGCTTTCCAAAGCCACTCTGTCAGGACATCTGTTCTTTCAGATGGAGGATGTCTCCAAAGTCTCATCTCATCTCATTATCTGAAACCGCTTAGTCCTATACAGGGTCGCGGTGAGCCGGAGCCTATCCCGGCAGACATAGGGCGCAAGGCAAGGATATACCGACGATGGGACGCCAGTCCATCGCCGGGCACTGTGGGGCAATTTAGCCTGCGAGCCAATTAACCTATGCAGCAGCATGCTTTTGGACTGTGGGAGGAAACCGGAGTGCCTGGCGAAAACCCACGCGGACACGGGGAGATCATGCAAACTCCACACAGAAAGGCACCCGAGCCGAGAGATTCGAACCCGAGACCTTCTTGCTGTGAGGCAACAGCGCTACCCACTGGGCCACCGTGCCGCCCTGTCTCCAAAGTGTGAGGCACGATGTTGCGAACGAGAGTGGAAGGGGCGTTCGACGTTGCTGCCCCCAAAGAAATAGCTTTGGAAATCAATTGCCAATCGTGGTCGGTCCGTTTTCCAGTGGGGAAGGGTAATAAAGTTACGACATCTCAGGGCACCGGGGGGCAATTTTGTCATTAACCTAGGCAGCATTTCTTTGCACTGTTAGAGGAAACCGGAGCACTTGGCAAAAAAAACTCACGCAGATACAGGGAGAACATGCAAACGTCATGCAGAAAGGTACCCCAGCTGGGAATCGAACCCAGGACCTTTTTTTGCTGTGAGTCAGCAACGCTATTCACCGCACTGCACACGGTGACTGCATACTCATCGTGTCCAGGAAATACCAAAGTCTTATCGCTGGCTCGCTGTCTGTACCGTTTAAATGGCTGGGGGAGGGTGCGGGTGAAAATGGATCGAGATTTTATTATTACGGTATAAAATACCCAGTGAGCATGCAAGCTCTGGACGCCGGATGCCTGCGATTCGACAAACAACGCTCCAAATAACCAACGCAAACCAATCTATACGATCGCGGGCTAACGCAACGAGTTGTCGGCATTAAAGAAAACACCTAATCATAAAGGAATCCGTAACACTGGTGCACAGGACAATCGTGACCAGTAGCTCAAATATATTCATAGGAGACAAAGAAGTTACAGCGTTCAAAAGCAATGGGAATTAACAAGTTCAAGATGCTTGCATGTGTTGTAGAGAATTGTAAAAGTCCTGAACTTAGAGTTTTGTAAGTCCCTGTTCACATATTTTTCCAGTGGTATTATCGATCAAAACTCTAAATTAAACGTGTGCGCTAGCCGTTTGTAGTTCCTAAATGATAGTTGGGGGGGTGGGGGTGGTGGTGTCCGCTTTGTTTGGGAGTGCACGCTTGTGCGTGCGTTGGGGGGAGAGTGTGCACCGAGGTTTTGGGTTGCCTGGAATCCGCCCAGCCACGGTCCACTCTTTGCGGTCATGGCTTGAGATGTGATGAGCCCTCGTGCAGGCTTTTTCATCTAATCAGCCGTGACAGAGCATCCATATGCGTGCTGTGCGCTTTCGCCCCGCCCGCCCCGCCGTGTGGGTTGCATTTGCTCAATTAAAAATCCTTGTTTATGTTTATCTGCGGATGGCTGGAGATTGCAGCGAGTAGTTCACAGCACTCACTGCATCGGTGTTTATTTGGCGAGATGAAACGCGGGTTTTTTTTGCCCATCTTCTGGCGAGTTACAACGCTCTTTTGCAGATCACGACGACGGGTTTAACCCGCTCGAGAGATTGTGCTGAACTAACAACCCCGCTGGCATATTTTGAATGGGGAGAAAAAAAAAGGTGAGCACTGTGCTCCATCCACCGTTAATAAATGGATTCGGCAGTAAAACCTTGCCGTGGCTTTCGAGAATCTGGACGCAACAAAAAAAACTTGGGCAAGGAGCGCGGTCGAACGGGGAAGGGAGGATGGTGTGCGGGGGGGGGTGGTGGTGGCTCCCCGGGTCACAATCAGCCGTGCTCTGCCAGCATCCTTTTCCAGAGGAAACCCTCGGCCATCGAGCACTGTACGCGCGGGCCAAGCCAAGCGAAAGAGGAAATGCGAGCGACCGTAGCACGCAAAGTGGTGGCGCCGCTGTGGCAGGGCGCTGCACACAAGTCGATACGTGCCGCGTACCGCGGTTTTACTTCTGCGAGCGCGTGTGACCTTGGCGTTTTTCCCTTCTACTTCTGGTCTGCAAGTGCGACGGCGCGGCAAAACAAAAAAGCCTGCACAGTACAGCCGTTTTTAGGGGAATTTTTTTGACGATTTCGCATCCAGAAAGCTGTTCCGAGCACGCAGGACGCTTTCTGTATTTCTGCATTTGTCAGTCGCGTGTCCCAGCAAATAATTGAATTGTCTATTGCTTAACTGGAAGCTTTGCGCTGAATATCGTATTCTGGCTGATCGTATTTAACAATACTATATATATACATTTCCAGCCCCTCCACTTCTGGTGATGATTAAAATGCGGCGTTGTTACGAAAGTTTCGTTCTGCATGTATTTTTAATTGTGCAAAGGGATCTATGGTGGACCAAATTGTTGGGTAACGTTGAAATTGAGTGGCATGGCCGCCCAGTTGGATTTCGTGCTGGCGCTAAACAAACGGAATGTTTGGCTATACAGGTGCTCGTGAATAGCCCGGTCTTGTAACACATTGGACCCCATTCAGGTGTGCTCTTTACGCAAGAGCGTGCCAACATCTGTTCGCATTACGTATTTATACGTTCGCAGACTAATACCGAACTGGCCGACGATTGTGGGACATTTCTTCACTGTGGGGCGGCACGGCGGCCCAGTGGCTAGCGCTGTCGCTTCACAACAAGAAGGTCCCGGGTTCGAGTCTTGGCTCAGGTGCCTTTCTGCGTGGAGTTTGCATGTTATCCCCGTGTCCCCTGGGTTTTTGCCGGGCACTCCGGTTTCCTCCCACAGTCCAAAAAACATGCTGCTGCATCGGTTAATTGGCTTGCAGACTAAATTTCCCACAGTGCCCGGTGATTGACTGGTGTCCCATCGTGGGTATATCCCTGTCTTGCACCCAGTTTTTGCCGGAATAGGCTCTGGCTCACCGCGACCCTCTAACAGGATCAAGCGGTTTCTTACAATGTGATGAGATGAGATTTCTTCACTGTGTGCCTGCTGAGATGTTCCATTACGTGGTAATCTCTGTTTTTTTCAGAGATATTTTTTTGTAATTGTAATTGAGCTTATTTAAAAAACTTAATCGTCAGTAATGAGTTGTATTTCAAATCACACGGTTGAAACGTGTCCCAGAGTACAGTACAAATTGTATCAAAGTTTTTTTTTTAATCTTTGCATTTTAATGTAAATAGCAGTCGGTTGCCATGAATTTAAAGGTAGTCTCATCTCATCTCATTGTCTGAAACCGCTTAGTCCTATACAGGGTCACGGTGAAGCCGGAGCCTATCCCGGCAGACACAGGGCGCAAGGCAAGGATATACCGACGATGGGACGCCAGTCCACCGCCGGGCACTGCGGGGCAATTTAGCCTGCGAGCCAATTAACCTATGTAACAGCATGCTTTTTGGACTGTGGGAGGAAACCGGAGTGCCCGGTGAAAACCCACGCGGACACGGGGAGAGCATGCAAACTCCACACAGAAAGGCACCCGAGCCGAGAGATTCGAACCCGGGACCTCCTTGCTGTGAGGCGACAGCGCTAACCACTGGGCCACCGCGCCGCCCTTTAAATGTAGTGTCAAAATTAATATTTCGATAATCATATGTAGCCCCCTTTGTCAATTCAACTCCAGATGAAGACCGCTCCGTAGTTCAGCAATCCGGTCATGGGGGTTAGTGGTTCAGGTGGCTTGGGGTCAAGACCCTTTAGCCTGCATCGCCTAGAGTCTGGGATTTGGATCCACATAGCCGTCCGGTGCTGCGAGTCAACGGCCTCGGCCCGGTTTCCACAACAACGACGAAAACCCCATTCCATTTTTTTTATTCCGTATAAGTCTTGCTGTGTTTACATCGTAACGAAACCATTTGTCAGCCGCGTATGTTTGTTGTTGTTGATGGCAGTCATTCGTATTTTGAAATGCCGGGTCCGAAGACTGGAAGATTCTCGTATCGCTATACACCTTGTCTCCGGCACACTCCCGCAAGAGTGCGTGTGCCGTTGGTGTGGCGCAATCACGAAAGGCACATGATTAGATTTGAGTGTCGTGAAAGCTGGCAGAGATGAAGGGCAATACACTTCGGGAGTACAGCACGTTCGGTATGAAATTAAGTGTCCACTTTCTGCCCCCTGGTAGATTTATAAGCCCGTGGCTGAGCCCCTCCTCCAGAGGGCACTAGTGCAGTTGCACTGCCTGCGCCCTTGATAACTACATCTGTGTAGATGGCATCAGCGGCCCATGTTTTATTTCACTAAACTCTGCGGCCTAATGTTTACAGAGGTGCACCGATTCGTACAACGCTCGTGGTTAAACATGTTTTAGTCATGGATTTTTAAATGGCATCATCAATCTGAGTGACATGTTGTCATAGCTGCAAGAGGGTTAACATTTTACCCTCTGCAGTTTTGAGCATAAGAATCAAAGTTATTTGCTTGCATCAGTTCGGTATATTAATTATTACGTGCTGCGTGATTATAGCTTGTAAATGAAGCACCCCGGAGTGCCGTCGAGCCTGGGTAGTGTTTGGATGGGTAATCACGTTGTGTAAAATAAGTGCAGGATTCCGTTCTGAGCAGCGGATCACAGTACGCATTTCTCAATTGTGTGTCATCCTCTTGTCCCACATCTGTGCTCCGCACCACTAACCTGCACCGGCCAGTGTGGTGAAGTATGGCCAGACGAACGCCACGACAAGCACTGCACGTGGAGGCGCTCCCTTCATTGTTGAGTTAACCCGAAGGCGCTGTAAACGCACATGCTTGTTATTCTGCAACGCTGTGTGTGTTGGAAAAAAAAACCCCCAAAAAAATTATTTGTTGCTGTTGATTTTCCATTCTGATGTCGTTGTTGTTCTCTCCGCAACTCTGTGATGCGCTTTGTGACGCTCGGGTGAAAAACGCTCTATAAATGCAATTATTATTATTATGGACCTAATTACTGCTGCGGGAAAAAAAATCTCCAATAGGAATGCACTATATCTAAATTTTTATATATATATAGATCTCGAGAGCGGTCATTGTTAATTAATATTATTTTCGTGAAATGCCACCGGTATGCACAGAAAGCAATGAGAAGCAATTTTGTGTTGAAGAGGGCTTGCCATGAAACGGTCTTTTCTTGGGCGTAGTCACAGAGCTGCTTTTGTGCCATATCCGGAAAAGGGAATAGTCAGATTTACTGTCAGGATTTTTTTTTATATATAAAGAAGGCTCTTGTTCCCTCCACCCCCCACTCTCCCATTCCACCACCACACCCCTTTCTTCACCATGCTGGAGAAGTCCCCGTGAGTGATAGCTGACAGCTGTGACCTCGTATAGCCGCGCACCCCGTATCCTTCCTCCTGCCGGTGGCTATTCTGTGTGGATGCCATCGCGCTGGCGAGAGGGGAGCGGTGAAGTGTTCTAAGCATTGCTGGGTATTCGTCTTCCTTCATACGTTGGGGGGGGGGAGTTGATCGTCAGCATTTATTATTCGTTCGTGTCAAAATGTGATCGTAAGTACAATTTGTAATGCTCATATTCATTCCGATCGTGGAAGTGCTTATTCGAAGAGAGTGATTTGGAGGCGTGATGGAAAACTGCAGAAAGGCGGCGAGTCAGCTAGGTGGTTAGCCGACACCTACTCACCGAACTACGCCCTATGTATTATGATGTTATTGGCCAATTAATTAATAAGTGTTTGTATTGTTTGTGATGGTAGTAAACCAGAAAAGCCCGGAGGAAACCCGACTTGGAACTGAGGGGAGAACACACAAACTCAACACAGGCGCATAGGTCGGGAATTAAACCGCCTCGGGCAGGACTTTTTGTGAGATGCGGATGTTACCGCTGCAAAGACACACCAGAGGTGGGAGCGAGTGAGCCAATGGACGGCTTCAGGAGTAGCCTAGTGAATATCCTAATCGATGGAGGTGAACGATCGAGCAGACATTGCCTGTTCGGTATACGGACCGTGGTTTTGGGATGGGTAACCATATATACATCCCATGCCGCTGCCAATCCAAACCTACCCGTTTTGAGAGGGCCTTCTAACCCTTTTGAAGTCGGTCAGTTATTATTTAACCTGGAGAGAACCGTTGAGTTATGTGGTTCTTTTTTACCGTTATCCAACGGGGATGGGTTAAAAAAAAAACTTACAATATCATAGGGCACCGTGGGCCATTTAGTCAGCACAGTTAACCGAGGCAGTATGTTAATTGGACCTCTGGGATGAAACTGGAGTACCGGGCGAAAACCTACGTGAGCACGGGGAGAATGTGTAAACTCTACACAGAAAGGCACCCGAGCTGGGATTCGAACCTGGATGATCTTGCTGTGAGCCGGCAGTGCCGCTCGCTGCGCTGCCACGCTGCTCAAAAGCACAGACTACACTCAATGTAAATTAAAGTCCCACAAGTCGTGTTGGGATCGAGCGCAGGCTATCAAGGCGCCCTCGTTTAATCGGGAGGTCGCGGGGTGATGGGGGCGGGGGTGTGGGGGACCGTTCAGAGCCTTTTTTTTTCACAATTTCCAGCCCCACGGAAAAAAACGTACATCCTGCCGTGGAACTTCCAACATGCTTTTATTACCGTCACACTGTAAATTTTCGTCCTTTCTCTCCCAAACAGGATCGCATCTTGCCAGACTGACCTTTGCCTCGTCAAAGCCAAAGGAGGCCTATTTTAAACTCTAAAAATATGTTCCGCGATTTCGCTTTCAGTTTTTGTTCCATGCGGTCTGGGACGCCGTGGGTTTTGACGGCCGTTGCCAAAATTTTACTCGCACCTCGAGATTCTCTCCAATCCTGAGAACAGGAATATCGTGTTTTATAACTGTACAGTATTTATCGTTTTGCGGAGCTTATGTGCAGTGCACATGTTATTAAGGAACGCAGAGGCTGTTGCTTTTTATTTAAAATTGAAAAAAAAAAACAATTAGAAATGATGGGAGTAACGAGGACGTCCCAAGCCTCCAATTGCCGGCGATTTGATAAACCGATTCAGGGTTGAGATTTAATAAAATAAAATAGATAGTTTTGTTAAGTCGCAATTGAATGTTGCAACCAGTAGTGGCTGGATGGGACATGTGAACCATTGAAAATTCATCAAGTCTTACGTACGTGATTCAGTGCTTGTATTGTGATCTCAATAATTGAAATTCGTTGAGTGCATCGTCACGCTCAAAGCAAGAAGCCGGTTAATTGCATTCTTGAATGCTTCCCATGTCGGAGGGTAATGTCACAAGATGGAGCTCAGGAATGCTCAGCACTGCTATCCAGAAAGAGCAGCTCTTGAAAGCAATTCTCATACATCGAGCCGTGGAAACGTGCATCGCAAGATTAACGTATTTTTTTTTACAAACGCCTTTGAAAATATCACACATCTATGTCAAGCAAATAAGTGACATAAAATTGTGGTCGTTGTTGAGGTGTCGCCCAGCAATTGCTTTAGGCCAGTTTGATTTATGTTTTAGTCACGTGAATTGTGTTCAGTTTTCAAGGACGTGTGGGCATGTTCTGTGTCGAGTACAACACGCATTTTGAGCATGTGCGTTACAGTATAAGCACAATCTTATCACAGCGCCATCTGGTGTGCAGGTCGAAAACTATTAAATGTGCGCCGCCCTAACTTGCGAGTGGCGCGATACGATGCATAGGACACGGGAATTGAAATTGCCTCTCGTGCTAACCACAGTACACATGTCGTGAGCCAGATGAGTCGAGCAGGAGGAGATTTATTGCCATTGCTCATGGTAACACGCAATTGCCATTACATCTTGAACTGCTCTTTTTATCGCTTATTGTATGCTTTTCTTTTAAGTTATAACCGTGATTTGACTTTCAATTGACCTGCTCTGACGATGTTATTATTATATTAATAATTATTGCATTTATGGAGCGCTTTTCACCCGAGGGTCACAAAGCGCTGCACAGGGCTGCGGAGAGAACGGCACGCCAACAACCACAGAGAACGGAAAATCAGCAACATTTTTGGGGGGTTTTTTTTTTGGTACAAATCCAAGCTGTGGAGAGAACGGCATGTCAATATCATCAAGACAGTTCAACTGAAAGTCAAACAGCGATAAATTATGCCTTTCTCTCCACAGGACAGATTTGTAACAACAACAAAAAAACCTCAATAAACGTTATTGCTGCTGATTTGCTGTTCTTGTGTCGCCAACATGCCGTTCTCTCCGCAGTGCTTTGTGACCCTCGGGTGAAAAGCGCTCTGGAAGTGCAATTATTATTACGTCACTCGCGCCCCACGGTAACACACGTATCACGTGGCCTTGCTCCGGGAAGGGTGTCGTCACCCCTGGCTGCACACAGACAACAACTCTCAGTGGTTTTCGTGCTCTCCTTTAAAACAGCTTCCTTTCTCGTTACCGATTTCCCCACTCTTTTCTCCTTTTCCCTAAACTCGCCGAGCCTTGTGAACTGGCCTCGCTTCCTCCCCAATCCGATAGGAGCCCAGCGAGAAGCCGACTCGTGGCGTTTGTCTCAAATGGGCCGCCAGTCATCCTCAACTGATCGTGACCCGCTATCTGTAGCTCTGTGCCCCACGACTGGGGAGTGACCCCAGGTGAAAATTAATCTCTTCACGTGCGTCGGACCGAGCGTGCAGCAATCAATTTGCTGACGATCGCTCGCCCATTGGTGCTGTTTTGGAATTGCTGTGTTGAGTGTTTCTTCTTACCACGTTTCGCCATCCCATTTTGGAGGAATCCTCAGGCGTTGAATGATTGCCAAGAAAAGAGGAGGACCACTCCACACGGCTATCCAGAACGAACGGCTATGGAGGACAGTTTTCAGATGACAAGCCGTGGAAACCTTCATCAGTACAGTTGGCCACGATCCGTATTCTTTGCGTACAATCTGTTTGCATGCACGATGCAGCTGCGCACGGCATTGCGCCCAACGAAGCCGCGTTGTGTTCGTTGTTGAATTTCTTACTTGTGACGAATCGCCACGTGTCATACGAGAGGCACACTGCCAGTGATGCGCAGGCTTTGGTTAAGCATAGGTGGATGCGCGTGTTTTCATGAGATCCAACGCTCACCTCCTATCTTGCTAGGCGATGCCACTAATTGTGCACGTGATGTTCGCGGGATATCCTCGACTCCAGAAAGTGGAATCGGGTCCGACGGCATAGTTGCCAAGTGTGCAGGTGGTGCAACTGCACCCAGAGCCCACGGGCCTGAGAGAAGGAGGTTACCTGTCTACAACTTCGAAAACTGCCCTAGTCGTTGTGCGTGTCATTAACCCATCCCCCCCCCCACCGCCTGTGTTTGTGCCGTTCGCAGCAAAGCGCCATTTGCGTTAGCGCTAACGATCGCTCGAGCCGCGGCTGAGAGAGTGGAGCAGCAGGACCTCCGACCTCACCAGCGCGAGGCCAGGGAGTGCGACGGAGAAGGAGAGCCCCGGCGTACGTCACTGCACTGTCGGCTGCGAATGTGCATCGCGAGCAGGGCCCACGAGCTAGGCGTTGCCAATATGTCAGCTTCCCGTAATTTTACTGGTGTTTAGAACTCGTGGTGTTTTTGCCGTTTGCTATACAAACATTCTTTATCTGCCGTTCACTAGATGTAAGTTTGCCGAGATTACGTAACATTAATTTACGGGTGTGCAAATATTGTGATGCTGTTTGTGCTTTGCTATCTATTTGCTTCAGGGCTATGCTTTCATAGTTTTTCTTAGTCATTTTGGTGACCTAGGTCACTCTTGCAAATGACACGCCTGGTCTCTTTACATTCTCACCTAGTTAGAGACATAAACCTTGACCTAGCCAATACAATAATCATAACGACGATGATAAATGGGTGAGTGGCTGGAGCGTCTGGCTCACGTTGGTATATCGATTCCTCTCTCCCGCATATGATATGTCGCGTAAAGGCTCCTGTCTTGCCACTTGTGGTCGAAGGATTCAACAGGCTTTTCATTTTCAGCAAATCCTATAGTCTCGGCCCGGCCTGCGATCGCACAAAAAACAATTCCCGCAGCGAACCTGGTAATTTTCTCCCACTCGGGTTGTGGCCAACACCCGAGGTTGAATTGAAGCAGTGATTGATATGGAAGAAATTGCACATCAGTCTTCCCAGCGAAAGATAGATAGTTGTTTTTTATTACTTGCAAGCTGTGGATGTGGAATTTCTGCGAGACAACAAATGCCTGACCTTGTGCCTTGTGGTGAATAAGAGAAGCCTGTGGAGAGCCTTGCAGAGTGCGTGCGTGAGCGTGCGATGCATCTGTCTTTCCCGGTCTCTTGTCGTTTGAGGCGATATCTCTCAGTCCGCTGGGGTTCCTGGAATTAAGTAATGATGCGACGTCGCATTCAGGATGTCGCCGATTAGGCTGTAATTAGTGGAAAAGTGCAAGAACGCACGTTGTTTTGCTCCCGCTGTTGGCAGTGTCGCAAGGTTGCTGATATTTTTATTTTTACGGAACACGTTCGCATTAAAACTGAACAACTTATTTCATATAAAGAAGTGAACACAATAATAGAAAAATCGACAGTACCTTTAGATTCAAATGTGCAGTTGAATACTGTTTATGGACTTCTTTTTAGCTAATTTACTTCATGTCTCATCAATTATTTGATTGCTGCTATTCACACTTTGTTTCTGCGATGTTGAGTCCTATATGCTATCGGCAGCAATGTAAAAAGTTAAAATAACCGATCGTATGTCTGCAGGAGGACAGCTGGCCAAAGCGAATGAGACAAAGCTCTTCTATATTCCCTATTAAGTGACCGCTGGTCCACTCAGTAGGGGGCAGCACTCTCCCACGTGCTCTGCCATATGAGAGTAATATTTGCCGCATGGAAAACTAATATTTAAATGACCAGAGCCAGAATCTAGCCAACGATAAATATAACCAAATGATACGTGATTGTTTTTTTTTGTAGTCGTTAGTGGTTAGCTGAAATCATAAACTCGCTGCACTTTGAAACCAGTTTTAATCGACGGCAGATTCCTGAATTTTATGGCAGGATCTCAGTCTGCCAGCTTTGATGGGTTTGACCCATATTACAGTTCTCGACAGTCTAAGCTAATGACTACACCGTGCCACTACAGCGGAATTTCTTCCTTCGTTTTTTTACTTTATTGTTTTCTTACCAAACCTCTTCTTTCAGGATAACCATGTTGAACGCTCTGCCTCTCTCCAGTGTTTCGCCTTCCACATTGGAGGCATCTTCAGGTGTCCTGAGATTCCAGGGGAAGATGCCTCCAACGTGGTGGGCGAGACGTGAATGAGAGAGGATTTGGCGGGGGAAGCGCTCGACACGGCCATCCCGAAAGAGTAGCTTTGGAAAGCAATCGCCACGCACCGAGCCGCGAAAATCTCCAGTAAACACTCCACTAAATATATTCTCTCCACAAAGCGTCCTCTGTCGATCCGTTCCCTTGCAGAGTACGACGCGTACAAGCTTGCGCGCGTGGTGTGCAACTGCGTGCGGGACGTGTGCGAAGCCTGGCTGGCCGACCCGCCGCCCTTGCGCGCTTCGCTGCCGCGCCCCTTCCACACGTCGCTGCACGCGGTGAAGAACAGCCGGCGCAAGATGGAAGACCGGCATGTCGTGCTGCCCGACCTGAATGCCCTGTTGAGCCACGAAGTGAGTTCCCCACCGCACCCCCCCCTCCTCCTTGTCGTCGTTAGCCACCTAGTGGTTCAGCAGTCTTTGGAGGGATTCTTGATGTAGCATTGGGAGTGTTTCATCTAGAATTCGGTTGGCGAAGGGCCAAACATTATTCGCCGTCAGGTTTAAGTCGGTCACCGACGTGATGGGTAACACGACCGTTTAAAGAATAAATGAATCCTTCCATTTTGGCATTGCGAAATGTCAGTACGGCATACTCAGTGGGGGATAATACTAATTACAATACAATTTGTAGCGCACGAAAATTCCGTTCCTGCTCTGGGACGAGACGTGAATATTGAGGTGTGGAGCCGAGCTCGGCATGGGTGTGGAATAAGTACCGTTTGTGTGAATGTTGAAAGCGGTTAAGTGGCAGGTTGTTGCCTATTTTGGCCGTGGAAAACCGGAGTTAGCTCTGTCGCTCGCCGTAGCATAATATTTGAGCGCGTTTTCCATTGACCGCTGTTTTTAGGACTTAATCGTCTAAACTAAATTGACACAAGCGAGCACAGTCTTTGTCAGCTCTAATTATTGCTTCTAAGATGCAAATCACTGGGCTTCTTCTTTAATATTTTCTGCCAATGTAAACACCGCCAATTTTTTCGTTTGTTTCCCGGATGTAAACATGCGGTTGAAGATATGAAGGCTATCGCGTAATTATCCTTATTACGAGGGTTTAATGGTAACTCTCAAAGCACTAGACATGTTCAGCAATGGGAGTTGCTTGTAAGAGCTGCTCTATTGGGATAACTGTGACGAGCATTTTGTGACGTTTTCACACCCTGCGTTTGGAGGCATCTTGGTGCTCTGCCTCCAACTTGGGAAGTGAAACATCATAAAGGAGACAGGAGGAATACTTGACATGGCTCACGTGAGCACAGCGGCACGATAAGTAGCGCTGTAGATTCACAGCAAGAAGGTCCCGGGTTCAGTTCCCGGCTCGGGTGCCTTTCTCAGCGGAGTTTTCACGTTCTCCACTCGTCCGTGTGGGTACTCTGGTTTCCTCCCGCAACCCAAAGATATACTGTCTAGATGAATTGCCTTGACGAAATTGCCTCCCAGTGCCCTGAGATGTTGTAATTTGCTTACCGCTCCCCGCAGGTCTATTTTTTTGTCTGAAAGCGCTACATTGCTCAACTGATGCCGCTCGAATAAAAACCAGCCGATGTCAATGCAGCAGCACGTTTGTCAATCCACTGCCAGATGCCTCTCCCGTATCAGCCACGGCACGCTGACCATATTTCACCGCGCTAGTCGGTGCCGGTTGGACCGACCGGTTCAGATATAACTCGCTGTGTGTGGACAAGGTCGGGATCAAAACCTGCACAGCGGATTTACAGCGCTGCTGTTCAATCGCTGCGCTGCCAAATAAATCTTTAAGGGAACCAGGTCCCCACGCGGCGACGCACACATGACTTGAATCGCAGGGTTGTTTTGATATGCGTTTGGTCGCGTTTGAATGAGATGCGTTTGCCCAATGATGAGCTGTGTTTACTGGAGTAAGTCTTTAATGTGTGTACTGTTTATGCAGTACGTCTGTCTGCGCCGAGGATAAAAATAATATTAATTGAATTTTTAGGGCGCTTTTCACCCCAGGGTCACAAAGCGCTGCACAGAGCTGCGGACAGAACGGCACGCCAACGACAATAGAACGGACAATCAGCAACAATAACATTTTCATGGGGTTTTTTTTATATACACATCGTTGCAGAACAATGTAAAATATGAACGGACTTTCAACTATAATTAAAAAATGCAAAATTATCAGTGTTAATAATACATATATTGTAAAATCGTTTAATGTCACATTTATCGTATAATAATAATAATTGCATTTCTAAAGCGTTAATCACCCGAGGGTTACAAAGCGCAAAGGGTACCGGGTTCGAAGCCTTCACGTGCGCACATATTATCTGCACAACATCAAGGCTTTTATATCTTTATTTCAGTTTTATTTTGCAGTCGATTATGTCGTCCGAAGCTTCAGAGAGCCGGCAATATTCCCAGAAGTACATCGAGAAGAAATTCAGGTCAAAGCAGTCGCGTCAGCAAGAGACACCGTCGAGAAGAGAGGTGTTAGAAGAACATGTCGAACGTTTTGAACACGATCACGCGTAGGGCGGTTACTCTGCTAGTTGTCAAGGCAAGACGTACCCTTTATAGCACTGTCCTTTAAAAAGCTGTTTTGATTTAACGGTGATTGTCCTGGAGGGAAATTAACGCAAGAGCACATGGCGTTGCTTTGAGCAGCGCTCACGACACGGATCATCTGAACTATAGTTTTCACTTTCCGTACATTTGTAGTTCATACGTAGGATTAATAACCATGTTTAATTGGAACGCATCCCCAGCACTACAGGCGGTACACCGACAATTTGTTCTCACACAGGTGTGTTGCGTGCACTGTGGGCCCGGGGTGCGTATTTCATCGACATTGATGAATCATGTAGCGCCTGCGTGCTCTCGCCCATCGGAAAGAAATCCATCCGATGGCGGTCACGTCCGCGGTAGACATCGCCAACTGGGGACGGCAAAAGAGCGCGTTGCACGTTCGTCGCATCCGATGATAAATAATCTCATCTCGCACGTCTTTCTGCGAAGGGGACT